>JAQMCX010000043.1:5193554-5268099 GCA_029814765.1 Acanthurus leucopareius | reverse complement strand
AACAGCCCCCTTCAATTGCCCAAATTTCAATTTGTCACACCCCCCCCCCCCCCCCCCCCACCCCCCCCACACACACACACACATGTATACACACACACAAATTCACTGCAACCAATTACAGAGTAGCTTGGATTCCCATTTGCAATTACCAAGCAGCTTGATCCTGTCAGAAGATTGGATTGATCCCATTTATGTCATTTAGGTCCCTGGAAAGCAAGTATTTAATGAGGAGTTACTGCCACTCATTATCAAATGAGCACACTCATCATGCTTCAAGGGTACTGAGGTTATTGTACCATAAAAACCTGAGCTAAGCTACCCGAGCTAAGACAAACCCAGAATATTTCTTAAGAAAAAAAAAGAAAAACATCTTTGAGAACATGTTTTATATAAATACTGCAGCCATCTTAATTTAAATCAAGTCTTTTAACCAAGGGCTCCGAGGAATTATTAACAAACTTTCAGAAGCTGCCAAATTAATATAAACCGCTATCTGTCATAAGCTTTTAATCCCTTTATCTAAAGTTAAGTTCTGAATTGCATTGTTTAACCAAAAAAAGTGTCCTCTTTCTTGTGAATCTTCACATTAACATTGGTTTTAAACAAGACAATCGTTCCTCTGTTACGGATTAATCTTTTAAAGCAATCCTTGAGAACAAAACTGTAGGAAACATCGTAATTCACTCGAAAATAAAACATCGAACCATCCAGAGCGGAGGGAGTCTCCCTGAATAACTTCCTGAAATTTGGAGAGTGGGGGCTCAAGATCAAATTAATTACTGGTGAGAGACAGGAAGGGAACCTGCAGTGACATCAAAGGCCAAATGTTTGCACAGCTTATGAACACCCATCAACCTTGGCCACCTCCGCACCCGTATTGTTCACTGTGCTGTCTGAAACCTCACTTTACTTCCTGAGCTGACAGCAAACTTGGCCACATAATGGAAAACACCAATGCAAGGGTAGCTGCAAAGCAAGCTGGGACGTTTGAGCTAAAAATTCAATCACCATATACATTTTGTATATTTAACTGATGATATGCAGCATGTCAGCATTTATCATTTCTTCCCTTGATGATTTAAATAAAACGTGAGTTAAATAGAGTGTGAGACTCTGCGATAGTAAACACTGATGCCTGGAGTTATTTTCAGTGGACTATTAATATACAGTATGCCTACATTAGAGTGGTTGTGGAGGCAGTCTAATACATGGTGGAAGTTCAGTGCTTATCGCGCTGCACAGCTGATGCCGAGTGTGTATCTCCGCGTGTGCGTTCGTGTGCATGTGTTTGTGTGCATGCTGTTTGCTCCACTTTCTCACGACAGCTGCTGTACGATTTCTGGAGCTTGTTTTGGGTGAAATATTTGTAGCTTGGTATTAGAGACCCTGAATCCAGTGTTTTCACCAGCACCTCAAAGCCATCTGTCGCCACAGCTTGCATGTCTCCTCAGACAGAAGAAGATGTGTTGGACAACCTTTAATTTTTGCCTTTTCATACCTTATAGCTGCCACTAATTAATATTTATTTTAAGGTGACGCCTGCAGTGACAAACCCATAAATATTTATAAGCCCAACCTGCAGTTACCCTCCATGTTCTGTAAAGCATTTAGCTTCTTTTATATCATCTAGTTTGGATGCTCTTTGACGAGGTAGGTACTAAATGACTCCAAAGCTTTGTCATAACATTGATATTTCAGTTCTAAATATGGAATATCAAATATGCAGGGCATTTAGTGTTGTGAGGGTCTGACGGGCAGAAAGCTGCTGACGACGACTGCACTGTGAGACAGTTGGGGGCAGATCGAAGTTTCTGAGGCGATGAGTACCTGGAGTCACATCAGATTCCATTCTGATCTGATGTGCATCATCAGCGAGAGAGCTCAGAGTTTGTTTTTTTAGTGTTGGGATTATAACAAGGATTTATTTTCACTTCAGTCTTCGAATGATCAAGCAGTCAAGCTGGGTGAGAGTTAATCTTTTTTTTTCGGGTGGGGGATTGTCACAAACTAAGACAAAAGACATTTGACACTTCATTTTATAACCTAAACACAAGCTTCAAATCACTGCAACAAAAACAAGCCTGCGTTCATCACAGTTGGTTGTTTTTTAGCACACCACTTAACCAGCACGACCAGCGTAGCAGACATGTGAGACTATTTAGTAGCAAAAGAGCTGAACATTTCTGCAGTTGGTGGGAAACAAAACAGATCAGGCAGACACAAACAAGTCATGACCACAACAAATCAGTTCTCATGTTACTTTATGTTTACTGGACTGAGAAATAAGTAGCTGTTCGCAAACACATTCACCACATCAACTTTAATGGGTGATAATATGTCAGTGTTGTGTTTACAGGTTGTCCGGCTGCCCCCTAGTGGCCAAAAAAGAACATACAGGCAGCGACGTCTGCGTTTATTTCAAGCACTGGAGCTAATTGTGTCAGAGTTCGTTCTCAAGCATTTGTAGTGCTCACTGACATGTTTCGCTTTATGGTTACAAAGAGGTCACCGAAAAAGTAGCACTGCGTAGTCCGTAGATATTTTTATTTTACTAAACATCCAAATATTTATAGAGGACACGTCCTGTTTTGATTAATTTCCTTGTGCTTAAGAGGGAAGAGCACATGGACATGTTTCCATTGATCTGTCAGTGACACTTATATTTGCAGTGCAAATGCAAAGATAATTAATAGCAATAGCACATCCACTCTCCCATCATGCCAGTTATCAGATTGATATGCAGGATTTTCTGATAGTTTTAGCTGATGGATCTGTAATGCAATGAGTTTCGTGACATTCCAAAGCCAACAGTAATATGTATATTTTGATATATTGTTGTTGTTCCCATGGAAAATTGAGGTCAGACCAGAGCTTTTGCATCTGTTGAGCTTTACTATATATGATTAGTTTGTGCAGCAGTTATTTCCAACATTCTATTTGACCCCAATTGACCGCAAAGAGCTCAGTATAATCTCCTTATACCATAGTTGGGATTCTTTCTCCATTTTTTTTTTTTTAAATGTCATCTTTTTTCTGTGTTTTCAGACTTGCATACCATAAATTCGAGAGCTTTGAACAGATGAGCTGTATTTTATTGCTGTGGTTAACGGCTTATCTCAGCTTCTTTTTTTTTTCTTAGTGTCACTCTGAGCATAAGCTTTGGACACAGTCTCTAATTTCCTATTTACTGCATGTAACAGCTCTGCTTCAAAGTCACATACAGAGCGGCCAGAATGTCATATTCTCACTAATCCCCATGTTAAAAACCTACTATCTGTCTCTTGCATCACTAGTATTTCCCACATTCATGCGTCTCTCAACATCGCATCACATCCTGTGCAGCCGTTCCTATTTTAATTATGATGACAAGATCAGAAGTTCATTAAAATACGGCACTTGCATGCATGTGTGTTCGGTTTCATTGGCTGTATGCACATAAAAACTGTATCTGCGTGAGGAGCAGAAGCCTCATGGATTGACAATAAACACACCCAAAAAATAAGCCTCATGAGTAAACACACAGAGCAGCAGCTGGGAGATAGACATCAATCACCCACCCACTCTTGACATACAAACTCTCTGTCTTCCAGTCTGTGATGACTCACAAATGTACATAATATTCTGCAACAATGACATCAACAAGCCGGTGGTAGAAATGAGAACCCAAACACAACTCGTGCTATCAGGAATCACATCAGGACTTGTGCGATATTTCGATTAAAGTCTTTGTTTTTCAGGCCTGGATCAACTGGTTTGTTGTTGTCCGCATCAGGAGCTAAAGCTCAACAATTTGGGGCAATAAATAAGCAAACCAAATTTAGCAATATGTAAGCATAAAAAGGGACGCAACTATGATATAAATATTTTGTTATTTTTTGGTAGCTTCTCAGTTATTTTTTTTTAAATAAAACATGTCAATAATTATCAACTAAATGACAGAAAATAGCAAACAGCCCAAAATTATGCCTTCAAATTACTTGTGTTGTTGGAAAATAGTCCAAACACCAAAGTCTTTTATCCTTTAATATTTTGAGAAATAGACAAGCAACACATTTTTAGAACTTAAAAGCTGAAATTATAGAGCATTTTGCATTTTTGCATGTTCAGTGAGCTGAAAGCTGCTCTACTCAATATTTTTATAACAACACTGGATCAGCTGACTGTGAAGAAGACAGAGAATTATCAACTTCCTGTCAGCTCCACAGTGCATCATACTGTCTTCTTACTCATTGTTTTGGTTTGACAGCCCACAACTTTACAATGGTTGGTTCAGTCCTTCTGTTCTCAATAACCTTGTTTCTAACTGCAGCTCTTTTCAGCACAATATATCGCTCTGATTAACTCACTGTATGCATCCTGCCAAATGCCAAAGAGACCAAGCTAGAGCATTAGCAGCCAGCTCTCTTCCTCTGAACTGGGTGAAGAGCTGAAGGCATAGTGAGCATAGATTTATTTATATGTGGCTGTCTGCCACAATATCAGCACTGACTGCCATCTATTGATTTTCAATTCTTTTTTTTTTTTTAATATTCAAAATGGGTAAAATCTTATCTTATTGTGGAGCTGTGCATGTTGCATTGATCGCTCAGCCCCCTTTTACCCCCTTCCTCTCAGTCTCTCGCTCCCCCCCCCCCACCCCCCCCCACCCTCTCTCTTTCTCTCTCACACAAACACAGTGACAACAGATCGGCTTGTGAATAGCTCCTCCCCTCCGTGCACACTCTGAATCAAAACTTGATCATGCGTGGGAGGAAGGATTGCTGGCTTTTCCTTGCAGAGAAGGGGGGGGGGGGCTCACCGAAAACCTGAATAGAATCCATCCAGAGTTCATGAATGGCTCGTAACAGGAACACCTTGCACTAATTTGTCCAAAATGGATATATTCAAATTTAATTCTGAGAAGTTAGTAATTTATGGAGACTAGCTACTGAAGAAGATTGCTGTTATGTGAGCTGTTATTAGTAAAAAAAACTGGTCAAACCAGCTGCAGTATGGACTTTGATGCAGGTCTGTTTGCACTGTTACTGTCCTCATGTCTTTGCTACACTAACATGTTCACCATATTAACTTTACACGTTGTATTATACGTTTTCATAGCTTCCCCAAATAGACTAAATTAATTAATTTTAACGCCTCAATCAAAAGGGTTTATCAAAAATTCAGGATTTAATGTTGATTAACTAATTACTTAAGTATTCATGCACATTTCAACCTCACAAAAAAATGACATTTACCACTGAGTGTGGTCACACATGTGCACACAGGGCCCTGACAGTGTTTATTCTTCAGCCCCTAATCCTGCCCTTAACCTTCAGTCACACATGTCTAACCTCAACCCTTCACCCGAAGTCCAACTAAATCCACTTCTCATTTGTATTATCTTAGCCTTACCTCCGCTGAAAAAGAGTGCAGGGAGGTCAAACGACCTCATTTTGCAAAAATGTCTTCAGTCTGAATCTAAAATTGATCATAACAGGGACAGGCACACACACACGAGCACACACACACACACACACTGGCCTAAAAAAAAATTACAGCACTGGGCAGTAATTTAGACTCTTGACAGGGTGATTTAGATTATGTGGAAATAATGACACAGATGATGAATGAACGATCAATTACTCATGTTGGATCTGATGATACTGTATTTAAGCCTCTGCGCAGAACGTTTGACAGCATCTGCTGCATCCCTTTTCTGAAAACCTAATTGAATTACAAAAGAAGGGGAGGACAGATTCTCTTATTCTGCTTTCAAAATAATTTGACACACAGCTCTCCAAACATTTTTCATCCTCAGCAGGAAAGATGTTTGCAGCCACTGGCAACATCATCAGCCCTCTCCCTGAAGGCATCCAGCCAACTGTGCGTCTCTCCAAACCAGTTCATGTAACTTTGCCATCCTGACAGAACACTGTGGGCCAAAATCTGCTCTGATGTAACCACAGATTTAACTCAAGTCTCCACTTTGGTAACATCAAATCTAGTCCAGAGGATTGCTAACATAACCTTAAACCCCCAGAATAAATTTTGTGTTGTTGATAAAAAACATACTTAACAGCTTGCCTTACACTTTTCTCACTATTCAGTTATAGTATGATAATCTCATGGCGTGGTTGCCGGTTCAGATTGACTTGTTTTTTGAAGCTGCTGGGCAAAACCTGTCTGATCAGGCTAGAAAGTATTTATTGGCTCACATAAACAAATTTAGAAGCTTTCTTAGAGCTATTTATTTGGTTGACTGTTTTATTTTTAAGTTTTCATATCAGAGTAGAGCTTCATTTTAGTTCACATCCATGTCCACCCAGACTCATAGAGTTTGTGGCAGAGTTTTAGAGACTTTCAGAGATATTAATAAAAAAATTAAATAATTTTAAAAAATGTATAAGGTGGTTCTCTATGCTTGTATCGCAGTGTATGATTCTAGCGTTTAATTTGGAGAGAATATGACCAGTATGAAACATGCAGTCTTCACTTGGTGACTGTTTATACAGAGTACAAAAAGACTGATAGAAAGCTTCATCACATGATGCAACAACAATCACCTGAAGCTCAAAATCAGCAAAAACTAATAAGCTTGTGGTGAACCACAGCTGAATGTCTATCAGGGCGTAAGTCATTGAGAGAAACAGAGAATAGTCCATTTCCTTGAACGTGTTCACGTTTCTCCAATAAAGCTGATTCTGTCGGAAACAGAGTCGTATCCATGACAGCAGACAAAGCTTTAAATAGATGTTACTGAAGAGAAGCTAGAAACTCCAAAATGTCTGTTTTAATACATTGTGATCTGAATGAAATGTAGCAAGCTCTTTATGTGGCCTTTTTAAAATTTGGTTAGTTAAGGGCCAAAGAATTTAACAAAACAAAAACACAAAAAAACATTATTATAAATACTATTGTTATTACTATCGAAATAATTGACTGTTGAAACCCTGAAGTAAAAGCTCCTACTGTCCGCTCTGTGCTTTACTGATACCTTTGCTTGCTTTAACTAAACATGCAGATTCAGTGTTTGCCAAGTATAGATGCTGCACAGAACTTCAATACAAAGTAAAAACAAGCTGAAACTAGTTGCAAGAAACATTAATATGCTATGCCAACTCCAGTACGTGCAGACATGGAAAGAACTTTTACAGCTCTGATACCTTTTTCCCTTTATCTGGTTGACTCCAAAAGTCATGCTTTAAGATTATTACTTAATTTTACTGTTACATTCTCTTTGTATTTCACTGTAAATGGTCTGAGGAGATTGTTGAGAGTCATAAGACTTCTTTGATGGAGTTAAATTACTATCTTTTTCTTCTTCTTGGCTTTTCTCTGATGAAAAGGAGATGTTTGTTACTTTGCATGACTCACATGCCACCAACTTCACATTACACCATTAGCTACTAAAAGCACTACCTATTGTTTGAAGAACATGTAATACATTTTGAAAACACTGCTTTTTTTCTGCCCAATATGCAAAAGTATAAACAAAATCTTGTATGGCTTATCTTTCATGTTAAATTAAAATGCAGAATTTATAATCAAGTGTGTAGGATTTAGTGAACCCTAAAGAGAGTCTATGGTCAGTGTTTGGTTTGTTCATTCATGGACTCCATACTGTGCTCACAGGCTACAGGTAAAACAGGGTAACGTAACATAGCAGACTCTGGTGCTTCCTCTGTAGATATTAGGGGCTCTTTCTGAGTTAATGAAAACACAATTATTTTCAGATAAACAACAGAACTAAAAGAAAAGTCAGTACTGAGTTTTGAATCATCAGGAAGACGGACAGACAGACAGACAGACAAAAGACTCAGACTGGATGAAATCAGATAAAATGATAATGTTGCTCTGAGTCTGCTGGATGCTTAAGTAGGCGGATGCTAGATGTTACCATAAGTAATTCAGGCGCTGTTTACTGTGTTCTGCCTCTGTCCTTTTGGAGTCTTAACGATCAAAAATCACTTAGCGCTGCTGTTAAGTCATTTTGGGCAGTGCACAGGCCTTGATAGAGGAGCTGATAGCTTCAGAGCTAATATTTCTCAGAAACCAGGCAGCATGGGACCGGCTTTAAAAGGAAACAAACACTTAAATCCCATCCGTGATGACCTCATCTTTCAGAATGGATACAGACGGTGACCCTGTGCCAAGAAAATGTGCATTTTAAATGGTATTACTGGTGGAACGTAGGCCCATCAGTGAATGACAATTCAGGCCAATAAATGTCATCCCATATTCTCACCTTCGTATAAACATCAGAAAAGCAAAAATCTTTTATTGTTACAGGTCATCTTAACAGATTTGTTGGCACTGACTGTTCTGATATAACCACTTAACTTCCCCTCAACTTGCCGTATCTACTCCTACTTAAGTCAGCGAACAGCAACCGCAGCAAAACAAAATGTCTAATCCGACACTGAATCACACATAACGCTTCAGGTTAAAATTGGATTTTATGAGATATTAGGTCGACTGTGGCGGCGGAGTCAGCAAAGAGTGTTTTAATAAATGTCCCCGAGCAGCAATGATATCACACATATCTACTCATATCTACAATTATTATCGCAACGCAATATTTTTCATAAAATAGATCAGATTATTTCTCCATAATACCACATGCCACACGGGTTCATTGTTACATTCTCTGAGAAATTGAGGCTTAGACTAGTTCACTGAGCACTGAGAAGCATTAACATCCAACTTCCTACCGCATAATTTCCTATTACTTTTGGATGGCACCCAAAGAACGCTGGAGTGAACCCAAGTCAACGCATCTGAGAGTGTGACAAAATACACTCATTTAGACAATAATCACGGGGAGCATGTTTATGGGTCATTAAATGAAAGCATACTGTGATGAGGAAATCTCACACACTAAGCCCCTGCTCATTAGAGCGATGCGTAGGACTAGACTAATTACTTTACAAACGTGACAGGCTACGAAGAGTGTGTCATAATCTGCCTCTTGAGAATTAGTGCACACCTCTGCACTGCACACTGTGACTTGTATTATTGGAAAAATGGCTGTTGAAAAAGCTATTTAAAGATCGCTGTTCTCTTGTAACTCTGCAGGTAAAACAGGCGTCACTGACACTCTTGTGTGCCCAGTGAGAGGCCTGAACAACACACATCTTTACAATGGAGTCAGTTACATAAAGGGGATATTGAGTTAAGTGATCTTAAGTGATGCAAAACAGAAACAAAGAGAAAGTAAATTGGATGCTGGCTGCATAACAGAGATCTGATAATGGACAAATTCATCTCTGATTAGGGTGAATTAAATGGATGAGTGACTGTTTTCTCAAGTAAGCAGTTAATGATAGGATTGGTTGTTGGATAACAAAGGATCATTACACAAACAGAAGTAATGAGTTTAAGAAGCGGTGAGAGGCGTCTTCAGACCTTTACAAAGCCTGACCAGTTTACTGGCAAATTATTGACCATTTTCAGCTTATCTTCATCTCTGATCGTCAATACTGGTGAATTAAAAAAAACAAACAAACCGTAGAACAGAAGCACCAGAAAAAGCAATTTAGAAAGTGACTCTGTTTAGTGGTTTATCTATCAAAAAATCTTTGATGGATGAGAGCTTTGACAATGAACCAAAACTGTAAATTTGCAGGTTCTGAAACTAAAACAGTAAGTTTGTTAGTAAAAATTGACCTAAAAGACAAAATAAAACATTAGATCTCAATTAAAGTGCTTTTTATCCATCCTGAGTGTTTTGGTTTGAGTTAAGTTGCTAGGTTTTGGAGATATAGGCCATAGAGATAGCTTAAACAAAGCTGAACTAAAAAAAACTCAATGTTTTTGAAAAGTCATGACCTTGTTCTTTAAGATAATTAACAGACCTTATTGCTATCAATTTAATGCAGGAACTATTTTCTTTCTATTAAACTACTCCTTTTTCATTGAGTCAAATGAACTGTACGTCTATTTAGCTGAGCTTTACAGTTAGCTAGCTTAGTACACTTGGCTAGCTCGCCTCTCATCTATGAGAAAATGCATAACTCCTTCTGTGCAGTTATACGTTCGACAAAGGGAAACAGTTCTATCCCAAAACTGCTCGTAATAATGTCCGTGGATTATCATGAATAACCACATTATGATTTCTGGAGGGAGACACCGCTGCTGAGATTTTCAAATGTATTTTTTGCCCCTTTGAGAGCCACAAGATGAGTAACATTTATTTTCATTGTTGCTAGAGAAGACTGACATCTCTACAGCTGATATCTCCAGAACTCAGCAACTCATACCAATTTGACAGAATAAAGAGCACTGAAGGTAAGAAGAAAAATGTATGGTTTTGATTTTGTGGCAAACTGTCCCTTTAAAGTTCATGACAAAGCTACTTAATGCTAAAACAGTCTGCATGCAGAGTCTGGTGATAATTTTCTGTGGGTTCATCAGGAGATTCAAAATTCAAAGGCATTATTCAGTGATTTAGTCATAGAGGTTTTTTTCTTGAACATTTAAAATTATTTATTAGTTTATTATTTTTTACTGAAGACTACCTGATCCTTTATGCCTCTGAAATGAGTAACATCTTTTTCTTTTTAGTTTACTTTATGTGGACTGATTCATGAATCCCTTTGTGATAAACTCTGAGACATTGTTTCAGTCTGCGACGCGACAAAACTAACAGAAATCATTTCTCACCGGTTATTACATTATGCAAAATGCAGAGGGTTTCAGGAGAAATTCAGGATGAATCTTGTCTTGTGCAAATACGTGTCAATGAGATTGTCTTAGGATTTAGTTCCTTCTATCCACATCCTTATTTTCCCTTTCTGACAGAGCTCACACCATTCCCATTCTGACACCTCTGCTCCAAAATTAGGAGATAATATCAAACAAAAGACCTGTTGTATTCCTATTTAAGACTTGGCTTTGTTTAAACCTTGTTTCTAATTTTACACGGACAACATGCATCTCTCTAACCCTCACGATTATAATTAGAACGTTAAGCCCTCACGTTGGTGCTTTGTAGTTGCTAAAACTGTTATTTTTATAATGGTGCACTCATCCTGTTTTGGCAGAACGGTGCTGTGCGTGAACCCAGACACAATGAGGCTGAATGGGGCTGAACGGGGCACTGTTCATATGGTTACATCAAGTGGCATTCATGTGTCTGCCATTAAAATCAGCATTTCATGCAATTGAATGATTTGAATGAATCTCCCCTTGGGCACATGGAGATTGACAAGGCTCTCTGATTGAGCTGTTTGCTTGTGAGTGCACTGAGTGAGCCGTGCCCTGTATTTAGACCCATACATGACAAATTTACAAATTGAACAGATGTAAGGGGAAGATAAGAAGGTCAGTTTGTGTGTTTGTCCTTTTTTTTTTTCCAAAACTATATCTGAAGATTGAGGGTTGTCTGACCCAGCATATTTTTCTTTTTTTCTTTTTTCATCAGTTATTTTAACAGTCATACAATGTGACGCATTCACAGCTGGAAGCTGCTGAGTCTGACCACAGCCCTCCACTGCTGGCCGCTCGGTAGCAATGGTGGACTAAGTGCTTCATTCAAGGGCACCTTGAACACAGAGGACAGCGTTTCTCTCTTCCCCAGTTCTGATTCTCTCGACTGGGATTCAAACTGGCACCCGTCTCATCACCAGCCAGCATCTCTAACCTCTGAACCCCCGCCGCCTCGCCTGCGTGTGTGTAATCAAATAGTTGCTCCTCTACAGTAAGCACTCTACAGTATGCATGTTATGCACAGTTCCCCTCGGATGAGCATTAGGTTTGACTCGATCTCACTGCTTTCCCATGTGTGTCATCCCAAGCTCCCATCAAGCAGAAGGGAGTTTTTACTGTATAATATTGTAAATGATTAAAAATAGCACAGGGGAAGCAAGACATAGCTGGAGAGGGGAGGCTGGAATCTCAAAAGGCTGCATTGTATGTAAAAGTACAAACTCCTTTTGTCTTTCTTTTGAAGTGAAAACACACACTCTCCCTCTGCGGGACACAAAGAGAGAGAGAGAGAATGAGAGCAGGAGAAAGGAAACACAGCACAGGGGGTCATGACGAGAAGAGCAGATGCCAGGCGCCCGCTCTCGTTAAATTCGACCACGTCAGCCTGGTCATTGTTTAACACTTATCAAAATAACAAGCTTAATTCATTTTGCCCACTTGGCCATTATATAATCTGGAATCCACAGGGCTTGTGTGATAACCGTCTCATTGCCTGACTGGTTTGATGCAAAGCGCTATTGGCAGAATTCCTCCACAGGTATGCGGTCTGACAACATAACGTCCTTAGAGAACGGTGGGGGTGTTGGATCAGAGTGATGCAAACAGACAGGGTGTCATGGAATATGAAGCCTGGAAGGTCAAATTTAAAGGAAAAATAATAATAAAAAATATTTTTTTAAAAAAGGAGCGTGCGTGCATGAGTGAGGGTGAGTAAGCTTGGGTGGAGGAGGAGGAGGAGTACAAAGAAGGTGGGAGACTGAGATAAGGCACCAAACTTACACCGAACAGAATGTAAACCTGGAAAAAAAAAACGGAGACAGAAACATGTTTTTTTTCTCACAGGAGAAATCTGGAGAAGCTCAGCCTCCATTCTTATCACACAGCAGATGCAAATCATATATACAGAATGGATTACTGCAGGCGGCCGTTGTGTGTACAGATAATCCTGCAAATACTAGGAAATCATCTCCAAGCCGAGACACCTTGTAAAGAGTAGACCAAGTCAAATGAGCACTTGCTGGGTCAATTTTTCTTTCTCAGAAGCCCCTGGAAAAGGGCCTAAACCCAGCAGGACCGAGGTGGCACCTGCCAAGTCTGAAATAGCTTGGTCAAATGGTTGAAAACAGACAGTTTTTCACCAAGTAATTTTCCCATGATTGTTGCAATTAATATTCCAAAAGCATAAACGCAAACGCCCGTGGCGGAAGCAACAAACTTATATGACTGAAAAAGCGATCCGGCGTCTGCCTCTGAATGAAAATATAAGCCTCTGTCTCTTTCACTGTGTGTCAGCTTTGTGTGGCAGGCTCACACCAGTCAGCTGCTCTTTATCTCCACTATCGTATACTGTTGTGAACCTCTCTCTCTCTCTCTCTCTCTCTCTCTCTCTTCTTCTTCTCCCTTGCTGCATCTAAGAGTAAAAAAAAGCAGCAGTAAACAAGACAGACAAGTTCGGCAACACAAACAACGATAACATCATGCACACGATCCCAGCAGCTGAAACACAGCCGTGCATGTATCTGCCACTTAATTAGATCTGTATGATCTAATGTTTGAGTTTTTAATCCTGACGAGAGCCAAAAAGCCCTCCAACAGGAAATCTGTACCAAGTAGATATGCAAGTCACGCGTGAATAATGTAAGTCTTTCACGTGTTTCAGGACACGCAGGAGCAATGAAAGATACAGTTAATGCTGACTCTAAGTTATCAGGTGTAAAGCAGCCTTGGGGGGACACTAGCAGGCGCTCCTTCTTCCGTGTCCTGGCTGACAGCAGGGGCATTAACTAATCTATAACAGGGAGTTAAGTGCCCCATGAGTAAAATAAGGAGATCCTTATTCTCTCCCACTCAATGTTCATTTATTCAGCTTGGCCAAACTATAAATTAATTGCAAAGTCATGACCCGCTGGCTGTTGTGGGTCCCCAATTAGTGCGTGTTTTTCACCCACTGAGCCCTTTTCTTTCAGTTCTGATGCTGTTAAGCTTCTCCACCACACTGCGCCGTTCTGATGCTTATCACAGCAATCACCACAGAGACTGACAAACCCGGTGAGCAGCCACGACTTTCACGCCTTCGCATTATCTGTCAGAGAGAGCGGTAGGACACCATCAGCCATATACAGGCTTTAATGAAATAAAGTTGTCTTATTGAAATAATGTTTGCATTGACTTACGTTGTTTCTGCAAATTGCAGTGAACTCCAGAGTAAACAAACGGGATGGTATCGAATCCGAAACCAATATTTCAATCATGATGAGAGGCATAAAATATGCGGCCGCTCTGAGATTGTGTTTATTTTATCAGGAGTATAATCAGATAGACTCTTGGCAGAAAACACACTGTGGATACAGTACAGTACCCCTTATGTCAACGCCAGCATACAGGCGTACTCTCTAACCTCTGGCCTTTTCAGTTAGTGAGGGCCCCTTTCAAAACTTCAGCTCTGAGGCCCTCTTGAACTCCTGCAGGATCCTGCAGTACTTCACAGGAAACTTCAACCTGCCTCGCAGACAAAGGAGAAGCTTTAAAGACCCCCTCCATTTGTGTTTTTTACATGAGCAGTTAGTAAGCTTTGCATCTGGAACACCTTTAGCAGAACTATATTTTAATGTATTTAAATATATCCTTCTTCTTTATCGCAAAACCTAGAATAAAATTATGATTGGGCAAATATTTCCATACTGGCGATGTCTTCGGCTTTACTGTGTTTGTGCACTTGAGGACTTAAGTTGCCATACTGGACTCTGATTGGCTTCTCATACTAGTTGTGAGGGAAGACACTCAGGCCTTTACATTCAGACTGGGGGGGGGGAACTATGTTTCTCAGAAGCATTGTGATACAAATGAGGATGCAGAAGATTCAGCATTGATTCACAAATGCTGCGATGTTGATGTTGGAACAATGAGGTGGAACTCAGCACAGCAGCGAGTTATATCGTAACACCCAACATTTTCATCTCCACCAAGGACAGCTATTTATGGTTTAATATCTGCGCTAAGATGCATCTATAATCGTTCTTATCGTCCGGTAGTGGCCCTGAATCAGGGCTGAATCGAATCGGAAGGTCCCTGGAGATTCCCATCCACTATTTTAATCCCTATATCCTCTATTCTATTTATATTTTAAACTCAGGTTAGGTTCTGAGTGAAAAATCCTCTGGATTTTTCTATAAATAAAAATGAGTTTTTGATGCTATTTATGGTCATTTTGATAGAGCTGCACCCAACACAGCTGATGAGGAAAAGGAATCCACAGGAAATGACGCATGCATTTAAGTGTTGCTGTTCTGTAATTTGTTTCACTGAATATCATCCCTCCTGTTTACTGTCCATGGTCAGATGTACCTTAAGTTACTGCTGATGCAGACAGGACATTCTACTGAGGCTCCTTCACATTAAAAGCCTTCAACTGGTGCCAAATCAGCAAGGACTGAAATTTTAAGGGTTAAAGCTTGAACACATAGAAACGTTCCTCTATCTGTCACCGGATGCGAAAACAGCCTTCTAGAGTCAATCTTTGAACCAACATCATTCTACACAGCAAAGCTTAAACATACAATGACATTACAAAAGGAAATTACACACTTGCATAGAGTGGGATTAACAAATCCAACACATTTACTGCTTGAAAGCAGTGTGATGGCCATCTGGGATATGCGATTTTTACTAGCCGCCCAGCCCCGTTTGTCTCGTTAACTTCTGTTACGAGCCCTCTTTGTGTCATCAGGATGTGCATGAGAGCAGCATGCTGGGACTGGACGTACCAGTGAGCACCCCGGTCCTCCGCCCCACCCTCAGCCTCAGCCGTGAACACAGAGGAAAAAAATTCCTGGGCTGAGTTTCTTTCCCAGTGCACCACTGCTCAAAGCTACACCTCAGATAACGAAGAGACTTTGATCACAAAGTGGCAAACAAACTGTAATGACGGACCAAATTCAGCTCTCACAAAATAAGAACAGTTCGACTTCCCTGCAATAGTTGGTATCCAATTGACACTTCTGTCCCTCAGCCGAGCTGATGTGGGTGAAACTGTGGCGGTGGGAGCCGGGGGGGGGGCCCAGCAGGGTTCACAAAGAGGCAGCCTCGTCATCAGAGGGGGGGAAACACATGATACAGCTACCTGATATTGATACTGCCGTCTGAGGATACATTATGCAGTGTAATGTGACGGCGTCTGCCACCTTTCTACAGACACGCGTCCTCTCAGCGTTACTGAACTCTTCATCTAAATTCACAATGAAATAATGTCTTTGGCAAACAGACCTTAAACCGTCATTGTTTACCTTTGAGAGACTTGAGCACATTTTTTTTCTTAAGCTCTGTCCCGGCATAACCCTTTTTTAACCCAAGACACTCATGGCCCCGGTTTAATCACACTTGCGCACTCTTGATACAGATACGTGCAGCCTCGTCTGAAGGATTAGAGTTTCTCACAAAACAAGTCTTTCAAATGGCTTCGCTCATGATGAAACAGGATGCTGCGAAATCAACATCTACTGTACAACATTTACAGAGGGGGATTTGTTTTCTTTTCACAGTCATCTCTTTATTAAGCCGAGCAAATTTCCGTTCACAATCTCCAAACAAAGCCGACGAAAAGTTCGAAACCTTAAGTGCCCCTTTTTTTTAGTTTGCATTAATGCTTCAAAATATTCATTACATCAAAAGCAAAAAACAAAAAACCACTATAACAGATACAGGAGTTGTGATAAACAATTGGAAATTACATTCTGTCAGTATGCTGCAAAGACACACAGTGCTGAAAAGGGATAGACGCTGTCACACTGACAAACAGACAGCCCAGCACCAGCGTGGGGCTCTTTGGTTTATTTTGCAACAGCCAGAACTGCATGCACAAAGGTATCAGTCTGTCACTTCAGACCAGTGTGAATGGAACTGTATGTAAGTCACTGTTCAAGCCTCCTGTGCTGTTTAATCTGTCAAGTCTCCTGCCTTGAAAACAGTCTGTACCGAGAAAGCCGAGATGGTGCGACACAAATAAGACTTTTCTGATTTTCTACTAAAAAAAAAAAAAAAAAAAAAAAAAGGACACTTGTATTTCGTTCTCATTCACCATCTCAAGTTGACAACACAAGTGGAATAGCGTATGATCCCACCGTTGCCGCCCATCAAGGACAGCAACACTGACTTTCCATCTGCATCCACACTTAACAATTCAAATGTTAACCCCCCCTAACAGGATGAAAATCATATTAAATCACACTGAATTGAATTGAACTGAAAAAGGTATGGTTCGTCATGGTTAAATGTTTTTAGCTTTCTATGTATTTCCTTATAGTTTACATGTTAGCATATTGTACATCCTTTGATTACTGCATCAACACATATTACATGTATTTTATGTGTCTTCTTGGCTTTTTCATGAACGTTACATTGATGCATGGTGGGCATGCATTATTCTTCTCGTTATACTAATAATTATTATGAGTTTGAATTATTTGAATGCAGTTGGTTTGTGTCTATAATGGCCCATTGAGATGACAGAGATTGGTGATGTTATGATATGTTGTTTACGGGGGTGTTATGAGACCAGTATCTGTATTAGCCTTGGATTCTGCTTAAAATGCTAGATCCAGTATCAGTGAGTAGACAAATCAATGCACTGATCCAATACCGTGTTCTTGGTCTGTTAGAAACGAGACTCTGTTATTTCCCCACAGCATCTTTTACAGCTGTATGCAACTTAACAGATTTTTTTTTAACTGCACAAGTAGCCCCTTCATGACTTGTGAAGCTGACTTGTGAAACTTATCTCTGATCGGTGTTCTGTATCAACTGATTCACAAAAAAACAGGTGTCAGAACCGACATCTAGCAGAAAAAGTAGAAAAAAAGCAGAAGTATGTTGGAAGGAGAAAAAAGAAGAAGTTGCTTTTTTTTGTGGGGGTAGCAAAGAAACTGTAGTGTTACTGGTATTATTGGTTTGCCTTGTTTGCCTTGATTCACATTCAAGACTGCAATGATGCTTCCCCTTCCTTATACATAAAAATAATTAATCACAGAAAAGTCCTTTATCTCTGACGGAACAGGTACATTTAAGATGATTTATTGGCACTGAGCTGAGCTCACAGCACCGATTCTCTACCCAGCCATGCAGCTCAAACCGCTCAGCATGTTGTTGGCTTCATGCTAACTCTCTCACTAGCCATTTCTTGCAATGACGGAGGATTTGGCCATACAGAGACAGCAATGCTGCTACCTGCAATATGTGGCCAAAATGCCTGCCAGGTTCTCCACTGAGTGTATTTCAGTGCTCATTATTTAATTTGTCCCCTTGCCATTTGACTGCTGCGTAAACTCAGAATTTAGTGCAATGCAAGGAAATTTATGCCACCTCGTTTTTCTATGAAGGAGGTTCCATCTAGTCAGCAACAGGAACTTAAATTCCTCGTGGAGGGAAAAAACTCTGTGGCAACTCACAGTTAAAACCCACTCCTGAAAGTTTAGACTGGTGTTCAGTCCAAGTCGGATTTGTCTCTGCATTTCAAATAATAATCCATGGCATCAAATTCCCATGGCTAAGGGCCAGTAAAACAAACTGGAATAGGTAATGCGTCATCAAAACATTGATGAAAGTATGAATGGGAAAGTTCTTACATCAATCAATATGTCTGCCAATTTGCATACGATTTGCCAATGGCTTTTTGAAAAGAAAATTGTTAGATCCTTAGGTTAGGCATGCACATCCTCAGAACTTGAATGGAAAACAGCGAATAGACTTCAAAGGCAGGAAGTTGAGGAACCACGTCATCAGTCTGCGTAGCACTTGTTAGTATTCATGGACAGTTTTATAAAACCTAATTAAGCTGAGGGGTTTTTTTTCATCAGCTCCTTCAGATCCTCAAGTGTTCCTCAGGACGCCACGTTGGATTCCAGTTGGGCAAAAAAGCAAAGTGAATTATCAAATTATCTGTATAAATAGATGCTGTTTCTGGCTGCTAATGTTATATAAAACTATGTGTGATATTAAAGTGTTAGATGTGCAGATAATGTAAGTTAACTACATGCTTGATTAAATCCCTGCCTCTGCTGCATTATGACCTCCTTACATGTGATTAGTTATAATTAAGGGAACAACTTCAAAGATGCAGTTTCCCTAAATTTATCTCTCCTCTCTTGCCCCACGCTTTGTTTCACAATTTAACACCAGATACCATGAAATCACATGGATCCATTGTCCGTGTCCGTTCCAAGACAGCTTTTGCCTCAGCTGTTAAAACAGAGCAGCTATTGCAGAGTTGCATGTCTGCTTTGTCAAGTGCCCATTATCATAAAGCAATGAGAGCTCACAGAAATCCCGGTGAGAGACAATCATATATCCCTGATAACGCCTGTATTCCTCACCGGCGCTCTCCGCTCTGTATCCACATGATGGAAATCTATTCTGACCCCAACATTTCTGCGGTGAGTGAAATGGTAATGTCAGGAGTGTATTTAGCAAATCACCCATACTACAGCCTCCAAATGATGACAGCCATGATATGTGTAGCTGCCAGTTAGTGTGTGTGTGTGTGTATATACCTCAGCACGACAGGAGCCTCTTGGGTTTTTTTCTCTCAGCAGCTCTGTGTCCTCTGACTATTAAATTACGAGCGTTTTACCACCTTCACTGAGCAAGACAAACACTGCTGTGTCAATGTTGTCCAAACTCGGGGGCGCACAATTTAATCCCAAGCCCATATCATAATTAAATTCACGGTGAAGTGGCGTGTATATTTCAAAAATAAATAAATAAATAAAACAACACACGCATGACACAAGTTTCATCATCGACCTGGTAATACATTCAAAATTCTTTTGTCATTATCATTATTAAATTAAATCTCCCGGCTGGAGAGGCATCAATAGCGGCAAAGCCAGGGAAGCATTAGTGTAAGCAGCGCCGGGATGAGCGCCGGGCTTTCCCCGTGGCTTCAGACTGTGTCAATAATTGCTATAGTGTTTCTCTTCGCTTTGCTCTCCTCCGAGCCTGCTTAGCTGTCCGCGTACTTGGCGTAGGTCAGTGAAATTATGTCTGCTTCAAAAGTAGGCTACAGCAAGTCGAGGTCGATATGGACTGTCCATTACAATCAGCCGCTGTGGTCAATAACTGTGCAGTCACGAGAGAATCAATCCCGGAGCAAATATTTAAGTGTTTGGACTAATATCAACGTGATATACCGGGGATTAAATAAATCCCTGACAGTGTTGTATTGCACCGCGAGCTCAGTCAGTCACGTCGTTCGCTCGACGGCGAGGATAACTGTTTAAAAGATCACAAAAATCAAGTGTTTCCTCAGCTATTCACAAAGCGCACAAAACAATAAAACACGTCACCATGTGAGCGCGTTTTTAATTCATAAAATTGAATAAGACGTAAGCCACGTGAGACTTCTGTCACTTTATAAACGTGACGAGAGTTTGTTTTTTTTCTCTGTTTTGTTTTGTTTTGCTTTTTTTTTTTTTTTTTTTTAAAAAAACGCCGCTGAGTTTGAACGCGCGCGAACGCCTCTCTCGGTGCCACGCACGCACACTTTTTTTTTTTTTTTTTTTGGACTCACCTGCGTTCCTGAGCTTCTTGTTCCGATACACGGAGAAGATGACCAAGAGGTTGCCCAGGATGTCAACAATGATAGTGAAGATGAGGAAGCAGCCCAAAGTTGTGGTGACCCACGGCGGGCGGTTCAGGACGGCGGCGCTGGGTTCTGGCGTGGAGCTGTTCAGGTGAGAGTCATTTATAACCATTGTATACAGCCGCTGAACTTTCTCAAACGCGACCCAAATTCAAACGCGCCGTGGCTCTCTGTGCGTCCTAGAGCGTGGATTTCGGAGACGCCGGTGGTGGGATACTATAGCCTCCCGCGGCTTTCATCCTCATCTTCTTCTTCCACGCGCGTTTGCTCCTCTTTCTCTCTTGCCCCGCGTGGACTTTCCCCAGCTGCCGTGGATCAGCTCTGCTAATCGTCCCCTCTCTCCGGTCGCCTCCGTGTCACTTCTGCGCCCGTGTGTCATTCACTTTGTCGGCACGCATGTGTGACATGAAGCCGCAACTTCAAACCTCCCCAGCATGTGATCAAACAGTCCGGAGAGGAGCGGTTTTATTTTGAGGGGGAAATACTGTCGCTCTGTGGCCGTGAGGTGGAAATGCAACCATAACCGCTCGCAGATCGTCCTACTTCTTTCCATTTACCGCATGCGTGTTCATTCATGGCTTTGCGGTCGCTCGCTTTGCTTTATTTCAGCAGCCCATTCATTATGATTTTAAGAATCATTCATGTTTTCTCATGAATGTTTCAAGGAAAAGCCTACATACTTGCAGATTATAAGAAAATATGAGAGTGGATGAATGCTCAAAAGTGTTGATGACTCGTGACGACTTCATTTTTAATTATCTTGATTTAAGCTTAATATCCTTAAATCGCAGGTATGCGCAGAGGTTTCAACTGAATCCACAACTTCTGATTTATCAGCTTTTGCCAACATAGTTGAAATGGATATGACTTCAGGTATTATTATACACGGACTTTATTCTGTTTAAAGTGTAGCATATGATTTTTGACGTGTAATCGAAGCCTCTCATCACAGCACCATGCACAGCCTACTTATTTTCACCGGGATGTGAGAAAGAATTTGAGCATCCCTGAGAACTGGAGGAGTGTCCACACAAAGAATACCCATTATGGTATTGTTAGTTAATGATGTTCACAATGAACGTTCACCCGCCCCCCCTTCACACACACACACACACACACACACACACACACACACACACATACACACGCACCTCTGCAGCCTATTAAGCCGTCTCAGAAAATCACAGTTTGTCATAATAAAAAGAGAAAAGCTAACCAAAGTTTTTAATTCTAGCCCGCAAAATTAATAATAAAGCACAAAATACACTATCTATCTATCTATCTATCTATCTATCTATCTATCTATCTATCTATCTATCTATCTATCTATCTATCTATCTATCTGTGCTCTATTTGACATATATATGTGTATCTTTTGTTAAAAAAAATGTAATGCAAACCTTGGCCCTGTGTTTTCTGCCAGTGACTTATTGACAGACCAACTAATCACTGACAGAACAAACGTTATGGATTACTCAATCCTTTAAGCCAATTTACAGTAATCATTATAATTCACCGGCACCATAACAAATGAGACTGTCAATATGTGTTGGTTTGTCAGATCCAAATCAATTTATCACTCACGCTTGTCATGACAAGAAAACCAACAGACATTTGTAGTCCTATATTATTATTATTATTATTATTATTATTATTATTATTATTATTATTATTATTATTATTATTATTATTAAGTCTAAAGCTGCAGTTTCTAAAAATCTTCCTTACCTGTTTGGACTACATGTCACTCAGTGCAAATCTGTAAAAAAAAAAAAAACAAAAAAAACAGTCAGAAAATGTCTACTGAAGCCTTCGTGTCTCTCTTTTTATTGTGATTTTCACTTGATTTGCTATTTCAAATAATACAAGCTATGATGCAACCCCTGCCATTAGTCAAAGGAGACTCTTATCTCTACTTCCTATTTGTCCCTCACAGTCTCATTACAGTTATTACCCATCAACCTCGCAAAATAATTTGTTATAATCTTCCCAAGCTGCCCTTTCGACTCTTCCCTTTTCCTTCATCTTATTTCCCTTTTGTCATGTAATTTCAATAAGCAAGCAGTTCATTATCTTAAAAAACAAGTTTTTAATTTGCATTATGCAAAAATATGATCATTATCTCCCCTTATTTGTGTCCTTATATTGAGTTTTAGGTCAGCCTGTTCTTCACACTGAACTGCTCTGACAGCAGACACTGATCAGCAAATCTGTCACCTTTAGTGCATTCAAAACATATTAAAGAAAGCCTTGCCTGCATCAAAATGAAGTCCAGAAAGGAAAAGTTACCAATTTGAAATTTGTGATTATAGCGTGAGAAAGTACAACCAGTGTATGCTAAGAATCAGTAATTAAGGACTTAGGAGACAAGAGGAGGAGAGAGGACTTGTAATACTTGTTATTTTCTAAAGTTCAATCATTTTTTGGTTTTGTTTGATGATGAAGTAAGAATTAGAATCACCATATTGACCAAGTTTATGCACACATTTACATTTGTTTTGCATTGTTCTCAGTGACATACAGCAATAGAAACTAGAACAACAAATCTGAACAAATGAAAGAATGGTGAGGAACAAATGATGGTGACTGTTCAGGACTGGGCTGTATTTGTTTGTGAGGAGAAGGTAGCTTACCTGTGTGCACAAACATATAGACTGCCTGCAACTCAACATCCGCAGCTGGGGAACTTGTTTCTTTGCATAGAGTATTTATGACATACATGACTGACAGTGAATTGTTCAGGGTGAGAATGAAACCCTCTCTCTTACATAGCGAGTCACGGATTGTGGGAATCTCACCGCCCACGCTTGAGTCACGGATGCTGTGGAGAGATTCATGTTATGTCAAATTAACATTAGACATTAAAGGCATATCTAAAAGTTACTCTTTATTTCAATTCCATGAGATTATTTTGCTCTGTCATTTTTTGTTGGAATAAATATTGTCCGTAACAATACTGCAGTTTTCTGTTTGTACATTTTTTTCATTTTCTGAAGATAAAACATTTTCAATGTGTCAACAAAACCTGCTTTTAAGCTTCAAGCCTCTGGTTGGACGGCTCTTACAGCAGCTGTTAACTGATATTTCATGGCCTGTAGCATTAGCAGATTCCCATTTGGCACTTTTTTTTCTTTTTTTTAAATTTATGTTAGTTCAACTCCTGCTTAGTCATTGACAGCTTGCCACCTACGTGGCGTAGCTACTACTGACTGAAGCCCGTCAAAGCCCTTTAGCCTACAAACACTAACACTAGATGCATCTTTTGTCCTTTTTCAACGAGCCCACATAGCATTCATCATGTTCTGTTGGTGATTTCAGATGTCTGCTTGTGTCCATCACTTTGGGAGAACTCTTTATGTTGTCAAACTTTTATTTCCCCCTAAAATGAAAGCGAGTTAACCCAGCTTGCTAATGTTACTTTCTATTAGTGTTTTTTCACCACCTGCTGAGCCGCTGATAGCTGCTGAACACTCAGGACCGGGTGTACGGCAGCTTTTGTGCCTGTGTTTTTTTCATGCACAGATGGGGTGCTTTTTTTCCCAAAACACCTGAGCTGCATTCATCAGAAAGGATGAACAAAGTTTGCATTTCATTTTACGTGAATGTATGCAAAGTGCCGCCTCTCTCCTCACTGCTTGCTTTTCAGGAAACATCACACAATGTTAGTGGAGGCAGGTTGATGGTGGTTGTTTGTGTATTGCTGGATTTATTGAGATTATGCTGTTTTGCAAATAACAGTTTTTTTTAAGTCGAGTTCTCTCCCTCTGAAAAGGAGGTGAACAAAGCAGGACCAGAATTCATAAAAGTATAAAAAAAAGTAAGATGATCATGCATTAAATATATAATTCTACGTACAAAAAAAACGGACTACTAAAAGTAAAAATGATTATTATTAATGGACACGATATCTGATTACTGTGATGCAATAAACAGTGTGGATGTATACAGATGTTGCAGTTTGTATCATCATACTAGAATCTAAACTTGACAGTAATTGACTGTGAAGCCAGAACAAGCTGCTCTGTACATTAAAGTGTGTGTTTTGTTGTGTTTACCTCCACATTAGCATTTATGTCAACACCATTTTACCTCCACACACTCAGCTTGCTCTCTCTCTCCCTCTCTCTCTCTCTATTTTTTCATCTCCAGCTGAGTCTCTAATACACTATATTGTTGTGTATTGTTGTGTATTATTACACGTTTAATATACAGTGCATTATTATACGTGTATTGTCTCCTATAGTGTCAATAATTAGATGCATGTTTAAGATTTCCATCCCATCACCTCCCTCCCTGGAGCCAATCCCAGCTAACATTGGGCGAGAGGTCTGGTACTTCCTGGACAGGATTGCCAGTCAATCACAGGGCTGACGCATAGTGACGGACAACCATTCACACTTACATTCACACCTGCAAGTGATTCAACTAGCCTAACCTGCATGTTTTTGGACAGTGGGAGGAAGCTGGACCACCGGAGGGAAACCTACGTAAATATGGAGAGAACAGGAAATATTCCACACTCAAGGCCTCTTGTTGTGAAGCTACAGCCAAACAGTGCAGCACTGTCTTTGGTTAGCAAGTAAATATTTTGTGTTTAAGATCAGATATGTCATATTTCTTAGAAAGGTTTACCCTTTCAAATGTTGCTTATGAGCTTTCCTTCACTCACAAAGTCCGTCCGAAGGTGGCGGTTCCAGGTTCAGAGCAGAACCGCCATCTTTGTAAACAAGTGATGAACATACTTAGATTGTGACCACAAACTGAAGGGGAAAAGCAAAGAACACTTATTCAAAATATCATATCTTAAATATTTAAGAGGTGGTAATTGTTGAAACTGTGGAAAGAGAACTTACAATGGTTTTAGTGAGTTTTATTTTCTTTTGTGTCCATCAAGTTGAAATGAAATGAGTCTTACAACGAGTTAACAAAGCAATCAAGGTCAAGACAGGACAGGCTGAGGCTAACTGGTTAGCATGCTAGCTTTAGTAGATATCTCTGCATCAAAACACAAAGACTTCTCTAACATAACTTCTAACCTTTGATTTATTATAATCTGTCGTTGCTGTTAGTTATTTTTCAACTTTTCAAACATAAATTCTGGTCGTCTTTTACACATTTTTTTCTTTAAAGAGTAAACAGGACCACACACACACACACACACAGCAAGCACTGAAGAACAAAAGCTGTCTGCCATATTTCTTCTTTAGTATTTGGAGGAACATCAGAAGTACGAGATGAGACAAAAGTGCTTTTTTGTATTTTATGCCAGTTATGCAGCTTTTGAATTTATACTAAATTGAACCGACGGAAAGCAGAAAAAAAAAGAAATGGAAGCACACTCTTTATCTTCTTCAAAACACCTCCAAGGAAGCTTTTTTTCCCCTTCATTGGCTTAATGAAAGAGAGAGAACTGAGAAGACAAAGAGAGATTGAGGGGCGATGTGCAGCGTTCTGTGTGGTTTCATCACACCAATCAGAGAAACAGGTTCAAGAGAGCCATTATGAGTTCTGTGGAGGAATCGGGAATGCAAAGGGGAAGGGTGAGAGAGGAAAAAAAAAAGGAGAGTGGGAGAGAAGTGCTGTGCGTGGGGGAGGGAAAGGGCAGATTCATCCATGATAAGGACAGGAGGGTGCCGAGAGAGAACCCCACCACAGACACACACACACACACACACACATAACACACACACACACACACAGGTACTCATACACAAACACGGCCGTGCACACACTCCTGCCGGCGTCTCTCTCTCTCTCTCATTTGAGGGAGCTGTCAGCAAAATGAAGGAGAGGAGACAGAAGTAATGTAATAAGTGCGGTCTTGACACAACCCCAACATGTCTCTGCTGCTTCACTGGTCATCACTACATCCCACAGAGAAACAAGAGTGTTTGCTTTTATCTGCTGTTGCCCCCAGTTCCTCCTCCTCCTCCTCCTCCTCATCCTCCTCCTTCTCCTCCTCCTCCTCTTCCACTTGGCCCGTTGCCATGACAACAGCATAGCTCCACCCAGGAAAAAGATGTGTATGCTGGTAGAAAGAGGATTATTGGGGTCAGTGGTCCCTGCATGTCTCTCTCTCTCTCTCTCTCTCTCTCTCTCTCTCTCTCACGCACATACACATGTTTCTTCGTAGCACATGATTATGCAAAAAAAAAGACATACAGTTACTGATTTACTTCGACATGAGTGAAGCCAGACAATGAGTGTTTTGTTATGGTTGTTTTTGTTCATTTAATCCACTCATTCAACCCCTGGAGAGTTAAACTGCAGAATGTATTTCCCACTGAATGAGGAAACATTTTACGTGATATGCAAGTTTGATTAAGATTGTAACTACATATATATATACTACATATACTATTCTATGCAACATTTCTGCATTAAAAATGTCTCTAAACAATGATATCTTGTTTTGTGTGTTGTTGAGTTGTGTACTTATAATAACCCTTAACTTTCCAATAATGTTCAAACATACAGCAGTTTATAATTTCACTCGAGGTATCTGTGAATTTCATTTGGTCACCTGTCAGTATCGTCCTACTCTTTTTAGCCCCTCTGGTTTCTTTAACCCTTAGCAACACACAGGAAAACAACATGATACATCAGAAAGAAGTCGCTGTCATTTATAGCTGTTTTACAGGGTTGGGTAGTAATAGATTACGTGTAATGCACATCAGAAAAAAAAAAGTTTTTATTTACAAGTACTTTTGAATATTTCTTTCCTAAAACTCTACTTGTACTCTTAACTCAAGAGTATTTTGAGCGCAAAATCGACTTGTTATTTCATTACATTTGCCAAATACCTTTTTTCTAACTATTGTGCTCTAAATGCAGGATTAAATGCAGGCGGGGGGAGCACACGATGAGCACCTCCACTGCAGATGCCAATTTTCCAGCTGAGAAATTAAGTGCCACCTGTCTTATGACCTTAAAGCATTGATAACGTATGAAAACCCAGAGCGAGAAGCTGCTTTCATTCTTGAATCCCCTTTACAGAATAAAGCCACTTCTTTTAAAATCTCTACCTCCAGTTTGTTACGCAGTCTTTCCATTATCAATGCACTGTTGATGGCATCGTTTTTTTTCTACTCTCAAAGTTGTTCGATGCTAAAATATATTTTTCCACTTGTAACAGCTCATTAAGTAGGAAAACTCTAACCCAAAGCACACTCA
The DNA here is from genome assembly GCA_029814765.1 of Acanthurus leucopareius. Classification (NCBI taxonomy): domain Eukaryota; kingdom Metazoa; phylum Chordata; class Actinopteri; order Acanthuriformes; family Acanthuridae; genus Acanthurus; species Acanthurus leucopareius. Next base: position 5,240,609 of record JAQMCX010000043.1, on the reverse strand, counting down.
CAAAACAGACAGGTCAAGATAAAAGTGCCGTTTAGTTTGTTAAAAAAAGGTAGGCGAGGGTCAAAACTAGGTAGACAGATCAGGCAAACAAATCCAATAAGAGGCAGGAAAGAGACTCATCAAACGGCGGGTCGGGCAGGAGATCAGGCAGGCAGAAGGGCACAGCGTAAAGCAGGGCGGATGCACAAGAGACAATCTGACAGAAACAGAAGGAAGATGGACTGGAACACTGCTAGACTAATCGGGAAAATGGGGAGCAGGTGAGTAAGTGGGCAGAGGTGGTCAGGTGATGGGAAGGGCTGGGGGGGGGTTTGTGCAGGACAGGACGGAGCGTTCAGATCCGTGATGACAGGTTAGAGTGTTAGTGACAGGAAAACACAGCATGTAGAAACACTATCCATCATTTTTTTTGAAAATCTAAAAATTTGCAGATTTTTACGTGCGTTCTTTTGACTGGATAGCAAACATTCATGACATCATAGTTCAGATATTTGCATAAATAGATAAAAGTTAGTTTTTTTTATTGAAATTACAAAATCTGACACAACTATCTTTATTACTGGCTGATAATCTTTTCCATCATCTTCTACTTAATCATCTTTTCTTCTTCCTCTAATCATTAAATCATTGTTATTTTTATTATGTGTTAGCTAGGCAATAGATCAGTGACTAATTCTCTTAATAATATAATGAGTGATAAGAGATAGTGATGGTCACAGACACACATTGAAATAATAGGAGTTTTGGCTGCAAGACAAAAAGTGCATCAGTCTCAAGAAGTTGAAACTCAATATGATCTCAAACTATGAGGACAAATGCAGACAAAAAAATTTGAAAATTAAGTTAAAAAAAGATAAAAAAAATTATAGGAGTTCCTGAAGTTAACACTGGTATTATGATTTGGTGATCAGCAGCTTGTAGACACATTCACAGCCTCCTCAGTGTCCAATGGGTGCTGATGACTGACCTGCATGCTGCTCCATGTAACTCACTAAACAGTCACATCACGAAGAAGTCCAAGAAACTAGAACCTAAAACTAGAACTTGAAAAAACAAAAATTACTTTGTGTGTTTTAAAGTTAACAAACCTGAAAATCTAACTTGGCCACAGTGGTTTCCAAGTCCAGCCTGCTGGCCCATCATGGTATCACCATCATGTGGCTTCTTTTCTCAGACTTTATGGAAGTTTTGTGAAGACAGACCGTTTTTTACTTAAAATGAATTGATCTTCTCGTGACAAAATTCTTAGTTTCAAAAACTTCAAAAAACTTTTAATTGTCTTCCTTTTTATTCCTTTTCTGCTCCATTGTTCCTTCTTTTTAAAACGTTTCACCACATTCCTCACATTTCTGGGTCTGAAGGGGGCCTCTCAGCTTAATTCTCATGAATGACTGGGCAGACATCCAGGACCGTGTAGACATGTTTAAACAACACGATAGGCTGTTGTTAATCACCGTCTTCGGCCCTCTGAGTTCCTCTCACACCTCTGCTTGGTTGGACCGGATATTTGAGGTATTTGATATTTGCATTATAACGAGGAACCTCAGTTTGCATTTATTAACAGTCTTGTGCACACACACTCTGTCCAAACAGCAAATCCTTGCTTGAGGTGCGATAGATGAGAAAGTAATCTTACCGTCAAAAACTCTAAATTACTTTTTGTGAAAACAGTTGAAATATGTGAGAAATGTGTGAATTGTATACTGATGGGTTTGTGGATCTATTTTTTTTTATTTAAGAATACAAATATGTGGCTTTGATTGACAGGGGAGGGGATATCTCCTGTAGATGGGGCAGTTTAGGGGAAACAATGCAGAGGTTGAGTTTACATCATGAAATAAATGCACAGGGTTTCAAACCGATTGATCCATGAATCAGCTGATTTGACAGATGTGTGTTCCTTCATTCATTCAGAAGGATCGTCTGAATGAGATAATTTGATTAGATGGCATATGTTTCTTATTCAGTCCCTCTGCTTTTTTTTTCTCTAAGAAACATCAGTTTTTTTTATGTGTTGTCATATGCAGCCACCCTGTGGTTGTCACAGAGTACTGCAGCCTCACAGCCTCTTAAGTGGACACTGATAACCACAACTTTTGAAGCAGAACACCTCCTTTCACACAGAATCGCATTTGTGATTCCATAATATGAATAATGCATTAAAGGTTTAAAAACCTTAATTTGTTTAATGGAAGAACACCTGGTGCCATTTCCAGAGTTAATTGGATCCACCAAGCATGACATTAAGCAGCACATGAGTGGCTGCAAAGTGGTTCGATTACCAACTGCTGCTGCTGCTGGAGTTTGGAATATATACGTTTCTGCACTTAAACCTCAAAGATTTTATGGCTTTTGATTCCACGTGAGAAACCTGAGTGCTGTTCCCTGAAAAGATTTTCATTCCGAAGCTCAGCAAAGAAAGCATTGTCTCTTTTCATTAATCGTTCTCTGCAGCAGTCTTCTTTTAAATGTGGACAAATGCATGACAGTGGAATGGAAATTCACAGATAGACTGAAGTGCTAATTGTTTTAAAACTGGAAGCTCAGAGAAGCAGCACAGCATGATGATGACGATTTTGGGGAAGCAGGTCTGTCGCTGAATTCATTTTCTTTTCTCTTAAAATCCAAGTCAGTGATGTTTTACTCTCAATGAGACTTGTGAGTCAATGTGCAGCTATAATGGTGTTTAGATGTCCTCACAAAAGCAGTAAAAAAGTTGCAAGTGTAAAACATAATAGTTTTGGTTCTGGTAACACACTTAACCAACATGCAATTCAGACTGAGTTGTTGCACAAATGAAATTTATGAATTCAACATGACTTTTAAATTTGATACCACTTTTTGATAAGCCTTTATAAAGGATTTATAGATTTTTATCTGATTAATAAGTCAATCATTGAAGCGTCATAAATCATCAAGTGTTTTTGTTTTTGTATTTTTTTTTCATCGAGTGTTAATAAAGACAACAGTTCCCAGGTTGTAAAAAATCAATTTACTTCCTGTTTATTCTGACTGACAAATTTTATGATTTATTATGAAAAATAAATGCAGATTACAGGCTTATTAGAAGGAATAAGTCATCAGTGAGGGTAGTTGGTGTCTCTACCTGCAGGTATAAATGTTCCAGTGGGTTCTTGATAAACAGGCATCTGTAAAGTTTGAAGTTGCTGTTCTTTTGGTGATTGTAATATGATTGTACTTAATTTTACTCCTCAGTTCACCTGAGTTCTTACTGATAAAAAGACTAAGAAAGTTATACTGAACAAGGAATTGCACAAAAGCATCTATCAAGACCCAAAAGTTGTTCTCACATAAGCCTTGTACCCTTCATTTTAGAATAATTACATTTGTTAATATCATCACAGGAGCTTGTAGATACTTTAAACTCTTTATTCAGTGTGTCTCATTATAAAGCGGTATTGATGTTTTATTCAGTGTGCTCTACTGCATGGCCACAGAGGTTCAGGGGAAGTTTCGTGCAGATGGTCAGACATGTTGGTGACATGATATGATTCATTAGAGAGACTGAGGAGAGATATGTCCCGACAGTAGTCAGCCTGGATCAGCAGATGTGAGGTGACTGCTGTCCTGGCTGAAGGTCAAAAGGTCACCTTTCCACCGCAGAGCTCGGCAGGAAGAACAGTCATTCCTGTGTGAAACCACGACAAGGTCGGCTCAAAGACAAACACACAGAGCTCAGATTGACTGCGGTGGTGGGCCGAGCCTGGAGGTATCAGGGACGTGTTAGTTTATCAGCCTGGTGTGAGACAGACGGGGTTTATCGATACAAACAGCCGCAGGGAGTCAGAGGAGGGAGGTGACACGAAGCTGAGGCTGCGAGGAAGCCTGAAACAAGGTGTGATGGAGAGATCACCATTCAAACTCCATTAGATACAGTTTCCCCTGTATACTGACCCTTTGATGTAGTTAAGACCATTTTCTTTTTATTGGAGCTTAATGATATTAATAGTCAAATGATAATATTCAAAACCAAGAATATGTGCATTTTATAGCTACATTATTCCATGAAAAATCTAAATATTCCGGACATGTTATGTCTCATTTTTTTGCACATTGCTTGAAAATTCACACCAGCATTTTTGGTATCTGTAAAAAAAACTTTGAGATCTTCACAAGAATTTTAGTTTCATAACTTAAAATACTGATCAAGCAGTTGCTGTCTTCAAAAAATTCTGTTGCTCTTGAGGAAATGAAATGTTACTGTGGGCTCAGGGCGTAGAGTTAGATGTCTTAACCCCAAGATCTAACAAGAGATCAAGGTGTCACTATGAATGTTGGTTGAGTTCAGTAAAATATACTTTTTTTTCCTTTACAAGGGTTACAGGTGAAAGCTTGGAGATACTTTAGCATTTTAAACAATGACAATTAAAAGTGACCAACTAAAAAACTTTGCATCCTTGCAAACATATGGATAATACAGGTGCAGTAACCAGGTTTAACATTTACTGCAACAAGTTTGTTTATTCACACAATCCAGTTTTGAAATGAATGCACACAGACAGCGGAGATATTTTTTAGGAATAATTTATTGCCAGTAGGAAAGCGTGAGCTTGTGGCAGTATTCAATAAAAACCTTAACAAGACCATAGCATTGCTCACACACACATAGACACCTGAAAAAGTCATGTGTCCATGGATAACTCTGCACTATAAATATATTGGGTCCCATTTTCTTGGTGGAAAAATAAAGAGGTTCCAGAGTCAAAATTTACAAACAAACAAATAAAAAAAAAACAGCAACACAAGAATATGCAGTCGTTCATTGAAGACCCTTTTTGAAATGAGCAGAAGACAATAAACTTTACGAGTACATTGTGTTTGGAAAAGCCACGCTCTTTTCTTCTCTCTTTTTTTAATGTTTCTTTTTTTGTGAATGTAAGCACATTAAGGCTGATAATGTCACACCATTTAACTCTTTTTTTTTGTTGAAAATAAAAGCATAGAATATCTACAAAACCTAGTAAACTTTGAAATCAAAACTGTACATTTAAATTTACATTGAAAATGAGGACTTGTATAAAAACATTTGCTTGGTTTTATTTATAGAAACAAAGATATTGTGATGAAATAATCTTTTTTTTTTTCCATGATGCTTTTCCTGTTGGACACTGAAATGGTGATCCTTCAGACGATCCTGTGTATGATGACAGTCACTTAAAGTAATGGCACTGCCAACTCAAAGAGGCAGGAGTTGGACTGAGCAGATGTTAAGAGGCTACAGAGTCTCACCCATAGCTTCATGAGATCTTCTCAGCCGATTGGCCTTCACAACCAGTCTCAACAACCCCGCTGTTTAGACTCAATTCATCATTTGTCTGTATGTGCGTGTGTTTTATGTGTACACATACTGTGCGTGTTTCATGTGGGGGTGTGTGTGAAGGGCTAACATACAGTGAGGTGTAGCTGTGGGTTCAGGCACTTTTGTTTGGATCCAGTGTCAGACTTCAGTGTGCTGTTGGGAGTCCAGCCCCGGGATGACCAGACGTTCGAAGTGGCCTTCGTCGCCGCTCTCATAGTCGCTTATCATCACCTCGGACTCCTCGCAGCACGCTGACATGTCCGAGCAGGAGGCTGTGGATGTGTACAGAGACATGGACATGTTGTCCAGAGCTGAGGAGTCAAAGTCCCGACTACAACCTAAAGGGTAGCCCCCTCTGTAGCCGCCGGTGCCCAGGGTGGAAGCTGGGGTGGTGGTGGCTGAGGTGGAAGTAGCGCCTTGGCCCTCGGTGTCGCCCGCGTCACTTGTGTAGGAGTGCTGTGGCAGGTACTGGTTAAGGCTGTAGAGCTGGGGCAGGGCCGGGCGTTGGCGGATCCCAGGTGAGCTGGCCGGACTGGTCGCAGTCGGGTCTAAATCTCTGCCCATGGGCCGCAGCGTGTCGCAGCGGTCGACGTACTCTGGCAAAGGTGGCGGCGGTAGGTCGTCATTTGCAGGGAAGTCCTCTGGCGGGGGAGGGAAGTCGCTCTCTATGTCAAAGCCGCCGGGGTAGTAGTCGGTGTCGATGGCATTCGGGTCACTGTACAGAGGGGCGGGCGACTCCACAACCTCATACTGTGGGAACTCCTGGATTCCAGGAAGTTGAACACTTGGCATCCAATCAGATGTGTCCCAGTGATATCCTGTTAGAAAAGGAAAAGCCCAAAGCACAAACACAATCATTAACATTCAGCATCAATGCTCAATGTACACATGCAGTACCACCATTAACATCATTAACATCATGTTAATTTTTAAACCCACACCATGCAACAATAACACAATACATCACACCAACACGATGAGTTGTTCATTAATAAACAGTCCACTTCACACCACTTTGTGAGTACAACTTTTTTTTAAACACACAGCAGACACATTCACAGACTTTAAAACATAATGAGATGAGAAATTAACTTTTCCTTTTTATTTCGGTCTCTGTTGTCAGTTTTCTTCTATTATGCCCCAAAATATATTAGAAAAAGATGGTTTTAAGTTTTTCTCTAATAAAAAATTATTAATCAGAGCATTTTTTTGTAGCAGCTATCAGAGCGCTATCATGGGTCACAGTGTGTATTTGTATATCAGTTAGTGAAAATATTGTGTACAACATGAGTGAGGAAAGAATGGGAGGCATCTCTCAGTTCTCTACAGCTTCATAACCCCCTGCCACTATTAATAAACCACACCCACTTCTCAGTGATCCAATCAGATCTATCAGAAGTAGTATAAACGCCTCCTACAACTACACTTTTATCCACTGTGACCTGAAGGCAGATTAGTCCTTCTTTTCACTTTACCAATCAATCATATTAAAGAGTTTTAAAGCAAATTTCAGATCATAACTAAACCACTTTATTATGCAAATCAGGGTTTTTAGTGTTTTCAAAATAGTTGTTGTAAATCCTGTGACACAGTCTTTAAAGTAGTAACACAGACACACAAACATAAATTCAATCCAACCATCAAGTCTCCAGTTAGTTACTGTGCAGAACTTGATCATATAATGGTTGGATTAACATTAAAAGTTGTCACAGCATCACAACCATGCATGGGAATGTTTTTGGGATTATAAATAATCTTACAGCGGCCGACATAACACCTTATGAGGCCACTGATGCAGAATGTGCTCAGTGTCACACCAGCTTAGAGGTTTAACCCTCTCCTCAGTAAGCTCTGGGGTTAGTGGTTAAGATTCAGACGGTGGAATCAGAGGGAAACACCAGTGAACATCAGGCAAACAAAGATTTAAAACGTCACCTCTTGGGTTCTTGAGATCATGAGCCAAAAAAGACTCTTTATATGAAGCAAGAAGGAGGAGAAAGAAAGAAAGAACAAGTCACATTAAAACCTGGCGGGGGAGAACAATCGGCCAAGAACACCAATGAAATGAGGACAATGAAACACTGAAATAATGACAAAGAAAGAGAGACAGGTTGCCATTTTCTTAAACTAATTTCTTCAGGTGTGAAATCAAAAGTTGGCAAAGATCAATGCCAGGACTCGAAGGAAACACTTCAGTGTCTGTTTAATATTGAATTTGCATATCTTTTTAATTAGAAGCTGAATCTGAAAAGGTGTTAGGGTTGGATGACGTCTGTCAGTTTAAGATAATGGCAGCTCCACAACCTACACTTCACATCCCAACACCAAGGACAAAACTACTGGCAGATGGAAGCAATAAAAGAGTACCTTCTCCTTCCACCGTGTCAACAACAGAGTTGACAAGGTGGATTACTGTCACTATGGAGGCTTGTGAGAGGTAGGGGAGGGGAGAGTGGGTGGAAGAGATCTCACATTAGTATAAATGCTTCTACTATTTGAAAAGGAAATAAAAAGAAAAAGAGAAAAACCACAAATGGAGTTCATGGTACGAGGTGGGAATGATGCCAACAAAAGCGACACTTCCCACAAATGCTGCGTCCTTGTTGCTGGACACATTTTAAAAAAAAATTTTTCTGAGGCACTAAATGTTGTGGGGTGTCACGGCTGGCACAAGACAATGGTGGAAGGCAGCACAGTGTGTATGTTTGGGGTGGTGGGGGTGGGGGATCTGGTTTTGTTTGTGAAAGATAAAACACAACAACAACATACTGAGATTCTACGGGGTGCCACTGACAGTACAGATGGAAGAATCAGTGAAATTCCCCAGAGATATAAACACATTTCCAACCCTGACAGAGAGAAAAGCCTGTTTGTTTAGACAACAAACTGAGAAAAACGAGAAAACAGAAAATGACCTGTTTAAGAAATATTCAATTTGTGGTTCAATTCAGGAATCACTGTTATTTTTTGAGGTAAGAGATGGAGGTTTTGATGACTTAGGAGCAGCACGGTTCTAACTATGATATCTCAGTGATGACATGGGGTAAGATGTGTGATATGAAGAAGAAATGGCAGAACATAACATACGCGTGTATACCCTTGTGATATGTTCCTTGATGAGTGCTTTAAACGTCCATTTGTAGCTATGTTTTTGGAGAAATAAAACAATAGAACAAACAAAAAAAGAGGGAAAAAGCATGCATGTAAATAAAACAAAGTAAAACAAAATAAAACAAAAATGCAGTTTTGAGTCAAAGACTTGTGAGTGATTTTCAAACGCAACATGACTAAATTCTGAGTAAGTCATCAAACTCCTTCTGAAACACGAGTTGGCAGAAGAGAAAACAGGGTCAGAGTGCTTTTTCTTTGAAATATAAATATATAATCCCGGGAGAATTCCACAGTGCAAGATGTTATGACTGCTTCCGTCTGTACTGTTAGGGATTGAAGACTTACAGGCTGGACACCCTATTTAAAACCTTGTTCTGGATCTGTGGACTGATTTGATCCATATGGGAGCTGAAGCCCCGCAGCAAAAAGAAAGAGAAAAGAACACGTGACCCCAGAGCCACCACTTGGGTCATCCTTTCCAAGCATGCAGAGAAACAGTGTTAGCATAAAAAATCAGCAAGGCTCTAAGAGACAAAGGCAACTGTTGCAAAACCCTGCAGGCTGATCAGACGAAAAAAGCAATAAATCATCACCAAATGCAAAATAACATCTCATAAAAGTAGTTAAATACTTTTTTAAACTGCTATCCTTTGACTTGTTGGGACAGATTTAACATGCTGAATGGCGGCATACCGTTATCATCGCAGGACTCTGACTGGAAGGAGCTGAGGGAATGAACTTCGGACATGCTCCCCCTGGTGTTGTAGGGGTGACAGGCGCTGTCCTCCACAGGCTTCTTGGTCAGGCAAGGGTCCAAGTCCACCACTTTAGCTGCAAGAGAAGATAGTTTGGTTTCAGTGTTTACCTACAGCCAGAGTCCTGTTTAAGGCACAGCACTATGGTTGAAACTCAAAAGTATAAGACGAACAACAAAACCTCTAAATAAAAAGACATACAGGATAAACTGTGTGTACAGTGTTGCTGTTTTTTCAATTTTTATGAAAATTTCCCATATATTTAGATTGTCAGTGATCAAAATAAAACATATTTATTTTTCTGGTGTCAGTAAATATAAATTGCAATGTGGCAATATGTGCAAAACCAGTTACATTATATATTTAATTTATACTAAATGAACTGTTCTCCGCTGTTTTGCATAAGACAGAGCTGTCCACATATGTTAAACCACCATCATTTTCTTGGAATTTAGTTTGGACTTGGAAACACTTTATTTTAAGGGTCCATTATTTTCTAACAACTTCTTGGCAAGTTTCCTGGAAAGAACAACACAATTTGGTACCAATTATAGAGAAGAAAAAGGCAAAGTTGTATTATTTTTAGTTATTTTTAGTAGAATTTAGCCGATAATGTTGAGTCAAAAAGCAGTTGTTGATTTCCGGAGGAAACAACTGCACAATTTAAACCCAAAACAATATAAATTCATTATTTATTTATTTTTGGGCACTTTATTGTCCATTGAATCGCATACTTTTGCCTGTAGAAACATTTACAGGTTAAACCAGCAAGTAATTGGAATTATTTAACTGGAAGTGAACTAATTAAACACTGCCTCTATTTCCCCTGTAATTACTACCAAATTGCCTCCCTTCCAGGAAACCTCCAAGAAAATAATTAGGAAATTACAGAGCTGTAAAAATAGTGCTACCCAGAATTTCTCCTAAATACTATCATCATGATACGATTACACTGAAAGCCAGTGATAATTTTGATTTATTCAGTCCTGTGAATGCAAAAGTCCTATCCAAGGTTTATAGGCTGCTTGACACTGGGGCCACCCACACTAAAAATGAGTGCACCTACAATAAAAGAAGAACATGCTGTGGATGGTGCTGAATGTTCTAAATGCAATAAATATCAACAAAGAAGTAATCTGGAATTCAATAATACTTCTTCCTTGGCATAGCTAAGTAAAGCTGTTACCACCTAAAAGCAAACTCACCGTCATAATCATAATCCCAGTTTGGCTTCTGGATGGAGTCACTGTCTGAGACTGAGTTGGAGGGTGGGGGAGGGGGCAGGTTGGGTGCTACACTACACACGGCCACGGTCTTGCGGTGTCCATGCACAGAGTCTGGGTTGAATGTGCTGAACTCCGGATGCTCCGGGATGGCTGAGCCCTCAAAGGAGTTCCTGTCCAAGTTGTTCCTTGAGTCGCTTGGAATGCTGGGAGTGTAGGAGATGGGCCTCACAGGGACCTGAGGTGGGATGTCTGAGTAGATGTTCTTGTTGAGTTTAGCGTCAAAGTAGGGTCTCTGGAGGAACGAGTGAGGCACGTTTGACCCGGGTTGTTTGTCGTCGTCTGACTTGGATTTGCGGCAGGCCTTCTTGCGGATGATGATGAAGAAGAGGACCAGGATGAAGATGCTGGACACAAAGACCACTATGCCAATCACCTCCTCCAGACCAATGTTCCAGGAGGTGGAGACAAACTCATTGCGGACCTCTGCGCGGAGTTCGCACATCTGCCCGCTGAAGCCCTGCGAGCAGTTACACCTGTAGGATCCGTACGTGTTCTGACACTGGCCGCCGTTGGCACAGGGGTTTTTGATGCATTCATCAACGTCGCTCAGGCACCTGAACAAATACAAGGGAATTTAGTGAGGTATGTTTTGGGTAAATTAACCGGCTCACTTACAGGATTTGAACTCAGACTCGACATACCTGTCTCCCTGAAAGCCTGCTTCACACTCACACACTGGACCATCCAGACTGTCAATGCACTTCCCACTGTTTTTACAGGGGTTGTCTCTGCAGTACGGCCCCAGCTGGCACCTGGATTCAAAAAAAGTTAACTTGAGCAACTCAAAAAAATACAAGAAACATCTTTTTGCAGTGCAGAAAATTTGTATTCAGTGCTGCACTTTATGTAGCTGCAGGATATACTATGTTGTAAAGTAATGGGTTAGACTTTATTCATGAATGCTGATTACACATCTACAAATTCTTTCAGACTTGAGAAAAGCAGCTTCATACTCAAACTGAGAATATTACTATTCAACACTAAATGCTTACATAAAGTATGTATTTTAATAACAGAACGAAAATAATGGATAAAAAAGTAACTATTTTGCATTTGTCTAGCTTCACAGAGACACGATGCAAAGTTTTATACTAACACGGCGTAATGCTGTATGCTTGTGGACATCTTTATTTAAAATACATTATGCAGAGCAAGAAGTAAAGTCATAATACCTTTGTCCTGAGTACTGCCCTCTGCACTGGCAGTAGAAGTCATCTGCACGAGGTACACAGGTGCCTCCGTACAGACAGGGGTTGGAGGCACAAGGACTTATGCCAATCTCACAGTGGGTGCCCATGAAGGAGGCCGGACACTTACAGAAGTAACCTGTGGAATTCAGTAAAAAATGTCTTATGAGGCAAAGACACTCAGCAAGAGGACACTTTTTTAAATAAATTGATTTAAATTAATTAATTGTTTAATCCTCAGATCAAAATTTGCTTAAAAACAATCAATAGAAGGTTTGTTAAACAGGTAAATGCCAGCCTCACTCAAAAGCAAAGGCGAGGAAGGAACAAATTACTGCGACTTCTTCCTTAACAAAGTAAAAACTCTACATGGTTTATGATCATTCCGATAGTGCAGTGACGATACGTGAATCACAGTTTTTTTTCCTGTTCTAAATCAAGCTGATGATACTAAAACTCAACACAGCATGCAGGTGTTTAATGGGAAGCCTTACAGGGACGTGAGGGATTCTTCCCCCTGAACCTCAAGTAAGTTCTTTAATGTGAAACAGATGTAGAAGTGTTGAGTTTGCATTACCTGCAAATTAACACAGCAGAGGAGTGTTTGCTATACATCCATTTATCTGTATAGATCTATCACTTGTTAATTTTCTATTTTTGGAGTTGTGCACTCGACTCTCGCTCTCTCTCTTTGTGGCAAACACATGTCATGTGTTTCCCTCACAGACTTTACTCAGGCAGGCTGCCCAGGTGTATTAACAATTAACAAAGCATATTTGGAGGCTCGTTTTAGTCTTTTTTTTAATTTGCCCAAGACAACCATGCCATTCTTAGTCAATTGACTATTAGACAATCTTCCCCCACTTCCCTTCATCTCCTGATGATCACACATGATCTGCAGAAGAGAGGAAGATGTTCTTTGGTGTTACATCCCTCCTGTAAATGCACTGAATATGAATTAACATTTTCCTACTTGTGCCATAGTTTTGTAAAAGCTTTTTGAAGCACCTGAATGTTGCTGAGGGCACTTGGTTTCATGAGTAAAAAAAAAAATCCAAAAAGTGATTTATGTTTTTGTGACTTTATCAAACTTACTGCTGACGAGGAGAGTCATCAGAGCAGAAAAGGAGGAAAAAAAGAGCAAGAGGCTGGACGGGGCAAGCCGGTGTGTGTGTGCCCAGTATTGTAGATGTGTGTATGTGGGGAAAAGAGTACTGAAGGGAACAGCAAGGTGAGCAGATTGAAGTAGTTCCAGACCAAGCACTGAGTAATGAGGTGAGGAATATATGGTTAAATAAGAAATAGGTTAGAAAACGGTAAATATTTATTTTTGAATATATCCAATATTTAAGTATAACTACTCTTTAGTCACTACACCAGGTTGCAAGTAGCAGAAAAGAAGGCATGTTTGGTCTGCAGTTAAGGCAGCAGTACATGATCAGGTAAAAAACGAGGGGCAGAAAAAGTTTCAATAAATCTCCCCTGACTTAGAAAGAAAGCGTACAGGCACTCAAGCAGCACGGTGTAGAAAAAAACATCTTGAAATTTAACTCAAGCTACTCCAGTGAAAATGTGAGTGAGTGCAATGATCTGAGCGGAACATTATGTACCTCCATTAGGCAGCGAGGTGCAGCTCCCTCCATTGGTGCAGGGGTTGCTGGAGCAACTCTCAGCAGGTGCGAGCGCACAGCCCGGGGCGACGTCCACGATGTCCTCCAGCACAGCGTGGGCGCGGTGAGCTTTGGTGTTGAGAGGCAGCTCCTGGCCGTTCAGCATGATGGCCTCAATGCAGCCGCGGAGCCCGTTGGTCACAGGCAGGCTGCGTCCGTGGCGAGCTGAGGCGTGCTGGCGTACATGGCCGCCAAAGTAAATATTGTTGTCAAGGTTGAGGGTTCGCAGGGTGCCCGGTGCTGTGCCTGAGGCGGCGTGCACCCGGTCCAACACAAGCTTTGCGTAATTACCATCCACCTCTAGTGAGACAGTGTGCCACTCCCCGTCGTTAACCTGGGCGCTGTGGACCGACACAAGGCCGGGGCCACTGCCGCAGTCGAACTTGTACTGCAGGCGGCCGTTCACAATCTATTTTAGAGCGAGAAAATACAGAGTTTGACTATAATGAACATTCAGTAGAGATGAGGATTAAAACTTTGGCGGAGGAGTTGTAATCAAATTATAAAGTCACTGTTGTAAATCATAAGAGACACTGTCATGAATCTTTTCCTATCAGACAACACAGTGAGCATCATTTTACTGCCATGCTGGAGAACAAATTTAATCAGACAATATCCCACCATGCTAGCTTAACAGGAAAACTTGCTAACTTTTGTTCATTGTTCTTGCTAAAATACAGAACAGTTTGGGGATGTTAAAAGCCTTACACTGAAGTCTGATAAACAATAACTGCTTTTTAGTCAGCCAGGTTTTAGTCTGAAGTCTGGCGTGTAGACTGTTATACCAGACAGACTCTGAAAGGAATGTGTGGAAAACTGCTTTCTGTTTCCCTCCCAGTACCAAAATAGCTCTTGTGTGTGAGTTTTTTCAAGCCACTACCACATTCCCATAGTCCCTTATGTGAAACAGGTTTTTAAAAATGGCTTTTTGAACTCTTCAGCATAGTTGGTCAGTAAACATGGCTGAATGGTCTCATGGGAGGGAGGGTCAGTTAAGTTTTTATTAAGCCCTACTAATATGGAAATGCTTTATGCTCCCTGTAAAGTTAAGAAATGCAGAAGGACACTCAGTCTTAGCTTAATTATGATCAGCAAGGTGATCAACTAATTTATACAGAGGCTGAAAGGATAAAAACATTATTATGATTGAGTAATAAAGGCTGGAAAAATCCATCTACACACACAAACACACACCTCAAGGATGCTGTAGTCAGTCCCTTTAGCGTACATGACAGTAGCATGACTGGAGAAGGTCCTGAGCCTGAGTGACAACTTCATCAACTCCTTGTTGTCATTCTCCATCAGATGGTATTTCACGTAGCCGCTGCCGCTGAACGTCAGTGAGTGGCCATCTGACAGGAAGTAACAGACATGTTTTAAGAAGAGCTGAGGCTAATCTCACATAAAAAAATAATTCATATATTCAGCATAGTTACTATATTAATTTTAAAGCAAAACAAGTAGAGGAAGTTTGGAAGAAAGGTAAAGACATCTGGGAAGAGAGACGAAGAGTTGGGGTGATCGTACCTGAGCATTTGCCATTTTTGCCCTCTGGACACACACAGCTGTAGACTGTATCTCTTGGATCTGCCACACACTCCATCCCCTCAGGACAGGGGTGGTTCTCACACAGGTTGTTCAACACAGGACATTTGCCACCTGAATGCCAACGACACTTACACTTAGAATAAGAGTTTCTAACAGTAAATGCATGGATGAGCACCTGTGTGTTTATGTGAGGTGTAATCAGTTTACCTTCACACTGGCAGGTTGCTGTTCTCAGGTGTTTTGGGGTGACGAAGCTGAGCCGTGCTGTGCTGTGAGTGGACATGGTGGTCTTATCCAGAGAAATGACCTCGTCGCAGAAGTGCAGCGGGCAGTCGAGACCCGCACACAGTTTCTGCACCACTCGAACAATCCGGACACCCGTCATCTCCTCGATCACAGCTGCAGAGGAGTTCAGCTTACGGAAGACGACCTGAGGACGATTGAAACATGAACAAGACTCAGTAAAGGGGGGTTAAAACTGAAATGAGTCCCATCAGTAAAACGAAACAGGAAAATGTAATCACAGCTGCTCCTACCTCCTGAGATTGGTAGGGGCTCCCAGATCTCTCTAAAGTCAACAGCACATCCAGGTCTCCTTGCTCCGAAGGCTGCAGGCTCACGAGCTGCACTTCACTCCTCCGAACTCCAGCGATGTTCCTCAGTGCCCGCAGGAAGTTGCGCCAGTAGTCCCCGATAAATTCCTCAGGGGCAATATTTGCAAAGCGCACTGAAATAGAGTTGTCCAGAGCCTGAGGAGTCGCCTGCCTGACGTGTACTGTGACATCAGCAGCTGTGGTGAAGCGTCCGTCGGTTACCGTCACGTTGAGAGGGTAGTGACCCACATCGAGAGGTCGCAGGGCGATCACTTTACCATCAGAGGCCGAAACTGAGAACATAGCGCCGCTCTCGTCTGAGGATGAGGACGAAGAGGGGCTGAGGCTGTAGGTAAGAGTGTCGTAGATGTCTTGGTCTGTGGCGTGGATCTTGCCGAGAACGCCACCGGAGTATTCATCCCCAACGGTGGTCACAAATATGTCCAGAGGAAGAATTGCAGGGGGGTAGACACTCTCCTCAATTATGCGCACGCTGATGAAGGCGGTGGAGGAGAGCTGAGGTTTGCCGCTGTCTGACACCTGAACATGAGAGACGAGAAAGAGACACATGCATGAGGAAATGATGTGCACTGTGAGGTTTTATCTGCAAGGATTATTCTTCCAACAGCAGAGGGCAATCAAGCTCCTTCAGTGATAACCCTGAGCTCACACCATCTATATACTGTCTGTGCATCGGATGTTAAAGCCAACAAACACATCTACAGATCATACATTTTAACATTCACACTTTCACATGGACGGTCATCAGTTCTGCACAAAAAAAAAAAAATCAACTCTGACTCAAATGTGAGTGTGCATCTTGTGTGTAACAAGACATCACACTTACATTTCATGTCCCATCTGCCCACTCTTTTATTTTCCCCTCTGTTCTTTCTTCTAAGGTGACACATCAACACCCAGAAACACACGTGATCACGCCAACTCAAAGCAAATGTCTTTGAATTTTTGTTTCTGCTGTGAGATCCACTCTGATGCACATTTCAATTCAGAATCTTGTATGTGGTTGTTAACAAGGTGGAAAGATTATTTTGAGTAGATATGCAAAGGCAAACATTGCCTATTTGGGAAAAAAAAGGAACGAGTGAGCGTGACAGAGAAGGATACAGAAAAGGAAAACAGAGAAGACAAATAGATCAGGTTGCTGTGGTTTTGTCGGTTCAGTCAATACGTCCTCCCAACTCTGGTTTCTCCTCAGTGCTGTGACTCACCTGGGCTTGAAGTAGGTAGTGTTCTTTACTTTTCCTATTCAGCGCTCCCACGGCCACTAGAGCTCCCTGCTGATTGATGTGGAAAGCATCGCCCTCATTCCCATCCACGATGGCAAAGGTGAAAGGTGGACCGTTGTGGGAAGCGTCCCGGTCGGTAACGATGAGCTGAAGAACACTTGTGCCTTTTGGCCGGTTCTCCTGTGGGATAAGAGAGAGAAATATTTAATATCTGTGATGAGAGACGGTGGCTCTCCTGATGTTCTTCAGTTCTATGATGTTTGACGGTGTTGCAGTTTTCCGAAAAAAAAGGTAACAGTGATTGAATGTACATGTTTTTTGGCTAAAAACTGAAAAAATGCAGCTTTTCCATTAATTTTAAAACACTAACAAAACACTGAAGTGACTTCAGCAACTTATCTTTTAAAATGAAACCTGTAATGACAAGTTTTTGACCACTTAAGACCGCTTTGTTACCTTTTAGGTTGAATTACCAGTTAAAAGGCAGCACTGTTAATTTAGAAATGTCTGTCTGTCTATCTACCTGACAGATGTATTTTCAATATTCGCATTACTTTGAGCTTTTTATTTGGTTTCCACCAATTCCTGAGGGAAACAGCTTGGCAGATGGTGTGCAGTAGGCTTTTATTGCTTTTTTCCTGACAATGGCTTTCTGCTGTAGCTAAAACTGAAAACTGAAAGTAAACCAAAACTTTGGAGTTGAGAGCCGGAAAACTAAAACAATGTGCTGAAAGATTGGTAATGATGAGTGACACATATAGTCATTTAATCCATTGCTGATAGAAAAAAAAAAATAAAGTCGTGGCTGACTTTATTTGTTCCAGTTATTAATCTGGAGCTGGTGTTTGTCAGCTGTCCTGGCTCACAGGCTTCTGATGAGTTCCAGTAAAAGCATGTCAGTTTAACAGTTGAGGCTTTGTCTTTAGTCTTTAGTCTTCAGTGTCCCTGAATGGACTTCAGATCCGTCTCCTCTTTCATGTTCTGTCTCAGAACTTACTTTTAATCTCCAGTGTGACAAAAACTCTTTTTCTTCCTGGTGTGTACATTATTTGTACTATGGTTTTTTTTTTTTTACCGTTTTGGTGTGGTATTATTTTTTTGGCTTCACTTTGATCAAGGCTCAATACTGAGTGAAATAAAGCCAGTCAGGATTTTTTCAGAGGCAAAACAATGTTTCATCCTGAAGTGCTGGAGCTGTGTGCCTCCTCACAGTATTTCTTAAATTGCTTTTTACAGTTTTCTAAACAGGCAGGAAAATTGGAAATTAATCCTCTTCTGTCTTTTTCATCTATTTTCCCCCCATTTTTTTGGATCTCCCAAAGTGGAATACAGATGCATCTTAATCTCATTCTTACAAATTTTATCTTTACTTAAGTCAACCATCCATTATCAGCTCAGGATCCTGCATATGCACACTTTGCATCACTCCTGCCTTACAGTGTTTCCCCTCCATCCCTGAACTGCATTCTTATACTTAGGATGCAGCCTCTGTCTTTCAATTCCCTCATCCACCCCTCTCTCTCCCTTGTCCTTACCTCTGTACTTGCTCCATCCTTCTACTTGCTTCTTGACATTCTAGTCGCACAGTCTCCCATTATTTCTTCCTGTTAATCCCACTCTCTGTGTCCACTGCATCCCTCTCCTCCTCCTCTTCCTCCTCCTCTCTTTCTCCCTACCCATCTTCCTCACTCTTGTCCTCTCCTCTAATCAAGCATGTACACTACCCCTCCCCCTCATCTCTCACCTGGATGATGAGGCTGTAGTTGGCTTGGGAGAAAAGTGGCGGGTTGTCGTTGACGTCTGAGATGTCGATGTTGATCATGGCGCTGCTGGAAAGAGGGGGCACCCCGTTGTCTGAGGCTACCACCATCAGATTGTACCCTGAAGTCTGAGAAAAAAGAGAGAGAGACAACATTAACATAAACAGGCAAAGCTGCTTTTGTAAGCAATAATGCAGTGGAGATCAGTAAACAAGCTTCCCTATTAGGCCTGACATGAGTCTGATTGAATTTTGCATAGCGTGCAATTAGTTGCACAGTGGATTAAACTCTATGTGTACAGTCAGCATCGGATCTGCTGTTTCTCTTACTCTCTCTCTGTCCAGCTGGCGAGCAACTTTCAGCTCTCCTCTGACCGGATCGATGGTGAAGGGGCTGCCTTGGTTACCGTCCACGATGGTGTAACGCACGCGACTGTGAGAGGGCCCGTCCAGATCCTCCGCAATCACCTTTGGATCAATCAAACAATCAAAACGACGATTAAAACATCAACTGAAGGATTTTAAAGGGTTAGGGTTTAGGGTTAGGCTGACGCCGTTAGTTCACTAAGTAATTTCATTTAGCAAAAGTCAATCAAAGCACAACTCTTTTGATGACTGTAATTAAATTGGAATTTCTCAAGCAGATAGCTGACATTTTCTTGCTCCCTCTCTGATCTCTCAGATTTTCTATTTTATATCATAGTAAACCGAAAGTCTTACACAAAACAAAACTTGAGGTTTTTAACTCTGGATGGGTAAAACAGTTTCCTGTTATTTTCTGACATTTTGTAGACAGAACCACAAAAAGATTTACCAGAAAAAAAAAGATCATGATTTGTTGCTGCCCCATTATCACAACATCATACAAATGCACATGACCTTTTCTTTCTCTCCTGTGCCCTCCCTCTGACACACTCACACACACAAACACACACAAACACACACAGTCTTAAAACCCACCAACCATTAAATATTGAAAGGGATCCCGGGGGAAATCAGCAGACAGAGAAGATTTACAAGTATGAGACAATGGCAGGTATTAAAATCTAATTTTCTGATGGATAATTTATATTCAGGTACATTAGACACAGATAAATGGCCATAAGCACAGGCCTTTTATTATGGGAGGGAGGAGAGATGGGCAGACAGAAATAGATGGAGTGAAAATGTAACACGTAAGAGGCAGAAAATCCCTTATCTGGGAACGGGGCTTAATGAGTCAACTGCCTTTCAATTAAACTGTTTGAGCATGTGTGTCAGATAAAGCAGGAGAACAGGGGTGCAGTGAGCATGAAGAGCATTGGTCCTAATTTAGCTTTGCCACCAGATGGTGATTTGCCATAGGTGCAGATATGTGGTAGTGTTTGCAGTGAGAAATGGGCAGAGAGGGGGAATGACTGCAAGGGTAAATAAACAACTGATAGAAAATGAACTAAAAAAGAAATATTTGGAGAAATAGATGAAAAATGTACATTCTCTCTAATACTTTTTCTATAGTAATTACATGTTATTGCCCCCAACAAGCACCTACTGTGTGTCAACATGTCTCTTAAAGAGGCATGTACTGTATATTCTTACCACCATCACAGTCTTTCCCAGCTCAGTGTCCTCGCTGATGACGGCCGTGTAGATGTCCTGGCTGAAAGCAGGTTTGTTGTCATTCACATCAGTCAGGTTGATGTTCACAGTGGCCATGTCGCTGAGCGGTGGTGAGCCACCATCTGTAGCCTCTATGGTGATGTAGTATTCATGGGAGACCTCGTAGTCCAATGGCTCGATCACAAAGATGTCGCCTGAGGACAAAGAGACAGCGGACAGTCAGAGAGGCAGGGAGAGCTGGAGTCGTGTTACAAAAGGTCACACATCGATAACAATATGTCACCTAGATATGAAAAAAGGCATAAATCAGTGAGATAATAACCAGTGTGTTCCTT
Source organism: Acanthurus leucopareius (assembly GCA_029814765.1). Classification (NCBI taxonomy): domain Eukaryota; kingdom Metazoa; phylum Chordata; class Actinopteri; order Acanthuriformes; family Acanthuridae; genus Acanthurus; species Acanthurus leucopareius. Next base: position 5,220,199 of record JAQMCX010000043.1, on the reverse strand, counting down.
ATTTTTATGCACTGTATTAACCACTCTTTTGCCCAGGGAAAATTGTCAGCTGTTTGTTATCTCTGCATGTAAACATCTCAAGTTAAAATGCGCTAAATAATGCGCTGCTTAATTATGTGGAAATTTTGTCAGCTGTTTCTTTCCATTGCTATCTGGGATGTTGTTATGATAATGTTAAAAGAATAGCGACTGTGCAGGCTTTTGATATTTCACTGCACATTTAAAGGCCCCCTGTGATAATTTCTGTAAACAAAGAATCTGTATTGTGTGGATCATTAAAGCATGAGAAACCCGAATAACATATTTCCTTCCTACATACAATACCTCTTAAACATTTTAGTCACATCTATGTTTGGTTGCAAGTACTCCTCTTCTACACTGTCTTTCTCTGTGCTTTGCTATGCTTCTCTGCCTGCAACTGACAGCAGCTGGTCAATAGATCTGTGTGAAACCTGGGCAGGGGGGCTTCTTAGTGTGTGGACATGATACAAACAAAACAGGGACCCACTCTTGAAAACACTGGGCCACAGTGCCACAGGTGGTCTGGTCAAAATCTTCTCTCATTTATACCCAGATCTGACAGTAAACCTTACATTTAATTTGGTAAAACTATACATTTTTTTTAAAATCAGTATCAATTACAATGGGATTATGATTTGTGCAAAAAAAGCTAAGGGGACAGTAAAAGTTTTGCCACATACCATTCATTGGGTCTACGCTGAACATGCCATGCTCATTCCCGCTGATGATGCTGTAAGTGATCTCTCCGCTGGCGTCGGCGTCCCGGCTGGCTGCGTGCACTCTCAGCAGCTGTGTGCCCACCGACACATCTTCAGACACGGTAGCCGTGTACTCGCGGTGCTCAAACACCGGCGGATTGTCGTTGATGTCCAGGACGGAGATCACCACCTGGCACAGCGAGGAGAGTCGCGGGGAGCCCTGGTCGCTGGCACGGGCCTTGAGCTCATATGTGGATTGCACCTCGCGATCCAGGGGGCGCTCCAGGCTTATCACACCAGAGTGCTCATCGATCGAGAAATATCCATCAGCAGAATCGACAAATGAGTAGAGGATATCGCTGTTGAGACCTGGAATGACAGAGAGAGGACAACTCAGGGTTTCTGGCAATTTGAATCTTATATTTGTTGTTTTGACAATCATTCCTGTTAATTATTATGTGATGTCTTTCAGATTGTCAGTCTGTCCTGCCACCTACACCTCAGCTGTTAAAATGGTGAGAAAAACATTCCTCCTAACCAACAAGATCAATGGCCTCATCAACACACATTCTCTTTAAAGTACAGGGCGTGAACAAGCATATTGACTCTTATATTGATGTATTGATTCTTGAATGATATGATTGAAATCAGCATCTTCTATTCTTACTCCAATACATCCATCTTTCACAGAGCCTTTGATAAACAGGAGCTGTAAATGTCTGAATCAAGCCGTCCTCATAACTCATGTCCTCCCACTAGCTAGACGCTCCAAGCAACAAGACAGAGACGGATCACAATAATAATCATAATGTCTTTCTGCAGGTGCCCCCCATTTGGAATATGCTATTATATTCCCATTTATCAGGTAAGTGCCCCCATTCTCTGTGGATCTCATTACCATGCTGGAGAGACAAGCACGGGAAGCCCTGCTTATATGGCTTCCCATCACTTTTATCTGGTCTGATCATCCTTGAGACAATTGCTTCATGCTGCTTAAGTGAATTGTACTGAATCTCAATTGGCTATATTACCTCTTACACATATATTTATGTTTGTATGCCGATCTCAATCCCATGGCTGGGATGTTTAATATCAAAGTAATACTGGACTGATGTAAAATTAATCTGCAACTTCTTCATAATGCATAATAGATCTGGTATACTGATTATCTTTGGGATTTGAACTGGTGGTGAATGAAACCAAGGTTGCCAATTTAAAAAAATGATTAAATTTCTCCACGCTGAAGCAACACGAGAAAACATGTGAAGAAAATAACAACAGCAAGGCAACAAAGAGGGCAAAAAGAGACACTCAGGTCCAGGCAGAGAGATAAAGGACAAAGCACAGTCAGAGAAGGAATGTGCAGTCGCATAACTTCAGTTTATCAGAGATCAAGGGCACCAGTTTGGGTCTGTTTGTATGTCTGGTTCATAACCATTCCACACTGATAAGTGCTGCCTCTCAAAGATAGAAACAGCAGGTTGAACTGAGGAGCAGCAATGTGGGTAAGTACGTCTTCCAGCCAAATGGACAACCAGATCATAGAGGCTGTGGCAGCACAGAAGCCAAGCGCCAAGAATGAGTCCTTGCAGAGGTATGCAGTCAAATGTCGATGGAGGATAAGGCAGCTCTTTTCTCTTAGGAGAAGGGTTACATTTGATTTCACATTTTGATGGTTGGTTGCAAAGACAGTTCACTGAAGCATGTGTTTTTGTACACTTTACATGTTGCTTGGGACCTGCCAGTTCTGCTTTAAGTTTGCACTCAAAAAAATACAAGATAGATATTAAAACAAAGTTCAATATGTGTGATACTCGTACGTGTTGGAGAAATACTAATCAAATGTCCCTCCCTTCTTCTCTCACTCAGTGAAACTCTAAATAATTATTGCTGCTGGCTAAACTGCAGGGAGTACCTTTTTTTCTCCACCTCTCCTTCAAGTACCCTTATCATTGATATCCAAGATTTGAAGCAAATTTTGTGCTGGTAAAGCCTCAGGGAAGAAATGTCTTAGTACCATCCCTTTTCTTTCACCATTTAACATTTAACTTTAAGAGAACCATTTCAAGCTTCCCTTTCACTCTACGAAGCTGTCGGTCCACTCAAAGCGAGGGACTCCAAAAGGGGAATAGACAGAGAGGGCGTTGATTCTTCAATGTGAACAGGCTGGACGGCTCTTTGAGCTACTGTAGAATGTCCTGCTCCAATAAAGTAAAAGGTTTAATCTGGGACAGCAGGTCAAATGGCCTCTTGGATAGAGCCTTGAGGATCTCAAATTATTGTTAAACTGCATGGTTTTTAGTTCTCAGTCTTATCTCAGGGGTTGGCAATGCATTCTGAAATGTGAAGAAACCTCAGATAAAATATGTGGCCCTGCGGCTTTGCATCAGGCAAATGGAAAATTGTAATCAGCCCTTTTGAGAATTCAGCTTGAAGAGAGAAGAATTTCATTAGAGTGTAATGGAGCTTTTAATTTGAGGGGTTGATCATTCATGAAATTCCACATTTGTTATCGCTCCCTCTTGCCATTTAGTGTAATGCAGTTGCATAAAGGAAAGATAATAACCTGTGCATTATGAGTCAGCATTTAGCCAGGATGCATATGCACACTGTCTGCCATGACGCTATTCTTGAATCACAAGTGCTGTTTTGTGTTATGACATTAAGTAATGCTCTTCTTTGCTATTAATTGGATTTTAGGCATAATGTACAGGCATTTGTGACTATACTGACTCCCAATTAACTTTCTTTCGCCTTTGCAAGAGCTCTGTTTACTTAAAACATAGTTTTAATAGTTTAATGTTCATTCTGTGCAATGTGACAATTATGTTTCAGCTAGTAGTAATGAAAGATATTTCAAACAGAAAAAAGGGAAGAGTTTGTGATTCCTAGTCATGTGATGCATGCTAATCTGTGGGTCCCCTTTAATACTCTTACTCTTTATACTATTTATACTGCTCTTTATATCCAATGTTTTGTAACTATCAATATGTTAGTATTATCAGTAAATTCTGATGTAAATGTCAAACCACTGTTTTTTATAAACATGTTATATACTTTATACAACAACATTTTCTCACAACAATGAGTAATAAAGGGGTTTTGTGAAGATTTTCTGTTCAAAATCTTTAACATTCATTTTTTAACATTTGATTTTTAAATGTCTCTTCAGGACACATGGTAAATGATAAAAAAATACTTGATTTAATGATTAAAATCTGACTCTAATTGGCTGTGAATGTTAAAACTTCTTTCAAACTGTGACTGTCCTGGCTTTGAAATTCAAATAGAGTTTCAAAACTGATGAACTGATGAGGATTGTAGGAGGAAGTATTTATAGATGTTTGAAACACTTTTTACCAGGTTCTAATTTTGGAGCAAGTAAGTTTGAGACAGCTTTTTAACCAACTCATTAGGCTAGTCTTAGCTTACAGGTAGTATTGGCAAAAAAGATTCACAAGTTAAACAGAATATTTTTCAGCTTTGATAACTTTTCACTCTTATTACTGTATTATTTTTAGGTAAAGAAACATTTTTTTTGAGTACACTGCTATAGAGGAGTACATACCAGTATCAATATCATTTGCCAGAAGTTTTGCCACATATGTGCCCATCTCCGTGTTCTCAAAGACTGTGATGGTGTAGGGATCAGAGGAGAACTGTGGGGGGTTGTCGTTGACATCTTCCACAGTGATGTGGATGTCGGCCTCACAATATCGGCCTCCTCCATCCACTGCCCGCATTTTGAACCTGTGCTCCTCTTGTTCTTCCCGATCAAGGGGCTGCAAGGTCTTCAACTCTCCTGAAGGTGGGAAAGAACAATTTTGAGCAAAGCATAAATACAAAAGGCACCCACCCTTGGGGAAGTAGAGAGAATTAATTTGCTCTTTGCAAAACAACAAAAAAAGAACAAAAAATCTGTATAAACAATTATTAAATGATAAATTTGATGTCATGTCATCATCATGTATTCTAACGCAGTGTAATCCACTTGTCTGCTGTCCACTAACCAAGAACAAGGCACCCTAACAACTAATGGCTTTCAGGAGAGATAGAAGATGGGAATAAATAAGTAATTGAAGCACAACAGGAGGGTGAAATGGCAAAGGGAGCAGCCTGACGAAGGAACCCATCAGAGTTGGCAGCTAGGAGCAGCTTGGAAGTGTCCTGGGATGTGAGGCGGCCAACATTACCACAACCTCTCTGGAAAACTGCAGAGCCTCTTGGCAGTCCTCATCTGCAATAATCCTACTTGTCTGCACTGAAAAAAGAAATAACATACCCCCTTCGTAACAGTAGCACTGCTGCTGGAAACTCAGTACCGAGAGGTTCAAAAAGACAACTGGATGGTATTGTTGCCTTATCTAATGCCGAAGTTTCAGTGTCTCAGCATATTAAAGCTGAATCTTGCCGTTACTTAGGGATTCTATACAGCAGCAGATGCGTTGTGTATCCGTTTAAATCTACCGGCTCAGTTTGTTTTTTCCCTTCATGCTTTTTCCTTTGCATTTATTTAGAAATCAATTCAGTGGTGATTAACTGTTGTTTTTCTTTGTTTTATTCTCCTTTCCTTTGTCATCCTAGCCAGATGTCTGATTTAGAAAGGTCTCCCAGAAGAAATTATTTGCAGGCAATAGGTATCGCAGTCATAAATTCAATTTAAGTGTGCAACTCTGTATTTTAGTGCTATTGTGGGTCTCTCAGTTGCCCTGCAGGGAAATGTTCTTGGCTCTCTTAAAAATGAATAAGTAAATAACAACTGGGCTGAGAAAGCATACTTGCCACCTCAGTCACTGATAATGATTCACTTGCATGCAGAAACACAAATAGAAAACACCAACAGCAGAGGGATCACAATTTTCAAATCTTAAGAGTGTAGCTGTAGAATATAAGACTGTTGTCATGCTGAGCTGCCTTTTTGTTTTTGAAGCTGACAGCCAAGAGTGTTTCATGAGACATTTTGCCATGAATATTCCACATGCTGCTACCCAATATTTAGAAGAAATTTCAATACAGCAATGAATGCGATACAATCAGAGTTAACGGTGTATATAATGATATATATTATTTACATTAAATTGAAAAAAAAAAAGGAAATTAGAATGATAAACAATCAGTGCTATAAATAAAGGTTACAAACAAGGGAAACTCTTGATGCAGACTCGTATATATATTTTTATTCAGTCCTGTTATACACACCTGTATCAGAGTCAATGGTGAACAATTCAGATCCAACTCCCTGGAGCTCATAAGAGATTTGGGCGTTTGAGCGGATGTCAGCATCTGTGGCAGAGACCTGCAGGACGAGCCTGCCTGCAGGGGAGTCCTCTGGGACTCTCTCACTGTACAGGGACTGAGGGATTGGTGGAGTAAGAGGAAGGAAAATGGAAAAGGGAAGAAAATAAAGTGAATACATGAAGATAATCATTCTGACTTAAAATGCTGAATTTACAATAAGGTTGAGGAAACAACCACTTTACCTTTTCGCATACAGGGCTGTTATCATTGGCATCTAGCACCTTGACCTCCACAGTGGCTTTGGCAGTGAAGATGCCATCGCTGGCAGTAATGTTAAGAAGATAATTGTCCTTCTCTTCACGGTCCAAGGGCTTTCTGACAGAGACCTTCCATTCATTCTGAATGTGTTCGATTGCAAACTGGCCAAGTGGGTCCCCTCCTGTTTGGTGTTAAAAAGAAAAGCACAACTTCAGAATGGTCAACAACTCAGAAGCAGGAAAGCAAGAAAGCAGCCTGTGTCAATCAAAAACGATACAAAGACAAGGATTTGTCCTGAATATTCTACATTACCCATTCCACTAAACATCAATAAATATTTATTAAGCAAATCCTCACTTCTAAATTAATTATGTGTGGTACACAAGTAATCCAGAAAACCTAGGGACCGCAGAAAATGCATATAAAATAATGACTGTGCTGGTTTTTGCTTTATTATCATGATATTTCCTGACTTGACATAGTTATTCACACTTGCTAATTAGCACCAGAGGATTTGTTTCCTACTGTATTTCAAAGCACTATTCAGATAATTATAAATTTTTGTATTTTGATGACCTAAATATTTGCCTTGAGCTTTAGCAGATTAGGCGATAACTCAGACTCCTAACTGATAATAGGACTGTATAATGTTTCAAAGATGGGAAATTATCATCATATTAAGTAGCATAAACGGATAATCCCCCCTAAGCTCTGTTTGTGAAAAACTGCTACATAAAGGAGTATGGAGTAAACTCACTAATTAATGTTTGAAAAAAAATAACAAACACCCACCTGTGATGAAGTAATTGACTTGTTTATTGATGTCCTCAGAATCGTCATCTGTGGTGCTGAGGATAGCGATCACCCCGCTGGGAGGAGGGTCATCTTCACTGACTGTGCCTTTGTAGATCTCTGCAGTAAAGCGGGGCGGGTTGTCATTCACATCAGCGACTGTTACCTCCACTCTGGTACCAGTAACGTGTTGGACTTTGTCACCCTGGTCTGTGGCTAGGACGGCGATTGTGTACTTTTCCATTTTTTCACGGTCTAGTTCTTTTAAGGTAGTCACCCACCCAGTTTCACTGTTAACAGTGAACCGCTCAGAGATCTCCTGTGAGTTCTGCTTAGGGTCAAGGCTGTAAACAACATGTCCGTTGGTCCCAGAATCTTGGTCGGTGGCTTTGACCTGGATCACTTGAGTCCCACTCGGAAGGTTTTCCACAATGACAGCTTCGTAGGGGTCAGACTCAAAGACAGGTTTGTTGTCATTAAGATCTTTTACTTGGATGTTTACATTAACAGAGGAGATGACATCAAAGTTCTCATGTTTGGTCAGGGAGAGCAAAGTGAGTTGATACCATTTGGTTTTCTCATGGTCGAGGCCTTTCTGAAGCTTCAAGGTGCCACTGTCTCTGTCCACAACAAAGACCTCATCTTCATTACTCTCAGGAGTGTTGCCATTCACAAGGCTGTAAACAACTGGTTGCTCACTCTCAGACTGAATTACATCAATCTCTGTGCCAATGGGAAGGTCCTCAGCGATTGTGTAGCGGTAATGTGCTTCACTGAATTTGGGAATCGGGGTCTCGGGTGCAACAATCCTGATGTAAACCTGTACAACAGAGTATTTGGGTGGATTCCCAGTATCTTTCGCCTTGACAAAGAATGCATAGAGCTCATTTTCAAGTCCAATGAGACTCTCTTTGGTTACAATGACCCCAGAGGTTGGGTGGATTTCAAAGTTCTCCTCCACATTTTCAACATCTGCTTCAATAGAATACTCAATGTCTGCATTGCTTCCCTCATCCATGTCTGAAGCAGCAATTTTAACCACAGAGGTTCCCCTCGGGACGTCTGATGCGATGGTGGCTTTGTACTCAGCCGCTTTGAATTGTGGGGCATTGTCATTGACATCTGTGAGAATGACATTGACTGTACAAAAGCCTACTTTTCCACCGCCGTCTTTAGCAATGAGAGAAATAGGAATAACCTTCTCAACGGTATTCTCACGATCAAGGCTCTCTTGAGTGAAAATCTCTCCATGTTCATTGACAGAGAACTTTTCTTTTGCAAAGTCATTGACAATCTGGTATGTTATTTGCCCATAAATGCCATCATCATCATCTGTCGCTTTTGCTTCTGCTACCAAACTACCAACAGGCGAGTTTTCAAGTAGCTCTACCACATAGTCCGAATGAGAGAATGTTGGGTTGTGGAAATTGGCGCCAGTAACTGTTACCATGACAAGGGCTGAACTTCTGAATACACCATCCGAGACTGACACATTGAGGTTATAAAAAGGCTGCATATGTGGCCTTCGGTGGTTGGAAATGACAATGGCACCTGTGTGTTTGTCAATGGAAAAGTTCATGTCCTCATTGCTTGATATAATTGAGAACTCCAAGTTATCTGAGTCTGAGCTATCGGCATCAGAGGCCTGGACTTGGGTGATGAAGTGTCCACGTGGGGCCAGTTCACTAACAGTAGTTTTGTAAGTGCTCTCTGAAAATACTGGAGCATTGTCATTCAGGTCTGTAACGTCTATGGTCACAATGACATCACTTGAGAGGGCTGGAACTCCTCCGTCCACAACACGGACTCTCAGTTTGTGTTGCTGGATCTCCTCATGATCAAGAACTTGAGCTGTAGAAATCACCCCCGTATCACGATCGATAGTGAAATAATCAGAGCTCTTTCCTTTTTCCTCAACCAACTGAAAGAAGACTTCTTGGTTGTTACCAGTATCTGCATCTTTGGCATCAACTTGCAAAACCGATGTACCAATGACAGAAGCCTCTGAAATATTGGCATAGTATGCCTTTGACAGAAACACAGGGGCGTTGTCATTTACATCTTCAAGTATGATATCGACGAATACTTCAGAGTGTGCTCCAGTCAGAGAATCTGTGGCTCTCACATTCAACTTATAGGCAGGATGTGTTTCAAAGTCCAGAGGCTGAATCACATGAATAACACCTGTGTTGAAATCAATGGAGAATTGTTTGAAAGGATCACCCTCAGAGATTGTGTACACAATGCGAGGCCCTTCAGAATCATTTGCCTGCACATGAAGCACAGGTGTGTGTAACTGAATGTTTTCAGGGATTTCAATGCTGTAGAAAGCCTTTTCAAACACAGGCATTGCTTTGTTCACTACTGTTATTGGCACTTCTACCTCTGCTGAGAGTGATGGCTCTCCATTATCCTTTGCCATAACAATGATGACAAAGTCCGTATTAAGCGACTCCTTCTCAAATTTCTTTTTGAGGGAGATTTCACCAGAAGGGCTGATCTGAAAGTTATCCTGGTGTTCCTTCAGCTCAAAATGGATATCTGCATTTGAGCCCATGTCTTTGTCCACTGCTGTAACTTGTCGGATGACTTGGCCTTCCTCTGCATCCATCTGGACCAGGGCATGGTAGGGAAGATTTACAAACATAGGTTTGTTGTCATTCACATCTTCCACTATCACAGTTACTAGAACATGAGCCCCATCTTCAGAACTGTCCTCTCGAGTGACCTCAACGACTATATCAAATGTGTCCTGTGTCTCGCGATCAAATGGAATCCCAGTGGTTGAGATTACTCCAGACGTGCGGCTGATCTCAAATTTGCTGTCAGGGTTCAAAATTTTGTAAAACAAAGGCTCATTCACTTGGTTTCCAACAGCAGCAATGACTGCTAGTGTTTTCTTCTCAGAGGAGTTTTCTTGGACATAGGCTTTGTAGGACTCCCTTGTGAACTTCAGTTTACTCTCCTTGTTCTCCTTCACATTTATTTTTACTGTGGCAACAGTGGCAAATCTACCATCAGAGACCCTAACTTTTAGTTCATATCTGCTTCTAAGCTGTGTGACATTCTGAATAGAGATCATGCCTGTGATTGGATCCATTTTAAATTTATCACCAATATTTCCCTCAGAGATTGAAAAGAGAAGCTTGGAGTTGGGCCCAGAGTCTGAGTCTTTAGCGTCAACCTTAATGACCTCCACTCCTTTATATGTTGGCACTATGACGGTTGCCTCGTACAATTCTTGGCTAAAAACTGGAGAGCAGTCATTAATATCAAGTACTTCAATGGTCACATTGGCCGCCGTCTCTGCAAACAGGCGTGGCATTCCTAAATCATGGACCTGGACTGTGAAGCGGAAAACACTCCTCTGTTCATAATCCAATGCTGTTGTGATTCTTATGGCTCCAGTGCTTGAGTCAATAGCGAAATAGTTGTGTGCAAAAGGTTCAACAATTTGATAGATGAGCATGGCATTCTGGTCACAATCAGCATCAGTGGCACGAACAACAAAAGGAGTGTTTTCACGGGTCAGAACAACACTGTTGACAGGGGCCGACTCGCTGATTATTCCTTTGAATTCCCTCTGGAGAAAAACTGGAGCATTGTCATTTTCATCCTTCAGATGAATTAGAAGTGTTGCGTTGCTGGCAAGTCCTGCCATGTTGGTGCCCTGTATGATAAGCGTGTACTGAGGGATGGTCTCATAATCTAAAGCTCTGTGGGTCACTACCACTCCGGAGTTTGGGTTTATATCAAATGCATTATTGATGTTGCCACCTTTAATTTGATAGAAAACAGATGACTGGCTGACAGCTGTGACCAGGCTGACAAAACTTCCTGGATGGGCTGATTCACTGATTTCTGCAGAGAACTCCTTTTCAGTGAATCGGGGAGCGGCATTGTCAGAAACTGTTACCACAATGTGTACAGTGGCTGTAGCTGAGAGTGGCATTATCCCATTATCAGATGCCTTAACTGTAAGTTCAAAGAGGGTCTTGCTGCTGCGATCCAGCTCTTTGGCTACTGTAATTGTCCCAAGAACAGGATCAATGGCAAATGAGTTTGCAAAATTTCCTGAAAAAAAGAGAGGACAAAAGAAGACAAAAGAATATTATTTTTTGTGCCTGTGCTGGAACTGTTTTTCATTCTGACGTGTGATTTCTGTCTGGCACATCAATTTGATGTGTGGTATCAGAAAGATGTGTTGATTAGCAATGTTTTCCCCCTTTAAAATTAGATGGTCAAAAATGCTCAAGTCCTCTTCGAGCTACTCAGTTAGACTCAACACAAAGAAAGCTGCACTTTCATTACATTAAGTAATTTCAGCTATGTCAAATATCCATGTTTTCTAAGCTAAAAGTAAACAGCCGCATGTTTCTTGTTCTCATGTCATAGTTTATTGTCCAAGATCATTGGAAATTCTGAGGGGGGATCTGCCCATCACCCACGTATCTGGAGATTATTGAGACAACGTCTTCAATATTCTCCTACTCTTTGTGAAGAATTTCATTCATGATGAAGATTCAGTGGGCAGCGGAACTCAAGATGACTCATACATTTTTAAGAGCTGATTTCATTTGTATTATTTTACAATAAAAGCTTTATGCAATGAGAGAAAATCGACAAATAATCCTACAACGTCGCGTGCATTTACCTGATTCGATGCTGTACACAACTTCTGCGTTAGGGCCCTTGTCTTTGTCGAGAGCTGTGACCTGGAGCACAGCTGTGCCTACAGCTGCTGATTCAAATACACGGCCGGAGTAAGGGGTGCCTATAAACCAGGGTGCATTGTCATTTGTGTCATCCACGTTGACAATAACGCGCACAAGGTTCCTCTTCACTGGGATGTCCTGGTCTCGAACCTAGAGAAAAAAGACAGACGGAGAGGAAGAAAAACAGAGACAGACATAAGCTTGAGAGCCCTCGAGGGATAATTCATTCTTGAATATTATTACAATAAAACAGCAAAATATCCATATTTTGAAAGCAGAGAAACAAACAAGCGTATCGTAATTTCATGGTTGTTTCATTTTACAACAGAGCAAACGATTCCAAATAAACTCCATTAAACTGCATAAATGAGTTTCTCATATTTCATCAACCTATTGATAAATGGTCTGTGCTCATTGATTGATACCATGACGGTGAGAATGTGCCGATGCATAGTCTCATGATCCAGTCGCTCAGCGGTGTACAGAGTGCCTGTTCCTGGGTCGAGTCTGAACTTCCGCAGGCTGAAGGGATCAGTGCTGCTCAGGAGAGTGAAGGTCAGTTTGTTCTTCTCGTCTCTGTCCACAGCGCTGATCTGAAGGACCTCGGTCCCTGCCGGTTTGTCTTCAGAGATGTTCACCTCATACCACTTCTCAGAGAACTGTGGCCGGTGGTTGTTGGTGTCAATGACACGAATAAGCACCTTTAGGTAAAAAAAACAATGAAGAGCATGTTTATTGACCTATATCATCTCCAAAACTGTAAAAGTGATCATTATTATCTCATTCTATTTTAATTCCATCATTTTGGACAATGACTGTCAACTGAATTATTGAAGCAGTCCAATTGATATCAGTGGTACTGTTAATTCAAAAAATAAGGTGGGTTAAAGATGCACTGCAAAACCTACAGCCAAAATGTCAATACATTTTTGAATGATTTCCTCCTATTTTACTTTCTTTCCTTCCTCTGTTTACAGAGACACACAAAAACTTTACATTTTTCAAGTCCTTCTCTAACACTCCTCAGTAATAAGCAGTCTTGTGTAGACAGAGACCTGATCAATACATATGATGGCAAAAGCAATATTTTAACTGAATGGCCACTTGATGCAACTAACAGTAAAAACAAGAAATCAATGCTGAATACCCACAATGCATCTAAATGAACCCCTTGCACAGGAGCAGGTGATTAATTTTATTGTATGTGTGTGTGATAAATCATACAGCAGATAAACTACCTGAGATAAACTTCAGAAAGTTAGAAGGCAATTCCTGGTTTATTAGAATATATAACACGTTTAAAAGTTTTTCTAGGTTAGTTATCCATTTTTTTTCATGCCACTGTTTTGTAGATAAAAATATTCCTGAAGAGTGTTCACAAAAAACTTGTCCAGACTTAAATCTGAGAAACAATTTTTTCTAACATTTGTGTCATGCCTTGGACAGCAAAGAGTGCAGTTGCGGTGGGGTTTTTTTATTTCAGCACACAACAAAGAAAACATCCCCAAACTGTAAAATTCCACTGGGTGCATGTTTTATCAACACCAGCCACTCGTCTACTGGACTTCCGACAGAGGATTATGGAGAGCTGCTGGAATGCCATCTCTGCTTCCCAGACCAGCAAGGGGCTTCTACCGTTGCCAAACATGGGGAACAAAGGGATCAGCCCAGATTAGACACCTGCATACCAAACACAAGGGGGTGATGTCCCGTAAGGAAACCGTCAAAGCCAAGCCGTTTGGTGCAGGACTAGTGAGTGGGGACCGTTGCCACAAGAGCTCTGACCAGATGACAGCTCACTAGCTGACCAGGATTTGTCAGATCTCTGGTCAACACAAATGCCCAGTGTTGTTTTTGTCATAATACTGTTTGTTGAGTACTGTGAGCCTATATCAGAGACAAATATAGACTCAACCTGACAGCACTGATAACATTTACAATCTGTTGTGTGCTGTGATGTTGGCAATGCTGCTGAGGCTCACAGATGTCATCTTGCAGGGGGAGCGTTGGGTTGCTTTCTGTCCGTCAGTCCTGTAATAAGGCTATTTGCCAAAAGTCACGTGTCATGAGTGACCAATTTCGAACAACTAATCAGGATGGATAATGTTGAATAAATATGCTTTTCCTTATCAGACGCTAACCCCGAAAGAGTAAAGGAAATTGGACCTCTAATGCACACTGAACCCAGCACAGGCCGACAACCTATCTCATTCCAAGCATGTCTTCTCATGTCATGCCAGACATCATATAGCACCAGATCCCTGATGTATCTCGATCCACCTTTTACACATACAGAGGTACATGCATGCAAACCCGTTATACACTCACACACACACACACACACACACACACACACATATAAAGTGTTCACTACCACACAGACATCCACACACTGAGGCAAATGTTTCCCAATCTGGCCAGCGTCAGATAACACATCTCTTGAATAGTGAGTAAGGTGGCGAGAGCTGATAGTGCTGTCAAGAAGCAGAAAGGAATCGAACCTGGTCAGTAGTATCCACATCTATACACAATGTACTATTTTATATGGCTTAGAAAACACACAAAAGCCTATTCAGCTGCCACCCCCCCATCCCCCATATGCTCACAAACTTGCCTTTCCCTTTTCAAGGAGGCTGTACAGCACTTCAAAGGAACTTTGCCCCCAAACATCACAAAACAGCATGATACAGCCTGACTGCAGCAGAAATGTTGGTGTGGAAGAGAACTCTCTACTCTTTGTGTATGGCTTCCTCAGGGAACGCTGAGGAGGAAAAAAGATTGGGACTGAGACACAGACGTGACAGATGGAGATACTAAAGAAAAAAAAATCCTGTGAGGATGAGATGAGAGTAGGGAAGAAAAGTGACAAAAACCCAGGAAATCTAAGGGAATTGGTCAAATTTAGAAAACACAGGTTGTGGGAGGGAATGAAAGAAACACACAAACAAAAGATGTTACTGAGGATGTCTTGCAAAAAAAAAAAGAAAAGTAAAAAAAAGTCCAGGAGAAAAGGAGTTGTACAACAGTTAGCTCTGATACTGAAGGCAAAAACAACATACAAGGGGATGAGGTGAAGATTTGAAAAAGACATAAAGAGAGTCTTTATAATGTGGACTGAGATAACATGAGAAACAGGAGACCAGGAACAGATTGTGAGGAGAACAGCTTGAGGTACTTCTGCACAGCCAAGGGAGGATGTCATATAGCTAGAGATGGGGGGGAAGGGAGGCTGGGCTGCATGCCGAGGCCGCCTTGTTGGCGCAGCTCCTGGCTATGAGGTGCCCGCGCTAGAATGCGGCACCCTTGACTACATCAGCTGATCCTTCAGAGACGCCTTCATGGAACTACAATAGTCAAATGGAAAGCGCACAACAGTGAGGCCGACTGTTTCCAAAAGACCTCCCACAGACCATGAGCTTCATACTGATATCCTCCCTGGAGCAATAAGAAGGTTGGATTTAAAATTACTTTCAATTTTCAGATGATAGCTTGTCGCTGTTGTTTGAAAATAAAATAGACATTCTAAAAACAAAGTGTGCTTTGGAGACCGCACAAAAAAAAGTGGAGCCTTCTGAATAACGAGATGCCTTTTGCGTTGTAACCAGAACAGGACATGGGGGAGCCTTTATTGTGCTCATTGTCCTCCTGTGCAGTGCGTAGGAGAGGAAGGCCCCCTGCCAGGTGGCAGGTTCTGGGCAAAGGCAGGGCACTGGCACCAGGCACTTCAACATGTTCCCAAAACAGGATTAACACAGCCCACTACCCACAGAGATCCAGCGCTCTTGTTTGCTCTTTATTCTACCCAAACAGAATAATCATCATCTCTGCATGCCTGGCCAATAATATGTGGAGCTTTCTAGAAAAACAGAGAGGAAGAAAATCAGAAAGAGAGACAAAGAGGGACAGAGAGAGAGTGAGAGAGAGAAAGAGAGAGAGGGATAGAGGGACAGAGAGAGAGAACAAAAAAGGGGAAAAAAAACATTCCAAGGAGAGAGAAAATAGGCCAGCCTGTCTGGCAGCACAGCTTCCACATGACTTTGATTTGAGGAATAGATAAGTCCAACTTTGAGCTTTCACGAGGTGCACTGCATGCGTGCGATCAGGTAGATCTAATTTGCGGTGAAATTTTGTATGACTGGTTTGAAAGAGAAATAACATGCTGTCCCTGAAGGAGACAGAGTCATACTCACAACAAACAATTAACAACTCTTCTGCATGTGATTTCCTACTGAAATTCACTCTTGTTCGAATCGTAATATGTTGCAGACTGAGAAACTGATTGCTGAACATCTGTCTTGTGTTATCTACAGATGATTATAACTCTTTATGTTTTCAACAGTTATTCCTAACACTCCACAATTAGGCAGATAACATGAGTTAACATTACAGGCCAGCCTTGATAAGGAAAAGTAAATTAATACATTTCAGTGGGGTTTGAAACAACCTTAGGCCTACCAGGAACTAACTACAACAAGAAACATGCACTTCCCAGCAAGAGGTGCATCTACAGTATCTATTTAAACCCCCGCTAACAGTGCCAATGCCGTCAATGCTGAACAATGTTATCGGATAAACAAGTTAGCAGCCAAAACACTCAGATGGCTTTCCTGAAACATGAAGCTCTCAGTGTGCTGCATGCTGATATTTAAGGCAATCCCTCCTCACCTCTCGGGTACTCTGCGTGATATATCAAATATGCAGGTACAATGAAGGTTAAATATAACACTAAAGTCATTTGGTTGTTTCTCATCTAAATTCAGATCTTCAAACTAACAAAAGCAGAGAGGCCAGAACAAGACAGAGGTTTTCCACAACCCCTTTTTTGTAGAGAATAATCTGTGTTAACACTAATTTTTTTATTTCAGAGACTGATTTATTATCCCCCGCTTCAAAATTTGGGTAATTACTATTGCCTCTGCTATTACTGTTTGCCTCTCTCAATCATCTCTTTGGCTATCTGCATATCCCAGGCAGCTGACCTAAATCACAAACTGTGGTTTATGGAGCAAACAAAATCAGTAAATCCGTTCCCTCTGCAGTAAACAGCTGACCTACAGTGGTCAGCCGGGTATTCAGGACTTATCTTGCACACTAGCACTCATCTGCAAGAAAGCCTCAGCCACATCAGTCACAGCTCTGATAATGTTTAAAAATATGCACACTGAATATACGCAGATTGTGAGAAAGACTGCACTGTTGGAGGCAATAAGCTTCATCTGATAAAATGTACAAGTGATTATTCCTTGACCCATTTTCTTGTGTGAAGTGATGGTTCAATTAAGCTGTGATGGCTTGTACAGAGCCTGAATTCATAAAGCTGATCATCGAGCAGTACTTAAAGTAAGACTTACAATTACGCTATCAGATCAGTGAGGGAACTGAGGTAGTTTGCAAATGATGATAATAGAATATACTGTTTTATCTGTTTCAGGTTATTGACATTTTCCAAAGTTACCACAAATGAATCCGCCATCTTAAACTCTAAACAAACAAGTAAACATACTGTTTTAATAGAAATAAATCTTCCCAACACAACCACTGCATTTGATACCATTTTCATTATGTTATATATTTTTTGGAGATGTCCACTTACTTTACGTCAAATGTTTCCCACAATGTTTCAGAAAAATCTATAAATTCATTCAAGCTAATTAAATGTTCCATTTCTGACAGCAGCAACACAGGACACTATCAAAGCCAAATCTCCTTTTTTGTTATTTTTAACCCCTTGCTTGTGCGAGTTGTTGTTAAAATCTAGGACAATGTGATGGTTTTATTAATTTCTTTATTGACAAAGAAAGTACACATTTGTGAGTTGTTTTTGTTTTTTTTGAGCTAACTTGCCAGTGATAAGTGGGACATAAAGGGAGACTTTCTTTTCTTTTTTAAGACTTTCTTTGAAGCCCGCCCCTGAGGCACCTTTCTCTCTCGAACACCATGCAGCCAAAAGGCCTCGGTCAGAACAAATCAGGTGTTACATTAAAAATACAACTTCAGTTCAAGCAACATAATGTGACCAAACATAATGTGAATAAAACTTTAACAAATTATATCGTCAATGTCTGAGTCAGTCAGATAGTTTTAATGCTGACAATGATCACATGCTACTTCATGACATCATCAAAACACGTCTCTTGCAATTAATGTTTTGACTGATACCCCAAGTGGCAGCAATTACATACTTAAAAGTGATCCTGTATTTTATATGAACATTGAATCAAACCAGTTCCTATGGTGTGAAAGGGTTTCAAGTACAGCCGTTCCCACTGAGAATTAGACATTCTGAATAGGTTAACCTTTGAATGTGATTAATTTGACTTAAAATGTCACTGCATGCAGTATTGCTGAGAGGCTTTTAAATACGTGTCTGTTGCCAGGACTTTTAAAAAAGTGCTTTATGGGGAGAGAAAATCATGGCTGCTTTTAAGGCTCTGCACTAAACTAAAGGACGTGCTGCTTCCTCGGATGAGCTGCAAAATGCCAGTGAAGGCGGCGCTTCATCCAAGGCTCAGTGGAGCACAGCAGCCAGATGATGAAAGGCTTTATTCATACAGAGTGACAACAAATAGATTCTTTTCCAGCTACAGTTCTCTGAAGCTCCCCTTTGAGGACAAAGGACAAAAATTTTTGAATGCCACCATCCCATATGACCCAAACTATCGTGTAAAAACGTTCAAAATCTCATGGACAAGGCATGACCGTATGAACAAAAACCAAAGACAACTTGCAGGCTGAAAAGCTTTTATCAAAGTGGTTCAGCTTTGCTATCAGCTGGGGAGCTAGATATATGCAAGCAGGAATAAATCAGCATATTTAAATATTAAAATCCATGTATGCAACTGCTTTAGAGTTTTTTTTGGAAGCAAGTTTTAGTTTCATCCATCAAAGTGGCTCCCACATTTAAATGGTTTACAGTATATTATTCTTTTTCTTTTTTCTTTGATATCAACACATCCTTTCAGTTGATTTTGCAGTTTTCCAAACTGTTTTGTATGAGTGTAACATATGTGGTAATGAGAATTAATATGAGACAGTTAAAAAGGAGAAGCGGAGGGACTCAAGAATGTACACTTAGGAAAAAAAACCCCAAAACTCTGGCTAGACAGCACCATCATCACAGCAGCCCCACGTCAGGAATGAGACAATGGAAGATTCCTGGAGTTCAACACTCCACTAAGATGGCAGAGAGCAGAGGAGGAGTAACAATGACTACACATATGGTTTGAAAATCTGCTCTTAGAGTCTCTGTTACATCTGCCATATCGTATTTTCTTCTTTCTAGCTATAAAAACATAACTGATGAGTCTGTTAGTCAACTGAAGCTTGAATTTAAGGGACATTTGACATTTTGAGGAACATGCTGTTACATAAATTAGTTACATGACAAGACTGATGTCCCTCTTGTGTTTCTACTGTAAATATTTAAAGAATCAACTGCCAGGAGATGGCAAGTGTAGGTTGCTTAGCATGAAGACTTGAAACAGGCTACCCAGGTCGTATCAGAGAAATAATAATGCTGCACATAAACACTGTCAAGCCACAAGTTCTTGTAAGTTCTCAAATTGTAGTTAATATACAGCTTAAACAAATAATACTATGTACGTGGCCTCTGTTATCTGTGCTAGACTTCCCTTTGTTTTCAGGCTTTAAGCTTGACTAAACTAACCAGCTACTGGTTGAAAAGTGGCTTTATTTTGAACAGCATATAGACATTTATTTGAAAATGTCAAACTGTTTTTTAACCAACTGCCTCCTTTAGTGGTGAGCTGAGAAGTAAAACTGCAGCAGTAAATCAAGCAGTAAAATGCAATTCAACCACACGACATGTGCAGCACCAGACGCTATGAGAAGATCTCTCATTGAAACACAGTCTTATCATGTCATATTTCACATTTTTTTGTATTATCTGTTTATTTTTTTCTAAGGCAGCAAATACAGAGGAAGAAGTTAGAGACAGAAGATATTAGAAGTCAGGTCATGTAAAGATGTAATGAGACTCAGTCCTATAAACTGTGATTTCCCTGAGCCAGAGCAAATGATAGCATCACAATATAAACATATCCCAACAAACAGGACTGTTTGGCTACTGCTTCAGTCATTACCCATCTCTTTCCTCTCGCTATATTTCTCATATGAGACAAACAGAACCATGACAACTGCCTCATCAGCTTCCAACCATTTCATTAGTGTTTCAATTACCTGGGTGCTGACAGTTCGTGTCCCATCTGTGGCTTCCACCGTCAGGTTGTAATTTGATTTCTGCTCAGTGTCCAGGGGCCGCGCTACAATCAGGGTTCCGCTGGCCTTGCCCACGTCAAAGCGGCTGTCATAATTACCACCTGTGGAATTATTTTTTATGTGCAAACAACAAGGAAGGACAAAAGATAAGTGACGAATCATGGCTTAGTTGTCTGCATGTAGCAAGGTTACACAAACATTAAATGGGTGCTGGGATGGAAGTACAAACATCAATTTGCAGTATGGATTTGATGTTTATCAAAACATCACCCACATTCACATCATAATTAACCCCAACAAACACACAATGGGTACATAAACATAAAGTGATGTGACTTAACTCTGTTGTACATAATGCAACAGTTGATATATAATAAAGCTCTAATTTAAACAATGGAGGGAAAGTGAGGTTTTCTGCTCCACTTGAGATGCTTGATCAGGGCATTTTAATGGAAAAAAAATATGGCAAAACATCAATCGAGAGGCACAACACAATTCAACCACCAACAGGCAGCACCAACACACAGTGTAGGATGATCTCTTAATACAGCACAGCCTACAGTATTAGGAGATCCCAGCAGCTACCTTCTGCTGTACAGTTGTGGTCACAAGCCATCTGAAGGATGTAAAACATCTCAGAATCCTCTATGCCGTCTTGCAAATATCCAACCAAACAGAACATTCCAGAGAAAAGAGAAAAGCAGAAGCAGAGCACAGAAAGAGAAGAGAAAAGAGACGTGTCAGTCAGACATTGATTAGAGGGAGGACAGGCTGGGAAGAAGGGAGAAGAGGCGAGCATTATTTGAAAGCAGTCAACTGAAGTCCTCTCATGCATACAGTGCCTATCATAAGTTTTACAGAAAAACACATTCAAGAGACTACAATTTAGTTTTCAGCAGTTGTAAAGAAATATACAACAGTTCAGACTGCTCACATGGGAAAGCCACGAAAAGTATTTGTATTTATTTTTTGTGAACTATTATACTGTGTTATATAAACTCCTCTACTGAGGAACGGAGCAATATTACGAGAAAAGTGAAATTGCACCATGATTTTTTTTTATTCTCCATTTGTACAATGATTCACTTTGTGATGTAAAAAAAGAAAAAAAATACAGTAGTTTATATGATTTTTCTCTATCTCTATGACATTTTTAAGTATAGTTAAACAAGTTGTAAAACATAAAATAGGACATAATGCGTTCTTATTTGTATTTTGGCTTTGTAAAGCAGTTAAGATGGCTGCCAGAAAACCATCTTAAAATACTAAAAGAAATGGCTGCCCAAATTTGACCTCTCACTGAAAAGCCTTCCATGATATGATAAAAAAAACTTTATATTATACTATTCAACCCTGTTGTCTTCTAAATTATTATGCATCTATTATTGTATTTCCCAGCCATGTCACACACAAACCCTGTTAGTCCTAGTTTTTCTACCTACAAAGCAAATCTAAAGTTTGCATGCACACACAATGGCAGCGGAGACGGATGTGAAGGAGGCATTACCTGTGATTTCAAACCACACAGGAACATCAGAGGATTCAGTGGCGACGACGCCCACCATATGCGCCACAGGGTCACTTTCCATGACAGAAAAAGCGAAGGGGGACTCCTCAAAAAGCAGGGGAGCTGCATCAGCCGGCACTTCTGGTTTGGGAATCCACTCGATATGAAGACGACATGTTGAGGATTTCTGAGGGCGTCCATTGTCGACAGCTTTAATCTGAGAGGGGAGCAGAGAATGAAAGACTGGGTTACACAGTGTTATGCAACATTTTGTTGCAAATGAGTTTCACTGCTCGTCTCTCTGGTGGATCCTCGACCTCAAACTCTTCAGAAGTAACAAGAAAGTTTGCTTATGCAGCTGGCCTGTAAATGTGCACAGATGAAACACACCAGATTTTTTTTTTTTACATTTAGGCATTTTAATTTCATACACAATACACACATACTTTAAGTAAGACCATTGCTTTAAGGAAAAAATCCATAGAATGGGTTGTGCTTTTATCCGAAAAGGTTTTCCATATTTTCAGCAGTCCATATGGCAAGAAAACCTCCTACTTTGATTGATAAAACATCCCTTTGTGTGTTTTTTCTTTACTTCAATCTTTTGTGGAAACTTGGATTTCTGTGGACTTTGGTAAGCAGTCTTTTTTTGAGTGTCATCACTGCAGATTTCACAGTCACCTGTGACTCAACTAGAGGTATATTCTTGCTGTTTGTCTCAGGTGGAAGATTGACAGATAACTTTAATTTTCACACAAACATAACACATTTATTTCCCAATAATTATAAGAATTCTTCAAATCAACACTTGCATTAACAAGAGGAATATGAGTTTGTTGACTTGTGAACATTTTAACAGCCAAAAAGAAGTGTCACATCCACATTTGGCTAATTTGGCTGCAGATGATCAAGATACCACAGAAACAGGATCATGGTTATTAAATAAGCTTACTGTACATCCTCGTGAAAATAAGACTTCTGTTGGATGTACTGGGCTGGTATTTAAATTCCTTCAATACTGGTACCTTACATTTGAAGCAGATGCTTTTTCAGGTAATATCATAAACATGTAGGTGGACCAATTAGCTTTGATCTCCTTTACTGAGATGTTTTTACTGCGTATTTAAGCAAGACAACTGGTAGAGGAGATGACAATGAAACAAATTGGATTAGAAAAATTGAGAGGATGAGGGCTACAATTAAACAGTAAAACAACAAATAAGCATTTGTTGTGAAAAGTCTATTGCTAACTGAGAAACTATCAATATGGAGGCTGGTTAAAGTCCTGAGATTAGATACTCACGGTCAGAATGTCGTATTCTCCAGCAGAAGAAAACTTCTTTGAAGACACCAGGCCAGTTTTGGGCTCGATGAAGAACTTTCCATTTTCATCTCCCTCCTCGATGCTGTAGGAGATTTCGGCATTAGGTCCCTCATCACGGTCTGATGCAATGACCCGATACACCGGGTCTCTCTTTGTGGCTCTCTCTCTCTCCGGCCTCTCCCGCTCCGGGAGCTTGATCTTATAGATCTTCTCCAGGAACAAAGGCCTGTTGTCATTCTCATCAAGGACTTGAACAATGACACGGACCGTGGTAGATTTGGCAGGAACACCGTGGTCAGTGACCGTGATCTGAGGAAAGAGAATACAAAAACTTCAGATGAAGAGGTACGTACACTCAGGGCCTGGAGACTGAACACAAGGAAGCAAATACCTGATGCAGTGACCTTTAAATCACATTCAATATTTCTTTTCTCTACAAGTCTCAATGTCCCAATTGTCTCATTTTCTAAAGACATTAAAACCCAGTCTACAGTAACAATGTCAGAGTATCAGAAAAGCAGTAAATAACTCGGGAAAAAAGGTTTATAATTCAAGCAATATCACTGAGCATTAAATACAACTGGAAAAAATTAACAACATCAAGACAGCTGTGTGAGAAATTTATCATTTCAAAGTCTAATTTAAATCAAAGATGAAATGAAACAGGGGAGTGTTATTTTTCCTTCATCAGACTTTCATTCCTCTTCTTCTATGCAACTTAAAAAGCAGCCAAAATTAAAGGCAATGCTCTCTGAGGTTTGCTGTTGGGGGTCTTTTCTAATGCATGTACTTTCTTTTATTTACTTTTCTCTGCTTTTTACTTATTTGTTTATTTGGGTTCATTTTGGGGCACAACAAGGGTATACCTTTCAGTAACGGCTCTTATACACATAGCAACGTACATTTGCTTATCTACAGGATTAAATTTTCCTGTAAAACACATTTATAGTTTAAATCAAGTCTCCTCTGTGTCCCATGTGACGATATTAAAGCATCTGTTCAAAAAAATGTCATTTGGCCTTTGTTATGACCGTATTTGGTGAATTAAAGTAAGTATGTTTCATTTCGTCCAGACGTTGCAATGTGAACAAAAATCTTTCCTCATGTGAAATAACATTTGAAATTTTTGCCTGTAATTATGATCACAGTTGCTTGTATACCTGGTTAACGAACGACCCACCAGAGCTAATTATTTTTAATTAGCCGCAACTCTTCGTTCTGATAGAACCAGCTGCACTGACTCTCAAAGAGTTTGCACTGCTAATAAACATGAAGACTTACTGCCCTCCGCTGAAGGCCTGGGGCTTTTTAAAACCCCAGATGTACTCAGAATAAAAGAAAGTGTCGCACAACTGAATCATTAATGGTGCCTTAATTTAAGTCATGACATGAAGCGTTACTGGCGGCATGCTAACGCTTCGTAATTTGCGCCATGATTATGTGTCTTCAGACGTTTGAGAGCGCAGTTTGAAGAGTTTAATCAAAAGCGCAGAGCCACGGGCTGACCTAAACAAACACAATTTTCTATTTTCAATCTAGTCCCAGAAAGATGTGCTCAAGGGTTGAGCGTCAAAGTGCTGGCAAAGATGTGAGCATTACTAGCTCCAAGCTGCAAAATACTGTAGAAGGGCAGAGCAAATATCACAGTCATTTAAAACCATCTGCTAAGGGTTTCAGTAAAAGCAGTGACGAGTCCAGGACAAGACACACACCATTTGGTGCCATAGTTTCAATTACTAAAGTAATGTGTTTTTGTTTTTTTTTCCACCGTGTCTGCAGCTGTCCCTCCTATTCACATGAGCAGAATTAATTAGATGGGATGACAGGAAACCTAAGTGTGAATGTCTCTCTCAGGGAGGATATGTTGGTGCCCATTCTGTGCTGCATAATGAACATTTCCATTACAGGCACATGAG
The DNA here is from genome assembly GCA_029814765.1 of Acanthurus leucopareius. Lineage (NCBI taxonomy): Eukaryota > Metazoa > Chordata > Actinopteri > Acanthuriformes > Acanthuridae > Acanthurus > Acanthurus leucopareius. Next base: position 5,195,492 of record JAQMCX010000043.1, on the reverse strand, counting down.
CTTTTTGGCCTCATAAAATGCCAGTATAGTTCCTGAAGTCCCTGATTACATAAAATATCTTGAGGCGCTCTGTTTATGGAAGGCGATGTAAAATACTGAAATGAAATGTCCCAGCATGGTAGCTCAGAAAAACTGTTTTGTGTAGAACTGTCGGCTGGCTAACTAACTTCTCTTTGGAATATTTTCATTAACAGCATTTTATTGGATAATTAAGCAACTCCCATAAAAAAAACAAAAAAAAACAGAAGCTACACCAGAGGAGGTGTGCCTCATTGTATTAGAATAGCATCTCTGTGAGCTAAAGCAAAAACATTATGTTCTGATTATTGACTGCAAAAACTTTTAGCTTCATCTTCTAACAAGTTAGCTGTTCTTAATGCATGCAATGTATAATCAAATAAAAGAAATCTGGATAAACTATGCAGGATAGTGCAAAAACGTAATTTGTGCTTGGTTAAAATATTGAGGGACTTAACTGAGGCTGACAATGCACATCTGTTGTTTACAAGTTACCCTGTTCATAAAAAGAGGAACAAACTCTTTTTTAACTACCAGTCGCACACCTGCAAAGGAGCCGCTAATTGATGCTGCAATAAACTCTGAATTAACTTGAGAGAAAAAGCTTTATTTTTCTGTTAAAAATAATGATACTCTCAGGATTTTTCCACTGTAATGTTGGTGAAGAGTTTAATCAATTGTGTTTGACACAAAGAAACAGACTATTTTGTTCCTGCAACAAAATTTCTTACATTGGGAGAAGTACTTCCCAATAAAACAGAAAGTTAGGGCTTGAGTGAGGTCCCTTTGGATTAACATTGTCAGGAAGTATTGTGTCAAAATGGCTGTGTATTAGCTTTTAAATCTTAATCAAAACACTGTTCTATCTAAAATTGTTCTTAGTGTTGTAGCTATCACTTAGTATTGAGTGGTCAAATGTTGCCTCAGTTTGATAAACAATCAAAAGTTTATTGAGCAACAAAAATTTTGTGGCCATCAGTAACAGAATCTTCATGGGCAAGCAAAAATGCAAAATGTTCTGTGGTTTTGGCTACTAATATGTGAGGATTTGCTGGTTTACATCTTTTTTCACACTAAATATGTTAATAATTGTTTTTTTTATTTATAGATTAAATGATTATTCACCCCAAAAAACAGACTAAGTATCATCTCATATTCAAGTCAAACAGGCCAGACTAACAAATTGTCCAGGGTGTAGCCTCCATCTCGCCAAAAGCATGCTGAAAAAGGCTCCAGACAACAGATGAGAACAGCTCGTTCACCTATGCTTCTCCATTACAATGTTCTCTCTACAGTCCCAGGCCTGAATCCTGAGCATGTCCTGGCATGTCCCACTTTTGCTATTTACCCACCCCTCCTCCTTGCTGGGACATTGGCCTCTCATCCTGCCGCTGGAGCCCACACTCAGACCATCAGCAGCAGCTTTGCCTTTTTCTCAAATTCCCCCACTGCCTTTCTGCCTTTATCTCTCTCTCTCTCTCTCTCTCCTCTCGCCTTCACACACAGCCACACAACTACCGCCTACCAACCCCCATCCATCTCATCATAAAAAAGCTGAAGGCCCCCTGTGCTCCCTCCACCTCCTCTTGGCATTTGGTGCAAACAATGCTGACACAGCCCCCACCCTAATTGCTCCACATGTTCCACATGGCCCCACATGTTTTGTTTCTTCTCCTACAACAAGCTCATACAAAAACTTCTACACGAGCTGGGACGGCAATTTGGTCCGCCAGCACCTTATTCACACACAAAGGCATGCGCGCACACATGTATTCTTCTGAGTCATGATTAACCCTCCATTAGCTGGATACACTGAGGTGTGTGTGTGTGTGTGTGTGTGTGAGTGTGTGTGTGTGTGTGTGTGTGTGTGTGTGTGTGTGTGTGTGTGTGTGAGTGTGTGTGTGTGTGTGTGTGTGTGTG
>JAQMCX010000043.1:5138422-5193454 GCA_029814765.1 Acanthurus leucopareius | reverse complement strand
GTGTGTGTGTGTGTGTGTGTGTGTGTGTGTGTGTGTGTGTGTGTGTGTGTGTGTGTGAGAGAGAGAGAGTGTGTGTGCGTAGGGAGGGCAAATTCTAGAGTTCAAGGGACTCTGCTGCCCCACAAATGTTTAGCCCAATAAAGAGCTTCCTGTTGGATTCCAAGTGACCAACACACACACAAACTTCTTAAGTTACCATGGTTACACAGCTCTTCCCAGGCTGTGTTCACTCAGCCACTGTCTACCTATTTAGGTCAAAAGTTACTTGCTTTAAATTATCCTCCCAACTCAATGGAGATGATTAAAACACTAACGGGCGAGAGAAACTTGTCTTAAGTAACTTATTAGAAGGATGTCGTTTTTTGTGCAGTGGAATCACAGTATATTGATATCATTGTGGGCTTTAATAGAAAACATTAAAAAGAGAAGCAAGAATATTATCCGAAAGAGTTGAAGTTGGTGTAAAATTAAAGTCCACTAGGGTTTGAAATGAGTGTTTCATAGGCATGACATGCATGATTTTCCTAAAAACTAAAAATAAACAAAAAATGCAGATTCATAAGTAATCCCTTGCAATCGTCACTGATGACCTACTAGAATTATGTATTGATCCATAGAGATCCTGTCCTCTGCCTGTATTTTCTTTTTTTTCTTCTTATATTGCCCTGCTTTGCTTGGGATGTTTCTGGATGTCAGCCTTTGGGCAGTGGTGTGAAGCCCCCAGCCAATAACAGCATGAGGTCAGGACTCTAAAAAAAGCAACCAGACCTGCTGCAGATCTGTGTGTCCGTTGCACCAGGGCTGAAATACACACACCCCCAACATAAACACACTAACATCCCAATGTATCTTGAAGGCAATTAATTCAGGGTTAATCATGAATCACAGTATGTGTGTGTGCATATACACACACATATGCAGAAAGGCAAACAGAGGAGGGGTTAAAACATGCAACTCAGCTGCACGCACATGACATGCAACATTATGACACCTTTACACAGGATTGCGGAGGCGTGAGCATGTTTATTCGTGCACTATAACTGCAATAAAAGAATCAGAAAGTAATGGTTTATTGCTCTGATTCACTGCTTTGTTCTTTGTAACGCCGCTCCCTGCTCTGTCAGTCGAGTTGAGCCCTAGAGGAGGGGCAGATTTTAAAAGCAGTATCTGCAAACAGTAACAGACAATTCCTGCCCATCATCTCCTTAATGTGGTTATTTAATGTCTGCCTGGAGACATTTTATGAAATGATACAAATGAACTGTATTCATAACTCAGTTAAGGTGGGGTATAAGGTTTTTCATTTATTTTTTATTTTTTTTTAACAAACACAAAGACTTTGAATCAGACACCAGTTTGAAACCAGTCATTCAACAGCTTTCAACCACATGTTGGAGGTAGCAATTCTACGTCTACTGCAAACTGTAGACCCTATCATTTTCTCGCAGTCCTGTAATGCAATTAGTGCAGTGCAATGTACAATGAGAATGAAATACAACACTGCTCTGGCAACAGATGCACCAGCATTAACTGTCACCCGGTAATCACTGAATTGTGTAATTTCTAACAATAATTAAAAGGCGTCCAATCTGCCCCCTGTCAGCACCGGAAAAACAATAAAACATCTATTATCAGCTTGGTTCTGAGGCGAGAAAGAGGGAGGGAAGCTTTAGAAGGGAACAGTGCCCAGCTCAATTAAAACCCACAAGTTTAGACTTTGGCCTGTTGGGTCGACATTAGTTTCCTGTCCCAGCTTGTTCCATCCTCGAGACGGAACAGTGGGAAAGAACAAAGGAACAGTCACCAGGATCTCCCACACACCTCCCACCTCTCACTCCAACTCCATCCGGAAAAATTATTCCTAAGGAACTCTTCTCACATGTACAAGAAGACTCGTTTTTTGTTGGCAACATGTGGCTCTCAGCCAAAGTTGGCGGGAAATGTCAAGCCTCAGAGTGAGAAAATCTTTTTTTGAACTGCTGGTCTGAATATGTTGACCTTGAAGGTTTATGATTATCATGTTACTAACTTATTTTCTTGTAAATAAAAGAGGCAGACACTGACCATCTCCAGATTTTCTTTACATGTGAAAAACTGCCAAAATAAAGTGCTTACCTCTAGAATGTGTTCATCTTGTTGCTCCCTATCCAGTTTTCTTGAAGTAGTGGTGACCAGACCTGTAAGAGACAATAATAACAACAACATTAATTACAGAGATTTTAAAAAATGTGTAAAGCAGAAATGATCCTGGTTCATCTTTTTGTTTTTTTTTAATAAATATAAAGCAACACAAAATATGTAATTACAAACTGATATCACTGAAAATGTTGGGCCAGAGGCTAATGGATAAACAGGTCAGGCTGATTTATCTACCCAAAGCATCTGGATTTTATGTCAATTAAACAGTAATTCCAAAGATGTGTTTAAGGTAGATTAGAAAACAGCGTGTTCATCTAACACCTTATTAAGGAGCAAACACTTAAGGGTTATTTTTCATCTGTAAATCCCCAACCAGCCCAATTATGCATCTAAAGGAGAGGTCTGCCCGTGATTCGTCCCCCTTTTTGCTCATACTGGTTGCAAGGCAGCCCACCATACTGCCTGCCTAACACATGTGAAATATCACAAAGGTCTGTAAATAGTGCCCAAAAAGTCTCACTGTCTGACACCCTGCTTTTAATTCTTCCACAAGCTGAATAAATAGACAGCCAGTCAGACATCACCCGCAGTTTTGAGCACTTCTTAAAACAGAGAAAAGAAACTTCAGAAAAGATCCTGCTGCTGGTGGAGGCGTTTCAAGGATCTTTCTAAGCTGGATCCATCGTTTTAAATGGAGGGATTGATGTTGTGTGACATCAGTCACACAAAGAGGACATTGTTAAACCAGGTTTGAACAAAAGTAAAAATAAAACATGCTTGATTCTTGATCATCTGCCTCCTCCAATTTGGAATCAAAGTCTAAAAAGAAGAGAAGAAAAAGAAGAAAAAAAAGCAGGGAGGAATATTGCTACATGGTTACGTTATAAGCAGCATTCTGTTCTCACTACCAATATAATTGCAACTTTGCAGAGGCACTGAATGTACAGTAGACATGCCAACTTCAACCGCAGTAGAGCTGTCTGCTTGCCACAGTGCGCCTGATTAGCATAAAGCAAAGGATTTCCGAAACCCAAACCCATCAATGGCACATGTGCCTGCAACAGGAATAGCAGGCCACAACTTACATGTCCTGAAATAGCCCTCCCTCAGCACTGCAATTGAGGCATATGAGGCGCTTTGGCTCCCCCCTCTTTATCCTTTCCTTCATAGGCTTTATTTAATCTTCACAGTGAGCTGCAGAGATATGAGTCTGGTGATACTCGGTTGGAAAAAAAAACATCAAGCTGAAAACATTTCCTGTAGGTAAAACCTATTTTTTGCTCTGCTTACCCACCATGGCTGCATATGAACAGACGAAAAGTATAAATGTTAGTCTTGTGTTCAACTAAAATAGCGCCCACTGCAGACGCAAATAAGAAAAGACTGAATCAACACAATCAGACAACCTGCTTATATCCACATCTCCTCAGCACAGTTACATACACCCCCTCACTGAGTGAAGAGAGGTGTTTCATAACTGATGACACAAATTAAGTTTAGTAAATTTATGCAACCTGCAGGAATTACTCATTGGAGTGTTGTATGATGTCTGCAAGAAAGTTTGCAAAGGATCAGCGTGGGTTACATGAGCTAGCGAGCCATGGATTATTACCATCAAAGCTAATAGTTCTGCTGTGCCACATCAAAACAGACCATGCTGACTAATTATTCATGTGCTTTAGCAAGGCTGAGGCTGATGGATGATAAGGTTTTTAAGCTCCCCTGTGTGTCGTGATAGGTAACTACTTTCTCTATACATGTATAATGGAGCAGAATACGGATGACAGTATTAACCACGCAGAGTCTATGTCTCTTATTTATAATTCCTTTGCAAATCAGCTTCCAAATCAGAGCTTGACTGGATATCATAACATTTGGAACACTATACTTAGTGCAGAATCACAGCACTGCCACAGACACAAAATTGGAGAAACCAATGAAATCACAAAATGACTGGCCTTTTTTTTTTCAAAGCTCACACTGGAGAAGAGAAATTTGGTTTTAGGTCTGCCTTACAAAGACTGCAAAGGCGTCCCATATTAAAAAATAACTAACACATGATGCTGCAACAGCCAGCACACAAGTAGAAGAGTCACAGGGTTGCACATTACTGGTGTCTTTTTTGAGTGTGCGTGTGTGTGTGTGTGTGTGCACATCTTGTTCAAAAACATGTATACTGTGGTTTAGAAGTGATCTCTCCATCTCTCAACTTGACATACAAATTAGCATTGCTACCTCCAGCTGGATACAGGAAATTTGTTTTTAAAAAAATTAGCTTGAGAGGGTGAACAGGCAATTAAGAAAGCAAATCTAAAAAGGAGAAGAAACGTTATTTGGTCTTCATTCCACTGTGGTTTCTTGCTGAAATAAAAATAGCGACAGCGAAGCTCTGGGAATGAGCATGCTCAGGTTTCATGTACTGTAGGATTCTCTGCTCAAGTTCTATTGTCCAGAGAGGCAATACACTTGGCAAGGTGTCATAAATATCACGCGTGTTTGATAAATATGGGACTCCTTCCAGATACTGTTGTGCCTTTGGCAACAGCAGGGTGCCGACCTTCTCACAGCAGGGCGGCGACGTTTTCTGCCAAACTGTGCACACTTTATACACATCTCAAACACAATGGAAATTTCTGATATATAGTTAGCATCTGCCATTTTCCCAATAGTCTGTTCCACATTTGTCTCTACAGTGACAACAAAAGTATTTTGTGTTTTGTTTTTTTAATTACATATTAAATCAGCAATTATTTAATAATTTACTGATTGTTTAGTCTCTAACATTTTTGAAAAAACTTCTGTAAAAAGTTTAAGCAGAGTCAGTGTTGTGAAAATGCAACCTAGCGTCACTTGCAGCAGCCTATTAGCTAATTGGTCGATGAGACCGAGCAGACCTGAACATCACTGCACAAAAACTTAATTTGCATTTGAAAATGAGCTGACTTTTCCACTCGCAACAGTGCTTGATTTGCTCTGAAACAACCATGAAACCCATTCCGATATCTTGAAAAATTAGAAAATAATCAGTTTACTATCACTTTGGAGAGAGAAGAGTAGCTAATCTTTCAAATCAGAGAAGCTAAACTAGATAGTATTTTGTTTCTTCCGGATGAAATGGTTTTTAACCAACAAAACAGTTGCTTATTAGTTTTCTGCAAAAATACAATAATAATAATTTACTCTCTTTTTGAGCTCGACGACAGTCAGCTATGTGGTTTTGGGGCATGGCCTCTTAGTTCAATGATGTGAACCACAAGCTCAATTTTACTGCTCTCTCAAATTTTTTAAGTATTTAAGAATTTCAATGGAGCGTGAAACCAGAATCCACTTCAAGACGTAGACATGTCTGGGAGGAGCATCAAATCTGAAATGCAAAAAATATGCTGCATCTACTGTGGATGAGCAAAGCTATTTGTGTTGTGGCTTAACTGCTTTTGTTTGCTTTTGCTCCATTTTTTGTCTGACATGCTGCCAGATCTCTACCACAGGACTTGCCTCCCACTCTCTAATATCCAAGCACCAATATTATTTTCAGAAAATAATTTCCAACAACTTGTTTCCAAAAAAAAATCGAAACTTTCAAAGTACAAATGTATTTGAACCCATTTCCAAGTTTGATTACTTGTACAAACTTAACAAGCTCATCAGGAAAGGACCTTTAATGCAGAACTTTGCTAGCACTGACCGTCAAATCAATAAAGGTATATACCTCTCTATCCTTCCCTAAACTTCAAGAAACTGTAAAATGATTGACTGGAAAGCCGGAGCTGACCAGAAGTCTGCACTTTAAACCACACATACGCACAAATGCACACAAAAAAAACACACATACACACACATAACAACCATCCTCAAGCGTGGGCTGAGCGGGGCCGACAGTAATTATAGCCATGCTGTTTTGAGAGGGAGAGAAAAACAACAGCAAGGCCGCAGTGGCACTCTCAACCATGTCCTTGAGTGCTACAACCCGTGCTCCAAAATGGAGACCTCGAGGGAGTTTAAGAGTCCAGAACATTGTCGGGCTGGTTCATACTCAGGCGTTGCTGCTGTGATTAGCAGTGTTAAGAGTAGCGCACATTTAAGTGACACATTTAGCTGAAACTCCATACAATCGAGCGGGGTGTTTGCCATGACTGCACTTACACAATTTAAATTCTTGAGGTGTTTGGTTTTGCTGTTGATGAACTACAAATAAAGTTTGAAAATGTAATATTTTAAACTTTGTTAGTTCTCTCTAGGGGAAAGATTGAATACTGCAACATTTCTTATCCCAAAACCTAATAACCAACCCCAGACAACTACATTAATATTCTCAGCTATATTACGTGTCAAGTTTCGGCCACTAGAGCCTGAAACAGGATTGTGAAAACTATCTGTTTTCCCTGCTCATGATTCCATCTATACTCTGAAATGAAAATTGTGGGACACCAAAATCCATAGGACTGTGGGAGTTTAAGAAGGGATTGGTACATAAAAGTAGAGGCTGACTGCTGCTGTCTTTATATCAGACAGACTGCTGAATAGGAGCTGCTGGCTCTTCTCTTAAACTGAGAGGGAAAACATTGCTTGGCATGTAATTTCAAAGGCAGTGTAAAGTCCCATTCTAATGTCCAGAAACATGAAGAATTCGAGATATGCAATAAAGAGAGGCCGTTTAAGCTCATACAAACACGTGAACACGTACATATGGTTTTCATAAAAATGAGAAAAAGGCATTTGGTGGGGGAACATTGTTTGCATTAGGATTGAGATACCTCAACACTTCACAGCTGCAAGGCTTATTTGTAATCTGACTAGACAACCATGCCATGGAAGACTAGGGGCTGAAGATGAATCAGGTTCCTGAGTGCTCGCGAAAATTAAAGTTATGGGGGTTGTGTAATGGATGAGATGCTTGGAAGCAGTGCAGTAGCTAAGAAAAGGCATCAAAGATAGTAACAGTATAGGATTGTGTGGGAACTTTGGCTGTACAAATGAGACATTTCTGTCTGCAGAGCTTGCAGGTTGATTATTTGGTGCTGTCACATGTTGTTTGGCATGTAAATCGTAGCTGTCTTTTTAATGATATTCCTTCTCTCACTCATAGACCTTAGTGGATTTCACATTAGTCATTACGCATCTGTGAAACTGATATATAAAAAAAACAACAAAGTAGGGCTGTTTTGGCAATGTCTTAAGAATAAATATTCAAGGCTAATTAGACTGATGACTGTCTGTCAATTAAATGCTTACTGCTGAAAATAGCAATATTTCCAGATTTGATCCATAGCAAGAAATGCAAGAAAGCACGTGGACTGACACCACGTGTCCAATTTACACCGAGTGGTTAAGCCTGAGAAGGGGTTTTTTTTTTCAAACTGAGTAAGACTTTTGTCGACTTTTGACCACTAATTTGTGCTATTGACATGTGCAATAGAAATGTGTCTTGACACATTAATGTTCTCAAATTCATTAATCCAACTTCACTTTGTATAAAACAAATCCATATTCTTGTGTTGTGTTTTCATCAAGTCTAGAGGTGAATAAGTGTGTACAAATCACGCCTTTTTGCAGAATATTTTTTAAACAAATTTTTGCATGAAATTTCTTCAATTAAATTTTCAACCTAATGTCCATACAAATCAATCATGATTCAATAAAAACTTCAAACACCCACAGCATCAAGATGGTCCTTTCTTTTTTAAAGTGATATCATGTCACACAGGTCCCTGTTGAATTTGTTTCAAAGATACTGTGGTTGAACTAAATCTTAGCAACTAAGCCACCATGACCACTCTTTGAAGTTTAAAGAGGAAAATCAGTCATTTTCATTTCCGCATTTTCTTCTTATAATCTCTTCTGAGAGCTGTGACAATTGTTTGGCCTGCAAATCACTAGAAACATCAGGAAGTTGTTGGAAATATCCATTTCCTATCTCATTTCCCCTGATAGTCATTGGGGCTTTGGTAAACCACTGATAACACCAGTGTGAGTGTGTATGTTTTTTCTTCCTCTTACACAGAGGGTGTCGCTGAAAGTTGATATGAGTACCACAAAGTGAATGATTCAGAGCTGCAGTCCCAGTGGCTGTTTTCCCTTACCTCTTCATTCAGCCTCAGGGATGACAAATGCACATAAAACCTGTTGAAGGTATCTGAGCTTGCCAAAGCCTTACCCATGGCATTCCTTTTCTACTGATGACAATGAGCTTCTGGCTTCGGGCTAAGAAAAAGGATGGGCCAAAATTACTTAATATGAGTGTAGGAATTCACCTGGGTGTACCTTTCATCATTTCAGTCTAACCACTAGAATGAAAGCTGCCATTTAAAGGGAAATAAACCACGCACAGACAGCCTTATCCTATTGAAGGCATGCTGGTGTTAGCTAAAACTACACCATTGCCTGGTGACGAGTACAGATAGGCGCCATCATGAAAGGGTGGAGTTTTCAATGGGCTTTGGGTTCTCTGAGCACTGATCTCATATGTCAGGTCACTGAGAGCTGATGATAATGAGTCTAAAAAGCGAATGAACAACACTGGGACAATTAAGGGAGCTTTAATCAGTACTTACACTGTCTGTAAAAAAGTAGAATAGGTACAACAGGAAGTGGAGTAATGAGCATGTAGCAAGGTAAGATCGCTATCAAAGTGATCTTTGTTCCAGCTTACTCTCCTTCCAAGTTTGTGTGCACGTGTGGGTTGTTTGTGTTGTTGGTTTATGTGTGTGTGTGTTCTGAATACATGTTCTGCCTGGTTACCATTTACAAAAACATGTATGTTCTTGCATAAGAGTTATGCTCAAAGTCTAGAACGTGACAGCACAGTAGCAGCATTTCAGGGAAGAGAAAGAGAGAGAGAGAGTGATTCACCAGGTACCGAACACTGCTCACTCACCCACAGAGAGGGTGGGCAACTTATGTCAACAACCTCAGATGAACTAGCACAGAGATCTGACAACTCCTTTATAAAGAGAAGATAAAACTAGACGGCTAGTGGGCAGGCTGTCTGAAGTGCTGTATGTGGGGACGAATCATCTTTTTTCTAAATCTACACAACCACTGATTGTTTTACAATGCAAACAAGTCACATTTTGCAAAGAACACACACAATTATACATCTGCTTATTGAACACAGACAATATCCTGCTGTGATCTGACAACAAGCCTATGAGTCTTTATCCAGGAAATACAATTTTCCTCAGAGCTTAGGAGCCTGGAACAACCATGGTCATGTCTGTGGGTGGGATGAGATCTGTGCTACCAGAAAACTGAGCACTAGTTCATCTTATAAAATTTCACACACAAGCAGCATTATTCAAATTCACTGATCTCTCACTGATTTAGAACACATAATATGTATCCAGCTGACTGGCGCAATTTTTACCCCACACAGCTCTGCCTTTTTTTTTCTTCTCCCTCTTCCAATCCCCTCCAAAGTGAGGCTATATCAAACTGTTCATAAGCTCTCAGACGTTGGGATTGCAGTAGCGTCTGCTAGAGAGAAGAGCTGGCCTTGCACTTTAATGACAAACTAAAGTCAGAGAACAGCCAAAACAGCAGGACTTGTTTACTTGGCAGAAATAAAGGAGGACTAAGCCTTTCATCCTGTACTTTCCTGAGCCAATGAGGGTCTGTTGCTGAAAAAGGACAACCAATGCCACCAAAGGCGTCAAGTGAAGCCTTCATATGTGCCTGTAGCTTAACAGGATGCTTGGAAAGCAGCATAAGGCTGTAGTTCATGATAAAATGCTAGCTAGTTAGCTTAGAAAACATGCCTGCTAAGTTCCAAAACCCACAAACAAAACATAGGCCTTAAAGTCTTTTCCTTTTTCCCACCCCTTTGCAGAGCTTTGTAGATATGCCAAGGCAGGGCCTATGCTTCCAATGCAATTTTAGAACATGTAATTACAGAGACTTGCATGTTGTAAATTTAAACATTTTCAAAAACCTGTAATATGCGGTGGCAACAGCATATTGAGTTGATAATGTGGATAGATATGCCTATTTTGATCTCATGTTATACCACAGATAACAGAAAATTCAATATAATTAGCAAACACTCTGAAAAAAAATGCAATGTAATTTTCAATTTAACAAAAAAACTGTATGTAAACATATTGCTGTCATTTTAATTGGCAGGAATCACCAGTATTTAACTCCTTTAGTGCCCTGCTTTCTCTCATTTCTCTCTACTCCAACCTCTCTACTTCCACTCTTTCTGCAGTCTTTAAAAACAAGCATGTAAGAAAATCGAGGCAACATAGCAGTGATTTAATGAACTCTTCTTTGTTCTAACCACTCTTTGTTAGGCTTGATGCAAGGGGTTCTGGTGTCCCACCGATAAAAGTTTTAACATGCTTTGATATGCATGAATGGATCTTGTCCTTATGCTTCAGTGTCCTCCATATAACCAGTTTATTTTCTTTAGAGAGCTCTTCTGACACTTGTAAACAGCCAATTCTACTGTAAGGAGATTCTGCCCACAGCGGACGTGACCAAAAGCTTCATAAAAACTTGGTAATCCTAGGAAATAATTACTTCAGATATGTGGGCTATGAAGACTTTATTCAACTGCCAAAAGTGATGTACTTTGACTTTACTGTAGAGTCTTGTGCGGAAAAAAGAAATACCAAAAAGCAGTGTCATTCAGTTCAAAATCAGCTCCCTCAGTGTAAACATGCCTTTCCAGCTATGGCACCATATAATCACAGGTTACCCGTCCATGGAGAGGCAAAAAAAAAGAACAGAATATATCTTGGAGACCCAAATGATTGCAAAGATACTTTCTTCACAGCTCAACATATGCCTGTGTGTATACATAGCGATACGTATGACTGCTTTGTTGGAAGATAAATATTCAATTTCCCAGCACTTTTTTGTTTCAGTCTCCTAGACTTCTTGTCAGCAAATAAAGCCGTTCTTGTCAATGCATGCAGATGAAACAGCAACCTTATGTGTCAGCATATCTAAGGTTTTCCTTTTTGTATATCGTTTATGTGTGCTTTCTTCCCTTGTACATTGGGAAGAGCAGTGTAAGTGTAGGGCTTGTTTGGGAGACATGTTTCATGATCAATCCTTATTTGGTCAGAAAATTTACATTGCCACATCCAACAAAAATAACTCCAGTTTGTTGATGTGACCACCTCAGGAAACAGGACCACACACGTCAGTGAAGACAAACTGGAGCAGCTGCTTCACTGAGCATTCCTCATTTCTGTTCAATGACAACACCTGTATATAAACTTTGTGTAGAATAATAATAAATTCCTTGATTGGCCCATTCAGAGACAGATAAACAGTTTAACTGTCTCATTTAGCTACTGGCATCTCAAAACTGAAATTTAAATCTTAACTAACTAATTTCAATAATGAATTTTATAATTGTATAAAAATTGGGATTAACCCTTATAGCTCTTAGTGGGTTCTTACACGTTTACCAAATTCTTTAATGGAATCACATTTGAATTGTAGCACAAAAAGAATAAATCTGTCCGTTAACAGAGAAGCTCTGTGCAAACACTGAGCTTCGTTTTGCACCTATTACAAGTATTTTCTCTGCTATTCAACTAAACATAGATTGCTCTTGCAACTTTAAAGGAATCCAATGAAAAATTAATCATCACACCACTTCCAGAGCACCATATGAGAACACACTTTAGAGTGTTAGAGTGGAAAAAACCCCTGTAGGCTCAACCCACTCCTATGCTTGGCTAAAATATTGTGTTCACACTGTTCTTCCTTTTCACAGGAACAGGAACAGGAAGCTCACCAATTTGTCAGCCATGCATTGCAGTGCATCTAAAAACACGACCCTGCGTCTCAAAGGATAATTCAATACAGGTCTCTGTATATGTTTCACATTCATGACCTTTAAAGTAGTTGAAGGTTTTACGGGGGCAACATACATGTGACATTTTATGCAAAATATCTGTTGATAATTTTATTGTACCCATCATCTAAATTTATCCTAGCTTACATCTAAAAAATATGATGTTACTGTAGTGACGTAAGGATTTACCAAAGGTGCTCTGAAACAAAAATGATTTATAAATTCAATAAAATGGATGCAAGATGCATCTTAATGGAATAAAATGTTACATACTTTTTGCCTCCTAGGTGCGCATTGACATTTCCCCTCTATCATCGGCGGGCATTTTTTTACACTTTTGAATGCATTACAGATGGACTTTTGCTTTTCCGTGTCAAACTAATACCCTAATTTGATATGGTTAATGTTGGTTATTTTTATGCCCTACTTTGCCACTCTTAGCATTAATATGTTCATTCAGGATCACTCTAGACAGGTGCTAAAAAAAGAAACAGGTCTCAAACAAAGACAGTTTTCTCCTGAATTGTCAGTCTGAAAAATGCCAGTTCAGTATCTGTATGTTTAAAGATATGTGGCTTCTTACAACTTGCCACTAAACTCCAAAAGGGTCATGTAAAGGGCAAAACTCACATAACAGACATATGGGAGACAATTCAGAAGTGTACGTCTAGTTTCTTAACTGTCTCAGGCTGTTCAACTTTTACTCAGTTTTTTCTCTCAAGCTAGCAGCTATATTCAAGGTTACTATTTGTCCTGAAAAACAGCATTACCTAATGACTCCGAGCAGGGATTTCCTGCTCCAAGGATGCAATTTATAGTGACATGAATTGCCATCACAGGAACAGCAATCTTACCTGTCCTGGCGTTAATGGCGAAGAAACCCTGGGGATTGCCGCTGGTGATCCTGTAGGTGAGTTTGTCACTGGATCGGGCATCTGGATCAATTGCATTTATCTGGATGATTGACACATCTTTTGGAGAGTTCTCCATGACAGAGGGGTAGTAAACAGGTTCGGAGGTTTGAGGCGCATTGTCATTGACGTCCTGCACTTCAATGTAGACCTCAACAAATGCAGAGAGCGGCACCACGCCTCGATCCATAGCGTAGACTGTGAGCCAGTAGTGAGGTGTTGTCTCATGATCCAGTAGTTCTTGTGTTCGGATAATACCTAAGAGATGAGACAAACATAAACAAGGATAACTTTAGCCTGCATCATGTCAGGGAACATTTTTTTATCTGCAGCACATGCCTCGAGTCTCACATCAGTCTCTGCACTATCAGTGATCTCTGACATCGATTTCTGGCAATGAAGAGAACTGAAGTTTTAGCACCAGCTGCTCCTGCACAGACAAGGTTGGTACAAAGCACTTTGACTGAAACATGTCAAGGTGGGGTATTACCAACAACCAGTCAGGGCTCTCCTGTTTACATTCACTAGCAGGGAAGTTTTTTTTCTTTTTACTGCCATGTGGGGGCTGTAGCCTTCAGCTGAGCAAACAAAAGAGCTTTCAGAGACCTGTGAGTTGTATAAGTTGACAATGGTTAAATCGAAACGTGGAGGATGGGTAGGTCTGCCTTTGAAAATATGGGACTGACTGAGAGTATGAAAAGGCCTAAATGCAGTGTGCAACAAGGTTACAAACCCCAAAGTTGTTTTGTAGTTAAGTACGCCTCGATACACTGAGGAAAAAACCATTTCAGAGGTGAAGGGTTTTTTGTCAATAAGTTACAAATTGTAAATTTAATAGTAAATGGTTTGCGTAAACAAGGAGGTAAAACAATGCAGTTTTGTTCGACAGAGATACACATGCTTTCACCTGCAAATGTAAAAGCTGAGCTGAGATCTTTAAATCTCTGAAACTGGCCAGCTGTGTGAAAGTACTTGCTGATCTTTCTGAGGAAAAGCTAACAGCAAAGTTCACAGGAGTGAATTTGCTTTAGTGTTTTTCATCTCTGCCAAACTGCACTGACAATCACTCACCAGGCTCTCAGTAGGTGCATTTAGACTGTAGGCAAGAAGTAAGTGTGTATAGGTGTGTGGGTGTGTAGGTGTGTGTACCATTCAATTTTTGTCTTACAAAAGGGTTCAGAAGTGTTTCAGTTTGAAGGAGAGGGTGTGTCTGTGTGTTAGTTTGCTTGTGAACAGTTATACTTAATGTGTTTATATGTACATAATAATTCAGTTATGGCCACACTAAGTCAATATCTTAATTACTATCACATAAAGTCGACCAGATTACCTAAAGTAAGCATAACCTTGTTGACAAACCTAAATGGGTCTAAATCTTTTGAGTGTTTGTGTTGATTATGGTATGTAAGACACATGATTTCTTTTTTCACTTTTTGCTCTTCAGTCTACACCAGATATGAATGAAAGAAAACATTTATATTAATTTTCACTGTCGTAATAAAGCTCCTCTCTTTTTCTTGTCTTATTTTGTTACATTAATGGTGGCCACAACGCATCCTTCAGATGATCGATTCAGACAAAAAAAAACATAAATACATTTTGACATGTATTAACTGTGAAGCATTTGATTGCCATGATACAGCAGTCATTTTGACTGGTTACTTGCTATTATCAAATATTTGTGTGAATATAAGAAAACTAATGATGCAAAATTAATAACATGTCAATGAGCTCTCCTTCTGATGCTTTCACAAAAATAAAAAACAAGGTACTCAGAGGGCAGAAAACAAGGATGGAACTGCTTATAATAAAACACCACCATATAATTTGGGTAACTTGCACATATAAGGTCTCATTATTTCAACAAGCACAACATGTAGGGCACAGAAGGGCAACACAAACACAGAAATATTTTCCAGACAATAGTAACCCTAACAACCTTCAGAATAACAACCTTTCCATGTCTGTGTTATTTGCGATACAGCTATAACCCTGATAGGTGTAATGGAGATTTGTAACCAGGCTTGATTTTATTATTATCGGAAAACAATAAAAGTGAATCCTGGCATAGGTACACCCATACTATTACCAGTTATGAGTGTAGTCCATTTCTGCTATAATGAGACATTTAATGGAGGCCTGGATAAAGGGTCCCCCATAAAACTGAACACATAAGGCAAAACCATACACATTAGAACACATTCAAAGGTTTAATAGTTTACACAGACTTTCTCTTCACAGCCGCTGCTGCTCCTGCTGCCTTTGTTCACTCACGGCAACTTGATGAACTGCTACGAAGGAGTGTGACTGAGAGCAGCCAAACAACTTGCCTTGGGTGATGACAGATTTCTCAGAAAAAGAGATAACACTCCAAATGATTCGTCCCAAAATTCTCAAATTTAACACGGCAGGGGAGTTTGAGGGTACAGCTCATTTATTCTCTCACCCTGCTTTACTTCAGCATCCCCTGCATTTTGGGCCTAAGATCCTCTCTTGTCATTAGTCATCATTACAGCTCTCTCAACTTGGCTAGAGGCATGTAATAAGAAGGGTAGTCAGGCAAAGGAGAGGTGACTCCCCAATTTTTCCTAAAGCCAAGAGTCCCATGGCAAAAACAACGAACAGTACACCTAGAATGCAAATGAGATGACTCTGTCTAATCATCAGATGGCTTAAAGCTGACAATTCCCAAAGAGAAATACACAATTTAACATTTGGAGAAATCATAAAATAAGAGTAACTGATAGAACGTGATCATTTTCTCACAGCAATTTAGAAATAAAGCAATATGGTAATGACTGATTTCTGATATTACTGAAGCTGACTTGCAGTGAATGATAAAGGCATACAGTTGTGTGAGTTTAAGCTGTGTGGCTACCTTTTGTGGTTTTTTAATGTTTGTATGGATGTTGTTTGGACTGCTGTATGCAAAGCTTTTACTGCATGCTTTGTTTTGTGTTTTTAAGATTTGTATGTTTTGTATGTTTATATGTTTATGGTTAGGGTTACGTTGTGGCCAGGGTTTATGTTATTTTGAAAATTTTATTGCTCTTATCTTGGCCAGGGACTTCTCAAACAGGGGAGTTTGTGGCCTCAATGGGACTTGCCTGGTAAAACAAAGTTGTTGTTTTTTTTTCTTTTTTCAAACAATGATTACTGTTAGGAGAAAACTCATAAGAAATAACAAATGTTCAACATAAATAAGAAATGCAGATGCCTATTTTAGCCAAACAGATACAGATACACAAAAGCTTGGGCAGATTAATGTTCTAGACACCAGCAAAAAGGGATTTAGCAGATAAGTAAACATTAAATTAACAGTTTTCAGAATGAGAATGAATGGGAAAGTGAAAATGGTTACAGCTCTGGAGGGGAGGAGTCGGAGGTACAGCAGAGCACAGGTGGTCATGTGCGCACAGCCACACGTGTTAATAGGACAAAGTACAGGGGAAAAGGAGATATGGTGAAGTATGACACATCTGTGATGCCTCTGCCAAGGAGAAGCCCATGCTTGAGTGCTCCTCACTTTGACTGGCAGACACCAGTGGAGCAGCACAATTCCACTTTCACAAGGGTCATGCTTTTTGCTCACAGCTTTTCGCCTTGTATCTATCAGGATACAGAAGATAACTTCATATTTTGCAGTTTAAAAAACTCAAGCTGCAGCTACATGTGGATTGTTACTGTCCACACGTTTGCTTTTCTGTTTATATTTATCCCTAAAGAGGCACAAACATACAAACATGGACTAATTTTACTTTAAATGTGTAAAACAGCACAGAATATGAAAAGCAATCTGCCACGGCCCTCGGCTAAATAGTTACTAACAATGCACATGAAAGGTGAGTCTGAAGAATTCAGTTTCCACACCCATCTCATAAACCTCACCTACCCACTTAGGCAGAAGCAAAACCTGCCCTTAGGCCACGAGGGAAAAAAAAAAACAGACCAGCACCAGCCTCTGCCAGATTTGCTTTCCGCTTTTTTTCCCTTGCTCTTTTCTTTTCCTTCTGGCTTTGTTCTTCAAAGTTACTTAAGCACAGTGGCAGTGCAGTGCAGTCTTCAGACAGTCAAAGGATTTTGAATTTTCAAGGCCAGCAGGTATTTTACGTCTAAGTGTACTCGCAGCAACATCCTGTACTGGTACACAATAAGTTCATTCTCTACCAACTTATAGTCACGGGCGGTCTTGGTTACAAGAGGGTGAAATTTGCTTTCAAAAACCTGCCTGAAACTGCTCACTTCATGTTACCAGCTGCCTAGTTAAACAAAGTGTAGCGCTAAATATAGTGCACGCTGTCCATACAAGATCAAGACTCGTAACACCGTTTCTTCAGCTTATTCTTTTTTCTTTTTTATCCTAACTCTGGAAACTTCAACTGTTAACAATTCATCCAAAAAGTTGTGATCATGTGCAGTCAGTTCAACATACATCAAGACTTCCTTGTTCACTCTGCAGTTGAAAACTTTGGACTTGCTTTGAACTACCTCAGTTAATTCCGCTCACCCCTACACCACATTCCTCAGCCTTCTCAGGCCTCTAGCTCACATGCTTACATAAACTTTCTCAGTGCCTTCTCCCCCTCCTCTTTCCACAGCCCTGGCAAAATGCTTCAAATTCCACCACCACGTTGTAGGGCCTAGTGTAATAGAAAAAGTCCTCAAACTAAGCTTTCTGTTACCAAGCAACTTAATATCTCATCGTCCCTAAGTTCCCAGACATCTGCAGCCAAGATCAAGGCTTCAAAGAAGTAAAGTCTACTGGTATTCAGGCCTGAAACTTCTGATGAACTCAAAGATTTCAAGTATAGACCAATAAAAATATGTTTTATTCTTGTATTAAAAGCACTGTCTGATGCACTGATTGTTTCTAATATAATGTGGTCATTTTTAGTCAAAGGAAAAGAAGACTAAGAACCTCTAGACAATGCAAAAAAAGTATGTTTTTTCCTTCCTGCTATCAGAGAAAAAAGTATTGGGTTGTTTGTTCCAAACTACTAAAATTAATGATTTAATATAAATTTATAAATGTTTATAAAATACTTATGATGATAATAATGATAATAATGAAACAACTATAGTTGGTAATTGTATATTTATGCTCAACCCGTTAATGTTAGTAAGCAATTCGTAAAGAACGTGTTGAAGTGTTTTTTAAGGTGCCTTGTAATAATTTTGTGGGATGAAATCTAAAAAATTGGCCCATTTTGAATTTAAAACCTTTCCAGGTTGTGTTATCAGTTAAGATCATTTTCATGTTACAGCAATTTTACATGATATCTATTAAAACCTTTTTACCCAGAGATTGCAAAATACAACTGCAAGGAAGACCTTTACGCTAACCTTTTCTATTTTTGTTTTTGTTGCTGTCATGTGATTCGTATTACACAGACACATGCTACTATGACCAAGCGTACAATAAATATCATGGATCTCTGACTCACATTAATTCCACTATTGTGTTTTAAGGGCACACATAGG
Source organism: Acanthurus leucopareius (assembly GCA_029814765.1). NCBI lineage: Eukaryota > Metazoa > Chordata > Actinopteri > Acanthuriformes > Acanthuridae > Acanthurus > Acanthurus leucopareius. Next base: position 5,175,115 of record JAQMCX010000043.1, on the reverse strand, counting down.
TCACAGTAAATGGGGTTAGGTCTCTGAGATAATCATAATGATAGTACAGCATTAAAAAAAAAAAACCTGTCCATCTTATCTCATTCAATATCCCAGCCTATTGAGCAGTGAGCCATTTCCACTTCATGCATCGGTGTGCACGCTGTATACCATCAGCTGGCAGAAAAATGGCTGTCAACAGCTGGCTTAAGGGAAAAGTATACTTAAGACAAGCTCAATCACTTCACTGGCCAAACAATAGATAGTACTGATTCTCTATATATCAGTGTAATCCTCCCTTGTTTGTTTAGGTTGAGTATGAAACATAGAGAAAACAGAAACAGACACACAACAGAACTGATAATGAGTTCAGAATTCCCTTAACCACAATGTATGTAAAACGTATGTTGAAAGAAAACAGAAAAATCCTTTGCTGTTAAAAGACTACTAAATATCTTGATATAATTGTTACATCTCTATAATGCATGAATTTTTAAAAAAAAAACTGCATATTAATTCCAGTTGAGATAGCTTTTAGGACTCAGCTGACGATACAAAGCTTCCATTGTTACTGGGAACAGCATTATTTCAAAGGCCTTTGAAAAGGCCTCTGAGCAATTCTCCTTGATTTAATATCACAGTATTATTTAGGTGCTGTTACCGTGCCACCTCACCCTGAAGAGCTCCGTGCCTGTGCCTCTGACAACAATGTAGGAAACATTAGGTCCTTCTTTTTCTGTTTCTATATCCCCCAATCCTCTAAATGTTTTTCTACCTTTCTGCACTGTGGCTCTCTCCATATTACTCCATATCCTATACAGCAACCTTGGTTGGTTGAAGAAGCATGCTGACCTTCAGAAGATAGAAAATACAGACTCAGGCTATCTCCCCCAGGATATACTCCATGAATCCAAGCCAAAAAAACAGATCATAATAGGAAGTGACTCCTCAAAACCTCACTTTACAACACATTATATACCTTGAGTCTCTGCTAGATGCCTCCTAACTGTGACAACAGGGGACTACAGTCCAGACACATTGCCAAGAACCAATCCAGCAACAAAAAAACCCCAACCCTTTTATGCACATTTTTTACATTTTTATGCTTTTGTGATCATCCCTAAACAAGATACATGTTAAATAGAGGTTTTAAAAGAGGTGCTGGTGGAGGTTTCTTCCAATTTCATCTCTTTATATTTACCTTTCAAACAACAGACTGGTCTCAAGCCTCACATGTAACTCTTAACAAGACAGTGAATGAGTGAGTTGTTACAAAATTTATAGAGTAAATGATGTTCCCCATCCCCTTGAGAACTAAATATACTGTCTTTAAAATTAGGTGAGAATAACTCTAGACCTACTACACAGCTCTCTTGGGAGTGTTTTTATCTGGCCTACTGTTGAAGACATGTACCATACACGCTGCCAAGTCCACAATTAGATCTTTAACCAGGGACCTTTGCTGCATTTCATCCTCTCCTCTCTTTCCCATCATTTATGAACTATATGCCTTTAAATAAAAGGCAAAAATGTCCTAAAATACTGTCTAAATAGTGCACTGTTAAAGCATTGTGTTAATAAAAGTAAACTATGCAGGATTTTTCTTGAACACAATGTACAGACACCAACAAAAATGTCCCTCATAATCATTACTTATTGGTGATGAAGGGCATGTTTATGTGTACTTTAAAACATAACTGCCATAAAGCCATCCCAAATTAAGTTTTAATTTACTGTTTTTTTTTCAAGTTAAGCTACTTTCACTGTTCATTCTCTAAAGCTCCCTCTCCTGCTAGTGCAGTCGCAGAAGATGGGCCAACTGTAAATGGGGTGTTTTTGAACATAACCTGACAAATGCTATATAGTACACCTTTGAACTATCCGATATCAACATTTATGAAAACTTAAATCGATGGCCAACAAGCAGCCAACAGGCAATAGAATTTATTGGTTGAGGGACAGAAAAGTGTATTTTACTACATCTACTTCGCTAAACCTGAATGTGTTCGTGGTCAGGGCTGTCACTTGTCAAGTATCAGACAGCATGAAATTGCCTGTAAATGCCTGAAATAGTCGCTGAAATTTGAATAAAAGGATAAAAGCATGTCAGTATCTCTTATGTGTCTGCCATTATTTAGCTTCGAGAGCCTCCGGTGAAGATGTTCAGAAGTGTCAGTGGGGAAAACACTAATGCTTTCAAATTGTCACTGATGTTTGTTCTACTTAATGCTATAGACTGCTGTTTGTGCAGTGGTTCTCTTTGCATCAGTGGCTTTAAGTATTAAATAAGAGGCTGTTTACACATCAAGGGTTTTTACATAAAACGGTATATTTTTGTTGAGGTTTGGCCTTTTGTTCACTGGAAAACAGCATTTTAGAGGCCCGAAAATGCAAATTTTAAATCTTTTGAAAACCCCACCCTTATTGCCACTTTAAGCAATTCTTGTGAAAACTGCGATGACATGGGCCCTCTTGGTACATGGCTATTATGTTTTCCATACTGTTTGTTTATTCATCGTGCCGTATATATAAGTGATTGTACACAGATGGATGGTGTTATTTTGTGGTGTTGAATTTCAAAGTTACACAGTTAACCACCGGCCTGGCATTCATACTTCAGCTTTTTCAATTGCTTTTGTGGATCAAAATGCATAAGTATTGTTTTACAACATTTTTACATGAACACAGAACTTTGCTAAAGCATAAATGAAAAAGCAAACAACTTCACATAACTGTTGTCATGTAAATAGGCCCTATAATAACAATTCAAAAGTGTGAAATGGAACAGTTATTGAGTGGCATCATTATGAACCTCTGAATGTTCCTCCGGGTCTGCTGTAAAAGACACTGCCTTAAAAATGTGCATTGCTCTGCGTTATGAGCCAAAATACATCTACAGGAATAGAAAGTATAAATCTAATTCATTAGAGTCTGAGCATGACAACAATTAACACGCAATGAAGCACATACACTGCACAAGGCAGCCTTACGTCTCTTTAAAAAGATTTAATGGACTGAGAGAACAACATACTTTTAACTCGGGAAAGTGTGTTTTTCATTTAGCAACCTACAATCAACTTTGTCCTGCTGCACATTCCTGGTCCTGTCTCCACAGTAACAGCACTCAAGCTAGACTATTTGGAATCATGGGGCACTTAGCAGTCCCACTTTTATCTCAAACATATAGGTAGTGAATAGAAAATTTGGGACAGAGAGGAATGTTTTCAGTTTTAGTAAACTATACTTTATGGCAAAACACCGTCCATAAATAAATGTAAGCATACAGTACGTATTGTTATAAATGTCGAGAATCTGTTAATGTTAACATGAGGACAGTGGAAAATGAAGTGAAGAGCTGGCATTTTTTGGGTGGAAATGGAAAAGACACTAAAAGGACTTTGTCATTATGCATCAAACTATTTAATTTGCTTTCACAAAGGACGCATTTACAGCACAGGCTGCAAACAGCTTCGAGTAAAAGGGCAATGCATATATTATCCAACAAGAAAGGGCAATGCATACATTATACAATCAGCATCTGTGTCTCATGCAGACTGAAAACACTCTGCTCTGCCTCAACCTTGTGTACTGGATGATTTCATTTCAAACTTAGACTCAACTTGATTAAACTCATTTTTTTTTAAATCAGCTGTCTCTATATGCATCATCACCTCCACTGCAGTATGGCCTTTGCTTTCAAGACTTGACACTCAAAGTAATTGTACTGTAACAAAGGCGACTTGATATTAAATGGAGGCTGATAACTGATGTAAAATTATGTATTTATCTTAATGGCTTGATCCATCTTGACATCCATATACATTAAGTCATGAGTGTATAACTGTACATAGAAAAACTGAATATCTACAAGGGCAAAATAGGTTTAATAATACAGGCATAAAACTTGTCTAATGCAGCATACCTCTACTCTTCCGTTATCTTCAATCATAATCCCTTCCTAGCTCTTGAGTTTGCAACACTTTGGCTTGTTCTGCTCTTAGGCTAATTCATTAGCGAGGTTTTAGCTGAAACATTCTAATTGCAGATGCTTGAGTGGGCCTCATTTCAGGACATTACAACAACTCCTGAAAAGTGCTTTCTCATGTCTCCTTGTCTCTCCCTTATTCTTGTGATCAGACAGGGCCCAGTTTCCTGATTGGCACAATCTCCTTTAGTCATCCCACACGACAGGAAATGAAAAGGCAGTTACTTATTGACAATAAATAAACCTTGCCCTTTATATCTGCTGGTTGATGTCTGATGCAAGGTGTGTCAGGATGAGCGTGAGTCAGGTGGGTTTCGAGGAGTGGAGGATTGTTTAGTTTTACTGTGATAAGCATTGTTTTATTGCTCATTTGTTTCACCCAACAGTGCAAGCTGACCTAAGATGGGTTCAGTTGATTAGCTGACCCTCTAAAGGCACATACTTCTCTGGCTATATTTAATTTGTGGGCCCAGCGCAAGGAGTTATAATCCCCACAACTTTCCTCACTACTGACCCACATACAGTATGCAGTGCTCTTTTGGATTACTCTACAGCCTCACTGTCTACTTAAGGGTGTGTGTCCAACCAGGGAGTGCAAGCATCTTAAAAAGTTCTTTTCCAATATTTTAGAGCAAAGCTTTTCTGATGAGGAACGTTTTTTTTTTTTCCTTTTCTGAATGCCATTAGATTAGACATTTGCCACACTTGCCTCTTAAAAATTGGCATAAACCCTAACAAAATCCAAATCACAGACCTCTAGCGCTGCTATGTGTAAAACTGTACAGTCACTTATGGAACACAAGCCCTCAAATGTAAAGTGTAGGCTTCTTTGCCAGCACAAAATGGTGGAGAAACAAAGCACACTTGTGGCTAGCAAAGGAACTCAAACCTCTAACAAACTATAGGATGCGTGTTTGCCAACGTTTAACTTACAGTATATTCAAGTGCAGGACATGAAGTTTGCTTGTTTCCTGCTGAATTTTCAAGGTGGTTAATGTGTTGTTGTACACGAGTACTTGGAAAACTTTTAGTGTATCAGAGGTCAGTTTTGTTGCTCCAGATCTTTTAGGTTTCTATCAGTCAAAAATTACTTTACTTTCAGCAAAGTTTCTGCTTAAATCAAAGAATGGTAAATTTGGTTTCTGGCATGAGAGGGGGCCCAGAAAAGAAAGAGTCTTGATAACAGTACGTTTAAATTAAGATGGCACCGAGCCAGTGACCACAGAGCTTTTAATAACATGGAGAATGTCTGGGCAAACAGTTGCCATGGACTCCCTGAGCAGTCTGACAGAAAAAAAGGTTTTCACCATAACTGGAGAAAAGGACTGCAAGGGTTTTATTCGAAATTGCTGTAAATGAGAGCAAGTCTGCATTTAATAAAAAGCAATGAGTGAAAACCCACTTTTAAAACAAAATCACTATTTCTCACAACAAATAACTTCTTTTTTCCTTCTGTGGTTTGGGACTGTCAGTGAAGCGGGTAGCAATGATGGCCTGTTTGCCTATTCTTTAAGTACACCCTTTGTTTGGATTTGTTAGATACACTCGCTCTGTGAGAGTCACTCACTGTCTTTTAAAATCAACCACCACAGATTTCAATGCTTTACACTGCAACAGTGCTCCGTTACCCACAAACTGGTATTGCTGTTTCTATGTTGTTGTGGATGCCACTGAAAGAGGAATAGCTGAAAGAAAAGTGATTTATATTGTGGTAAAATAAAAAGCATAACACGAGATCCTAGATAAAGCTGTGCAATAGGCAGATGTACTCTTAACAAACACAACTGCACGGGTTTAGAATTACAAGTGTCACATAAAACAGGAAAAGACTTGAACAGTCTTCCCTTGCTCTTTTCCACAAATTCCTTAACTGAAGGTGTGTGGCTCCTGGCATTTTTCCTCACACCACTTTATCATTTGTTTGCTAATTTTAGACCCTTTTAAAACATTCTGGTTGAGATTCACAACATACAGCTGCAGCACAGAGGATATACAGGGGTGTGCACAGTGATGCTTATATTTTCCTTTTAGAAGTGAAATATTCTAAATGCATATGGAAGCCTTAAAGACCGCACCCTTCATCTAGTGAAATCATAGGAGGGGCATCACCACCTTGGCTGTATTTAGTTGTTTACTGACCTCAGATGTAATCCATAATAACAGGACCCAACCCAGGACAATCCTATCATTGCACCTCCTGATAATCACTTAATATAGGCCTCTGGGATTAAGTAGAAGATCAGACCAGGCTCCCTCAGTCTGTATCCTACACAGGATTTTGAGTTGGAAATGGACTAGCTGCTGGCCTGCATGCAGCCCCGCCAACACTAACACTGTGATACTGCAGATTATTTTAGATCTGTTCTATTCCATGTAAAACAACATAGAACAGCCCTTTAATTCTCTCATGAAAGCACAGACACTCACTTGTTCAAGCCTGAAACATCACAGCATCACTCTTCCTAAAACTAAATGTTGTCAAAGTCAGATATTCAACCACTACCATGTGAAAAATATACAAACAGACCACAGCTGATACACAGCCCTGAAGGATGGATCCTTCATTATGGGTCAACTCCTCTGTCAGAATTGAGTATATCCCAACAAGTTCACTGAAGAGACTTTCTGGCGACTTATTGAATAATTCACACATACCCGATTCGAAATAATCATTAAACTACAAAAGATACCACTTTGACAACAGCAAAAGTCAGCAGCAGGCTAATAAAGTGCATTTCCAGCTTTCTTATGTAGATATGAACCTTTGAGGTTACACGTGCCAAGAGAAATCTATGTATTATGCATAAAGTTTCACTGCCTCATTTAGACATTAAATATGTATAATGCAGAGAGAAATTTAATTTCAAATGGGGAAAAAGTCACATTAAGCCGCCTGAGAATGTGGTTACCATGTTCAAAAAGGAGGGCAGGCAGCAAAGTTAAAAACATCCAAATCAGGTGATTGCTAGGTTTTGGGCAGGAACTCCTGGAATTCCAGACTGCTTATGTTGAGCTAATTTGAGTCAGCTGTTAAAAACATTCTCGGCAGCTGAGCAAGTATTAACATATTTCTTTAAAATAATAAGAAAGCAAATCATTCTTTCAGTACAAAATTACAAATATGCACTTATGAAATATTTTAATCATGGGTCTAATAGGTATGAAAATATTCCAGATTTAACCTTTTTAAATTGGAGCATTTCTATAGTGAGAGAGCATGACTGTCGTAAGAGGAGGTGGAATCACTTAAAATCTTCTAAGTGCACAGAAACTACTCAGGAATGTCCACACAGGTCTGAGAGACAGCTGCTCCATCTGTTTCTGCCGTCAAGTCTCTCAAAGAGGAAAAATGACTGGAATCAGGAACCTTGACCACCTCCTGGAAGATTCCCTTTAGCTCACTGTTCCACACTGTTAGGTGACTGAGTAAACTCTGGCGGCAGAAAACTATCCTTGTGTCAATTATTTCAAGCTGATGTATCCCTGTTAGAAAAATTTTCACAACCTTTACACTGGTTTTTAATAACACTGAGAAAAGAGACTCACCAGTTTCCTCATCGATAGTAAATATCCCCAGGCCTGATCCATCGCGTATGGAGTATCGGATCTCTCCATCTCTTCCTCTGTCTTCATCCTCAGCTGTTACAGTCATCACAGAGGTCCCAACAAGTGCATCCTCTTTTATAAATCCCTTTTCCACAAACGATCGGAACAAAGGCCTGTACAGGTTCTCATTCACATCCACCACGTCCACCTCAATGAAACAGGTTGAGGACAAGGAAATGGGTTTCCCTTTGTCTTTAGCTTTTGCCGTCAGATTGTACACCTGCTTTGTTTCATAATCTAGATTTTGAACGATTCGCAGAGCACCGCTAAGTTTGTCCACTTCAAAGTTCCCATCTCCATTATCTATAAGGCTGTATCGTACCTGGCTTGAAGGTCCAATGTCTGGATCATGAGCCTCCAGCCACATAATTACAGTACCGATGGGGAGGTCTTCTCTAACCTTCACACGATAATTAGGAGGGACAAATTTAGGTGGATTATCATTCACATCTTCTAGGGTGATTTTCAACGGCACTGTGGACACCAACTGAGGCTCGTTCACTGCCTGATCACGTGCTGCGATCTTCAACATATAGAATGGATGGAGCTCACGATCCAAAGGCTTTGTCACAGTCACCACACCGGACTCCTCGTTGATTGAGAAATGATCTGTGCCCCCCAAAATGGAATATTTTACGACTCCATTATCTCCTTGATCCTTGTCTGTCGAATCCACCTGGATAATTTCAGTCCCAACAGGTGTGCTCTCACTTATTTCAACTGAATAAGAATCTTGCAAAAACTGAGGGCTATTGTCATTGGCATCTACTATCTTAACACCCAAGAGGCGGGATGAGGATTTCTGTGGAATGCCAAGATCATACACTGTGATGTTGAGGGTGTAATAGTCAGTTGTTTCCCTGTCAAGAGGAGAATAAACCAAAAGCCAGCCAGTTTCCATGTCCACTATGAAGCGGCTTTCTGTGTCTCCTCCTGAAATAACGTAGACAAGTTTCCCATTAAAGCCACTATCTCCATCTGTGGCACCCAAATGAACAATGCGAGCCCCGACGGGGAGGTCCTCTTTGACTTCAATAACACTGGGGAAAGACTCTGCAAACTGGGGAGAGTACCGGTTGACTGAGTGAATGTCCATTAAGCTGTCATCCACCTCAGGTTGCGGGTGGATTTTGCTGCCTTGAAGGAGCTTTTCAGCCAACATGGTAGCAACACCAGTTTCAACACACTTTAACTGGACAGGCTTGCGTGCTGTGATGACAGTAATGTTCATGAACATTGGCTGAGTCTCGTGTTCCCCGTCAGTTGCTATGATTTGTAAACTATGAAGGGACACTTTAGCTGCCTCTCCCTCACTCAGCGTGTGCTTCAGCGAAAGCACGCCAGAGTTTGGGTTCAGTTCAAACAGATCAAGATCATTCCCACCTTTAATATTGTACCGTACAAGCTGAAGTTCGTCAGCATCTATGGCAGACACTGTTGTTATCTGCTCTCCCACGCCGTGATCTCTTGGCACAGTCACCTCACAGTCTATGTTTTCAAACAAGGGCTTATTGTCATTCAGGTTATTCAATGTTATGGTGACTGATGCCTCCACCTCCCTCCGGAAAGGTGATCCCCAATCAGATGCCCTGACTTTGAGATTGTAAATCCTTGGCATTAGCTCATAATCTAGGACTTCTGAGGTACTGATGACACCAGAGAAGTAGTCGATGACAAATGGCTGAGGGTTCAGATTGGTGATGCTGTAGGTCACATAGCCATTCTCACCTTCATCCAGATCAGTGGCTTTCACCGTTACTACGCTGGTCCCTGTGGGAACATTCTCATCAACACTGGCCTTGTAAGACGTCTGCTGGAATTCGGGTGCATTGTTATTCACATCGATAACATCAACAATCACTTTTGTTGCTGCCTTTTTGTCAGTGGTAATCACCTCCAGCTCAAATCGGGGAGCAGAATCAGCAGTGATTGGTCCTGCAGTGCTGATTAAGCCAGTATCTTGATTGATAATAAATCTGTTCTTGTCTGATCTGTGCCTAAAAGCATACTTTAGCTGTGGATACTTTGGCACAGCTGTTACCATAGTGACAGGTGTATGAAGAGGGGCAAACTCGCTCAGATTGACTCTGTAAACGGCCTTTTCAAATACAGGAGGGCCCACTTTGAACTGTGCAGAAGTGACATGTACCAATTTAACAGATGAAAATTGGGGGGGGCTGCCTTTGTCCTTGGCCTGTAAAGTGAGGTTATATCCAAAAGGCTGGCTGTCCCAGTCAACATCTTTAACTGCTTTTATTTTATACTCTTTGCTCCCTGGACTGGTTCTCACAGCTTTGAATTGCTGAAGGGGGTCACCGGCCACAATACTCAATGATGCTATCTCTCCATTTGGTCCGTGGTCGCCATCTTCAACTGTCACGATAGCATAAGTGGGGTCATGGTCCGCATCTGAGGGGGCCAAGGTTACAGCAGTGATTACAGGTGCATGCTCGTTGGCTTGCTCCACCCTGACTGAGAGTTTGGCCATGCTACTAAAGCCACTGCTACCATACAGCTTCATCCCTCTATCCACTGCGAGGATCTCCAGCTCATACAGCTTTCTCTCAGAGAAGTCAAGTTTGCCAGTCAGTGTCACCACACCGCTTGTTGGATGAACTGCAAACATGTCCGTCCACTCTCTGAAACTGTAGTAGTATTCTCCATTCGTACCGATATCTGCATCCGTTGCTGTGACCTTGGCCACACTGGTGCGTATGGCCGTGTTCTCGGGCAGAGAGATGCTATAGGATGTTGGTGAGAAAAGAGGCCTCAGATCATTGGTGTCCAGTACCTGCACCTTAACTCTAGTGCGACACTCTACATTACTGTTCCTCTCTGACGCTTTAACAGTCAGTATGTAGTGGTCTTTAACCTCCCGGTTCAAAATGGCAGTGCTGCCTCCTTTGGTCCTTATTCGCAGAAAACTGAAATCTCCCAGCAGGTAGTCCTCTGCTTTAAATAAGTTCTCATTGTCTCCAGAGATGATTTTGTACCGTATTTCCCAGGCTGGGTCTGTGATATAGATCCCCATCTTGGTGTGACTCTCTAAGTAAGTCTTAGCAGCAGAGTTCTCATATATGGTGGCATTGTAAATAGGGTGTGTGAATTGCATGGAGGCGGCCCTCACTATCCTTTGGTTCCCTGCGCAGCCACAGAGGAGCTGCAGGAGCAGCACAAGCAGTGAAACCAAGTGCTTCCCCATTATCGTACCGTGATCTTCACAGAACCACCTGAAAACAAACAAAATGTGATTGTTAGAACTGCATTATTTAATCATGCAAATGCACAAGGCCTAATTAAAATTGATTGTTCTAACAAGAAATAAAATATTTTTTTGTGAATAACAGCATAGTATCATCTTTCCCTACTATCACAGCCATGGAAAATGGTCTAAATCCAGATGCCTTTCTTCATTGAGCACTTTCCAGATTCCTTTAAAAGTCATAACAGGCGATGGCTGGGCAGATAAATGGCTAAATAGGTTCCATGTGGCTATATGATAAAGCTGAGCAGTCAGTCAGGTGACGAGATCTAAGCTTGCACTGCTCCCATGTCTGCAAAATGCCAGATGCCATCTCAGTGCACTTCATGACACAGAGAGCCTCATTTATCCAAAAAATCAGCTTAATGAGCTCAGAGACAGAACTGGCAATATGAAAACATGTGAATCTTAAATCACCTTGTTCATGCACAAATACTTTCAATCTAAGACAGCACAAGTACGGTAATACTGCCTTCTTTTACTTGGATATAGAAATGCAACATAATGTCATTTCTGGGCACCCAATAAGGATTTAATATTCTTATATACACAAGCAGCTACAGCTTTGTAATAGGACTACCATAACTTACAAAGATGCTTTGCTTTTCTCCGTGTAATACCAGCAAGTCCACATTTTGCGTTACAGAGGGAAAAAAAACCATAAAACACTATTCCTCCTTTTTTATCTTATAGGAGATGAGTGCCATTATACGGAGGAGAAGGCATTGAAAATGCTTTAAAAAATGCATGTTCACTCGTTCACAGCCGCTTTACAACTTCTCGGACTGCGTGGGAGTCCGTAAGCTACAAAGACAAATAAAAAGCGAGCTATGTCTGCACAGGAGTGCTGGCTATAAAAACCAACATTATTTACTTTTGGTGTGTCAAAATGATGCGAGCGGCGTTTAGTTATTAATGTTTTATGAGGGGTTAATGAGTGACCAAGTCGGACTAAAGTCACCTTAAATCCGAAAGCATCGCCTGCAGGTACAAAAGAACCATCTGCTTGTAGGCGACTATTGTAAAGAAAAAAATCTCAAGCAACAGTGAAACTTCTGGCTTATTTTCACACATATAGTACTTAAAAATGGATGTTGCGTTAACTGTTTTCGGCTTCGCTGCAGCCTCTTACCGATAAGCTCATATCATTAAGAAAAAAAATTAAAATGTTTAAAGAAAATAAGTTTGGAGCCTCCAGACTATTTCATTTCTACCCCCATCCCCCAACTGAAGCCATTCACTTCACGAGACGATGGCAGCCGTCCGTTGAGCAGAAATCTGCTTGAAAAAGCAAGCCGCACTTTTGCAACTAAAACCCGTAACAACTTATAAAGTCTTGTCGGAATAAACAGTAAGCGCCAAACCTATCTGTGTTATCACAAACGACAAAAAAAACTAACAGTTTAGTTGAATCTAAACTTCCCTTAAGAGGCAGAGAAAGCAGCGGCGGCTGGTTCACAGCTCACAATAGCCGACCGAACCTTCTTCAACTTTTTGAAACGTTATAAAGATGCCGAAGCTAAAGCGCCGCTGACTAAAAAGGACCACCGAGTGTAAAAACAACGCTTCACGTACCTCTTCCTTTATTCAACTCATATATTTGGAGGTTTTGCATGTAGTTTCTGTAGTCCAAATCTCGGCATGGTAATACGTGGACTTGTCTCCTCTCCGTTACTCCATCTAGCACCAGCAGGCAGCCTCTCGCTTTCCAGCCTCACTGCCTCCCTCTCTCTCCCACACTCGATCTGCCCCGGTATCTCTCCGCGCTGCGCACGTCCGGATCTACTTACCGGCTGGCAGCAGGATAAAACCTTTCCGCTCTGATCCTTCTTTGATTCACTGTGGTTGCATTCAACCTACATTTATCTAAAATATTCCGAGAAAGACCAAAAGGCTGTGCTCAACTAGGTCGGATTAATCCTAAATCTCCTAACCACCGATTCACCTTCAGCCCCGAGGCAGCCTTTTCTTTATCTTGGGCGCCCTATAACAAAATTCTTTGTTACTCAAACTTTGATGGGGCATGTAGGATTTGGCTAAAGCCTACCTGCCGGAAGTTGACTATCACTCTTTTTTTCCCCCTTACATCGCTAATTATGACTATTTCGACAACTGAGGGCATAGGTCTAATATGGAAATATGACTCCCTGGTATGACTTCTCCCCGTTGCCTAGCCTACATGACTCCTAGTTAAATTTGCTGTATTTAATCTTGAACTTTGCTTTTTGTTGCAATAAGATAAATTAAAATGATGCAAAAGGAAGTCCTCCTGAGGTTAGGGCAAGGCACCTATTTCTACAAAAAGGTAAAAACCTTGTCCTGCCGGAATGGGACTGACCTTAATCCAATATATCCACCTCTTCAGCTGCAGCACAAACCACTTATGTGCCGTGACCAAGTTATTTTGTGCAAAAATAAAAAAAAAAGGTAAGTCTAGTATGACCTCAAGCTGAAAGAACGCATACAAATGCTATAGTGACAGTTTCAATTTGTCGATAATATAAGATGAAAAAGACCCGTGAATTTATATCAGAATTTTGCAATCAGGATTTATAGTATATTATCTCTGTTTTACACATAAAACCGCATTGTAAGGCTTTCTGGATGATGATTCATATGCTAAAAATACTTCCAAATGTGCATGTTGTTGTATTTTATAGCTTTGAAAATATTTTCTACAGATCATCTTTTTTTTTTTTTTTTAAATGTAGTTGTTACCATATTGATATTACTTCTATTTCGGGGTAGATGGGAAAGCACAGTGGCTAGCAACACGTCGCAGGGATTATATTTTGGCATTAGGGCTGGGTGACTGATGGTGAAGGTTCACTCGCCATGAAGGCGCTGATCCCATCAACCCCCCTCCTCACACAGTCACGCTGACTGCTTCTCAGACCAAACCTGCACCACATTCCCTCTACAGGAACTTAGGAGTGTGGCTGCCATGCGATTGATGGCGCTGTCTCACTGCTCTTGCCCGGACTACAGCGATACAGCTGGTGCGCCTGCAGAAAGCCCGTGCTGCATGCATTGCTGACAACTTGTCAACTTGTACTGCTCCTGTCTGCGCGAGCGTGCGTGCGTGCGTTCGTGCGTGTGCGCGCGAGTGCGTATTCGCGTGTGTATTTGTGCGTTTGGTTGTTTGGCACAAGTCAGACAGAAACAAAAAAAAAACAACTCACTTTTCCTTAAGCGCCCCTCTAAAAAAGATGCGTCGACTTCAGCGCAAACTTTTAAGAGTCATTTCTAAATGACAAACGCCTTCTAATTTACTCAAAGCTACTCACCAGATCTGCTGTAGGATCGCCGGTCGCCGCTCCAAAGTTGACTTCACATAAATCCTGACAGTTTTTGGTAGATATTTTTTGCCAGCATCTCTCAGATAAGTGAGGCTTGTGTTTGTGCGAATCCCGTCTCCTTCTTTCTCTTTAGTCCCTCGCAGTCTTCAGAGCCTTCTGTTCCGATCCGCTCTGAGCCTACGAGTCATCACACTTGGTGGCTTGATTCAGTAGAGCTGTAGGCTATGCTTTGCCTCTCTCCTCTCCTCCACAACCGTTCAGGTGGAGTTGCATACTGTTGCTGCCTTCAGGTGATATTGGAAATGTCGCAACCCGGATGGGAGCCCACGAGAAAGACAAAAAAAAAAAGAGTAATAGGAATGGCAAAGTCGTTATTTTTTCTTGCCTACATTACTCCCGAGGAGACAGAGCTACTGAGGGGGCGGAGAGAGAGAAGTCACAGGAGCAGTGAAGGGAGAAAGTAGCCTAATGTCTTTGATTATTGTCCTTTATGTTTGTTTGTTGTTTTTAATTTTTAATTATTTGTCACACAGATAAATCCCACTTCAGATTAATTTAAATATGAATTGTAGCCTAGTTTTATTTTTCCTTCACTAACTTTTTTATCGAATAAAATTTAAAAAGCCATTAAAACATGCTTTGTCACAGGGTCAATTTTTTTCAGTATTCTCTAACTAAGACACTCTAAAGGCATTAACAAAAACCACAAAGTTTGAAACTAGGACCATATCATATCTCGTTAAAGGCATCCAGGATCTGACACCTTCAGCTTGAGGAACGGCTCTGACGTCATGGATTCCTCCCTCATGCCATGCGTGCACAGCTCGGTGTGATGCTAGTCTTGCACAGCCAGCCATATCTCCACAGAGCTGCGTCAGCACTGGAGAAAGAGATTATCATTCTGCTACAGGAATAAAAAACGCTCACACTTGTTTGTATTTCTTTAAACCAATCACAGTCGCTCATGCAGCGCTAAACCCAGAATGCAGCAACGTTGTCCCTACAAAATGGTAACACACACACAGATAGTGGGGGGGGGGGTGCTGACTGAAATAGTCTCCCGATGCCATATATACCCACAGTATACATCCGGTGAGTCAGACGAGTCCAATGCCTGCAGTTTAGTGAGTCAATGGTTTGTTCATTTTTAACAGAGAGGACGGCCCAGTTGGAGCACCCCAGAGAACCGACAACCATGACACAGATTTAACACCAACCACCTGCCAAATTCTGGTAAACATGCAGGTGGTTGGTGGATGACTCCTTTTTTCAGTTGCCAGAAAAACACTATTGCAATTTGTGGTGCAGCTGGTAAGAATTTAACATTCACTAGCCAGTTTACCAGTGGACCAAAAAAAACATGATTTTGCACTATGAAGGACTTTGCAGGATGCTCTACAATGTACATCAAGAAAAACAATATTTATATTCATGTCTCTCTTAAAATATTTTGTTGCAGAGATGGCTTTGTCTGGATGAGAAAGCAATAAGTGATTTTAAAAATATAATTTGAATACTATAGGAAGGAAGTCCCTTTATGATCCTCTCGCTCCTCTGCAACTACGTTACAACTTGACACTTTGATAATACTTGGTAGAACATATAGGCTACAATGTTGCATAAAATTGAGTACTTCTAGCTTAGAGAGCATTAAAGATCCAAGAAGAAACTGACAGAAGGGAGGGACTGAGAGAAAAACGCACATTTACAAATCCATCTGCTACTTCTACTGCTACATGGATTTATCAATACTCAGCGCAGTTCAGCTACAGATATTTCAGCACTGTGCTCCAGGCCATAGATTCTAACTTGCAAAAACCTCAGTCAGATAAAGGATCAATAAGTCAGGCTGGCTACACCAACATCTTCAACTAAACAACCCCTCTGCACTCTCTCTGCTCCTTGGAGATTAAGAAAGGGAATGGCAGGTTAACAAGGGGGATGCGTTTTGACCATTTAGTTAAAAAGGGGGGGGATGGCATTCCTCCCTCATCCCTTGTAAGTCCCCTACAGAGTTTTGTTTTGATGAAACTCCTTGAAATCTAAGCAACCATCTCGCAGATTTTTTTTTCTGTTTTTTCATCGCTTTCTCAATGTATTCTCTTTCTTTGGAGAAACCAACATGTAGTTTCAATAATGATCACTGAATGCATTTGAACATCAGAGACGCGAATGTCTTCATCGAGCCCCTCAAACATGTGGCTAACGGCTAAACTTGACACCGTGCTGTGAAGTGGCTGCCAAAAAATGCCAGAGCACCGAGGGGCTGTTTGAGCCGGCAGTCCAGCGTGAGAATCTCTGCCTAATGTCCATTCAGCACTGGCTCATTAAAGTCACATTTGCCCAAAGGCTGAGTAAACGAACGAGACCTATTGGTTTGGTGTGTGTGTGTGTGTTTGAGAGGGAGAAAGAAAGAGAGAGAGAGAGAGAAGCAGGGAGGGAAGGATTAAGCTTGTGTGTAAGAGAGCAAGTAATGTTTCATCTCCCTCTCCTCTCTTGGACTCCTCTCTGTCTCACGACCAGTTTTGTTCTAGACAATGTTAGGTTTCTGAAACAGCTTTTTTTTTCTCTCTCTTGCTCTCTCTTAGCATCCCCTCTGATCTGCCTGTAAAGCTTTAATTGAATTCAGGTCAGGTGATGCCCAGGGCTGGTTCCATTACTTTGATCTCGAGAGAGTGTTTGCAGTCCTGGCTGCTGGGGGTCAGGTCCTAGTGCCATATAGCCCTTATGGATGTATAGAGTTTGCATTGAGGAACATCTCAAGGCCCTTAATAACTTAAATCAGCTACTTTCTGACAGTGGTGGGGGAAGTTTTCAGATCCTCTACTTCAGAACTAAAGTACTCATACCACCCTGTTAAAATACTCTGGAGCTGCATTAAAAATTTTACTTGTGTAAAAGTGTGTGGGTATAATAAGGACGGTACTTCAAAGCATCAAAAGTAAAGGCACTCAACGCAGAAAATTAGCCGCTGAGACAGTTTTCCATTATTAGATGGAGCTCATTTTGAATGGATCTGCATAGGATTAGTCACCTGATTATTTTCTCCATTAATGGATTATTTTTGCTTGTTTTAGAAAAAATAAAAATATACCCAGAGTTCAAAAGGACACTTTCACAATGCTTGTTTTGTCAAACAGCCTAAACCCCAAACAATACTTTTTTAAAATAACAGCAGCATATGCTCACATTCATCTCACTGGAACCATGAAATATTTGTACATGAAAGATGTTTCCAGTGATTATCAGAGTAGTAAGTTTTCTCTTCAAAATTCACTTACCATTTTAGTTGTACCTGTATTTGCTGTTGACCAGTTTTATTTACTGTTTAGCAAGAAGACATATCCTATCTTCTCAACATATGCTTTCTATGCAAAACTAAATTCAAATTATTTAGCGATCAGAACTAATTTTAGTGGAGTGAAAGTGCAACATTTCCTGGTAGTGCAACGGCTTCGTGACTGACACATCAGTTATGTCTCTGCATGGTGTGCGATACTGACGTTAAAAGCAGTGCAAGTCTGTTTTAAGTCAAAAGGCCTAATTATGACAGAGTCTGCAGCATCCTGCAAAGTGCCTCTCTGCAACACACTGCAGGCTCAATTTCCCCTTAAAATCAACTAATCCACCACAGACTGTCATCATGTTGTAGAGATGTGAGGCATGGGCAGAGACCGGCTGAGTGCGTTGCTTCCTCTTTCCCCGTGACTAATGTCTTAAGCTGAAGGTTCCTCCTGCAACTTGAAACTGGATAGAGATCAGAAAAGGATACAGATAATTTGTGGTGTGCCTGCAGCAATATAGAGCACCTAGGTATCTGTTTCTTCCCAATCTGTGTAGAATCTGAATCCTCCGGCAGAGCTTAACTGTAAGAGAGATTAGAATAATTCAATATCTACCCTGCTGTGGTGTCCTCAAGTAAAGACACTGAACCTCTCAGAGCCGATGCCACTCTTCTTAAGATGACCCTCTCTGCAAGAGAGAATATACATCTTTACAAAATGAAGGAACTGATATCATGGCTTCAAAATGAGGCTTTTTTTTTTGGTCCCACAATGTACCTGACATCCTGTAAGACAAAAATAATGAAATGTATGGGATATAATAATAAACAACTGACATTTCCCTTGCAGCTAAAGACAAACTGCTGTGCTCTGAAAATAAAGTCTTCTACTGCCTCAAGCAAAGCAGGAGATAAACTCAGCAAAGCCCCTGGTTGTAGCTTCCGTAATTACCTAAAGAAATGACACAAGAATACACTGTGCTATATCTGGAGCGACCTGTTTGGAGAGTTAACATTACTGCATTATTTATTTGGCGGTGTTACTTTAAGAGAGCATGCAAGTGAAAAAATAAAATGTGTGAAACAGATTAGTGCACTCCGCTCTGCATGCAAGGCCATCATGGAAACCTGCACCGTGCCCACGAAGAAATCAATAACCCCCTTTTTTCCCTGCTTACAAACTCTACATTTGACTCGGGCTGGGGTTGCATTTGAAGATCTTTCTTATTCACTGGTTCATAATCCAAATAACAAGGCTGCCCCTGGAGACAAATCCCCAGGTGGATCAGAGTAGTACATTTAAACTGAATTGTACACAGACTGTCCACCTAATTAGCCCTGAGAACAAAGTCCATCCGAGAGAAAACACACAGATAATGATTTTATGGGCTCATTACATGAAAATATTGATGCCACTCTCATATCTATTTGCCAAGCTAAAGCCAGTTTGGTTAGCTTAGCATAAAAAACAGGAAGCAGAAAAAGCCTAGCGTTGTTACAAGGTAACAAGGTCTGCCTTAAAAGGAGACTTTTTTGTTTGTTGACTGAAACTAAAGTGTAAAAACATCAAATTTTGGGAGTTATGGGAGTTATGAGCTAAAGTGGTGCTAATAGTTGGTTGTATCTCCTTAATTAACTCCCCCACAATGAAGAGAGTCGAGTGTTTCTCAATCTTGCAAGCTATTCTGGAAAAATAGCAAATTCAAACAAAGTGTGAGCTGAATTTGAACACCTGTAAAGCTTACTAACTGACCCATACATGCTGTTTGTTTAACCAAGTAAATAATTTAATTGTTAAGACAACAGTGTGAGTGAGCTAGTTAGTTGTGCATGTGCTGGTAGGCAGATGTTGTTACTTATGAGCAGGACTAAAAGCTAGCAGTTGTATCTAGTCTTTATGTTTCTAGCTGCGCTCGTGAGCTGCTGACTGTAGTTTCATATTAAACTCTAGGCTAGAACGCTAATGAGCTTAATTCCCAAAATGTTACACTATCCCATTAAGCTTATCAGAGAAGTACCGTAATTGGTCCTGATTCATCGTGTGGCTCAGATACACTGCAACATATTCTTGCAGATCACCTTAGCCCCTCTCCTGCAGAGACTCTGGACTCTGGAGGGCTGATTGACTGACTGGCAGAGTGGCTTTGGGAGATAATAGAGTGTGTGCCAAACATATCACGACTGCTCACCATATGCACTGCAGTCAGTCTTTGCAGAGTCATCACAAGCAACAGCCGCTGACTGAAGTAGAATAAATTGTTATGATATAGGATAAAGTAATTTAATCTGCTTTTAAATGCAGACTAAGTCTTTGAATCTTCAATATGATATTGTCGCCCATAAGCAGCATGTCGCCATACACACTGATGTCACATTTTTTCTGAACCACACCTCCTTTTGTTTTCTCTCTCTCGAGAGGCCAGCTCTTTGATGTAATGTAATATATAAAGGCACTGGTGGATAAAAAAAAACAAATTGAACACAACACTGACTGATATTTTTGATGTACTGTATTCCACTAGTCATTTTTTTTTCCATGCTAAATCCTAATCCCACAGAAATTGTGTCGGGATTATACACAAAAGGCGCATTTTGGACATGGATTTGCATGGATGGATTAGTAAAGCCTTGTAATGGAGGCTTGTGTTTGTAGAGAAACCTCCATCTTCTTGTTGTTGCGTATCAAATGATGCAGCGCTCCACTTCATGTTAACACACATTACTCATCTCCCACCCTGGGAGCACAGATAATTTCTAGTTTCCATAAAAGTTGTGAATTTGTATCAGCGACAAACAGATGCCCGAGCCAGAAACATTCTGCTTTACAAGGACACTTTCACATGTCAACAAGCCCCTCAGAACAACAGACACCCAATGCTGTATGTTCACTTACAGCTTCTGGCTTTATGACAGTGATACAGAGGATTGGGAGTGCTTTGAACCCCTGAGGATGATGTTGCCTTTCACTTCCACCCAGCCCACATTTTTTCCTTCAACAAACCGGCGTTCAGAAAACAGAAATTTGCAAATAAAAAGAAACCATTAAGTACTTAACAGTGTATTTATGCAGAATCCACAAGACAGTGCCTCGCTCTTCAATTGCATTCTTTCTACAAAAAACAAGCCAATCACAGTCCTCTGGCAGTCATGTATTATGTATTAACAGACACATTTGCTTATCTAATAGGAGCCATATCGCCTCTCAGATTTAGGCAGCTTAGGGAATGCCCTAAGGCCCCTGCACTCCTTTCTAATCCTTGGATCTGGGGGATGTCATATCCCTCTTGGGAGTGAATAAAAGGACCTAAAAGGACCAAAGTTCCTTGTTTTTTTCTCTCTCAATCTTGTGTACAAAACAGAGACAATTTGTGTGACTAAGTGCTGGAATAATGTGTGTATGTCCTTGGCGCAGTCGCAGCAGAAAATGGGTGCTTGGTCTTTGCCTGCAGACAATATTTTGTGTAATCACATCTGCGACAAACAGACAGGCCACCATGTTCAGACTGTATCCCTTTTCACAGCAGGTACAAATTAAACTTGTGTAGCCTAGATCTAATTGCAGGTGTCTTGTTGCTGAAATCTGGGAATCACTAGTTCTTTGCCGCAGGAAACCCGAAACTATGGATCAGTTTTACGCTCAGTTAACCATTTGCTAAACCCCTTCCTGAACAGCCACTGACCAATCACAGCTTAGCAAGCGGCGGAAATTTTGGTTTAGAGGTTAGCGTATTTTATTTTTTGCCTTACCAAAAACAAAAAAGGCAAAGGCGAAAATTATAAGGTGCGCATTAAACTGTTTTTCTGCTAAAAAAATGAGCTGCAAATGTTAGCCTAAATGTAAGCCTGGCTAGCTAACTAGCATAGTACCATCAAAATACCAAGGAACACATCACTTGGTTAGTGGTTAGTACGTCCTTTTATTTTTGGCATTGCAGGTTTTGGAAGCTACATATCAAAACAGAGTTATGTCATAAAGTAATAACTGTCCGATTATGCATAATGTAGTCATCGAGTTAGTTCCCAGGATTTTGTGTTAGCTATGATAGAATTGAGGAATAAATTGGCCCCTAGTATCATTATATATGCATATATATATTATAATGCATATGCATGGCCTATGTGCACGAACAGAAGCTTGACAGACAGCAACAGCAACTAGTGGCAATAGTTACATGTGTTAGCCTGTTGATTTGGTTATCAGTTTGCCAGCCAGGAAAATTGCTTCATGCTCAACAGAAGTACTCACATTCATGGGAACAAAAGACATATTCTCATTGTGCATTATGTGCAGGAAACTGACTTTGAGAGATGGACATGAGCTCTGTGTCTTCTCCTCACAGACTAGCAGCAGGAAAATAGCAAAGTGCTTCGCTGGCAAATAATCTGCCCTCAGGATATGTTCAGAGAGCTGCGCTGGTGGCCTGAACAGCATTGTCATTGTAATAAGGCAATATGTACTTCTGTGTGTGTGCCTGTGTGTTATGCTTGTGGCTATTAAAGTGTGAAACCCCTTTAATTAAATGAACTGGCTTTAAAATACAGACTTTAATTGACGTGAAACTGCGTGGTAAAGTCAAACCCCTCTGCAAGACCCAGAGCTGGAGATCAGTGCCAGGACAGAGATGCAAATCAGCAGAGCAGCAGGCGGAGAATGGCATTCATCAATGTTTGATGGGATTCATTCTTTCTTAGCGGCAGTCTGGCGAACTCAGGACAGCACAGAGAGATGAGCGAGAGGCAAACACACGCAGCCAAACCACAGCGCAGAGGGTCATTATCATGTCATATTTTGTCTAAATCAATAGTCCATACATAAACATTTCCAAAGAATTAAAAAGTCCCTGAAAGAACAACTCATTCCATTTTCATCAGCTTCCTCATCTCTGCAGGAGCTTGTCAGCAGGCTCTAAGAGTGAAAGCCCTTTCTCCACTTTCTGTCATTCAATTAAATATAATGGGGTAAAATGTGCCCGCTTGCAGTGCTCATGGTTATTTTTTAATACATCATTTTCCGTCTTCTAGCCCACAAAGACTGACATCACACACAATGCTGGCTGACATTTTGTTGCTGAATAGAGCAGTTGCCTTTGTCGTAGGTAGCACATTTCTGACTGGTTTTTAAAAAAAACCTTATAACTGGTAATGCTGCTGTAGTATTAAGCTCATTTAAACGCAGAAGTTATGGCAGTGGCACACATTAGCCAAACCAGTTAACCGATTAACAGTACAGAGTGGTGCTCATGTTTTGTGTGACTCTTTTTGTTGCATCACATAGAGCCTTCTGGCTATATAGGTGTAATGCATAATCATACAGAAAGCCTTTGTGTCCTTATGCAGGATTCAGGAGTCTTGGGAATAAGATGAGGGATAAACTTCCCTCTTATGTTGTCTTCTGTTTAAAGCCAGTTGAGAGGGACAGCTGTTCACATCTGGCATCAGAATATGTTTTATGTCCTACATGTTGGGCAAATAAGGATATTTGCATCCTTGATGTTACATTTGACTTTCTGAACATATGTTTTTGAAGACTGGAGTCGAGTCTAATTTGCCTGTTGTCATCTTGGCAGTTGAAGCCTGAAAATTAAAATTTGGGAACAAGGACAAGGAAACAACAAGAGCCAGTGGAGAGTGACAGCCCAAGACACCTGTCAATCATATTAAACACCGCTTAATAGGCACTCATTGACACAATCATTGTCATAATTACCATGTTAGGATCCCAAATTAATTAGATCCAAATTAAATTAAACTCAAATGTGTTCCTTGTTTTGTTTTCAGGGTCACACAGGCAATTTTATTTGCCCCCTGCAGAGAAAATACAGTGAAACAGAAGGTACCTTAATATGCCTGTTGAACAGTTTGTACTCATGATTTGTTCATGACTTTGGGCTTCAGATCCAAATGGTAAAGAATATTTTTTCTGAATTTTAAAGAAGGCAAAGTAACATTGACGACCTGATCAAAAAAGAGTACTACAAAGCATTATAGACATTAAACGCACCACTCTGACACCACCGAAAGTACATTCATCTCTCTTCTGGCTGCTTGCCCTCAGACTGCACTTATTAACTATTTAACAGACGTTAGACTGGCCCTTGTTAGTTAATGACCTGCCACACACAACTCCACCGCTGATTCAGCACAGATGTACGGCCAAAAGTTGGTGTAGAACACAGTACGAAACACAACACTGTGAGTTCAGTGGTAAAAAAAACTTGCATCGCCGAAGTAATTCTGCGCTAAAATAATCCTGAGCTAATACAATTAAATGTCATTGCCTGCCTTTGCACGAGCAGAACTGAAAAGTTCACGGTCTGTTTTTTTGCTTATCTAATAACAATCACCTCTCAAGTGCATGACCTTTTCTGAGAACAGGGATCAATACAGCTTGCCACGATGCTGCAAACAAACCACTGTTTACTTTACCTTAGCGTATCTTTCACTCATTTAAAAAGGTCAACAGACTCTGTTATACTGATGACGGCGAGAACTCTGCCCTTTCCTTTTTGGATTGATCTGAAGGGTTTTTTTTTTCTTCTGCAAAACAGACTGT
Source organism: Acanthurus leucopareius (assembly GCA_029814765.1). Classification (NCBI taxonomy): domain Eukaryota; kingdom Metazoa; phylum Chordata; class Actinopteri; order Acanthuriformes; family Acanthuridae; genus Acanthurus; species Acanthurus leucopareius. Next base: position 5,151,148 of record JAQMCX010000043.1, on the reverse strand, counting down.
ACTCACTCCTTCTATCCATCTTCTGCCTGTGTCATTTTGTACGTATGCCCATGTGTGTGCACGTGTGTGTGTGTGTGTTTGTGTGTGCGCGTGGATGAAAGAGTTTGTACAACGCATGTGTGCTCAGGCCTTTAGTACAGTTCATGTATTGTAGCACTCTTCAAAGAGATGGGTCAAAACAGTGTTTTATCATCAAGCAGGCTCGGCTCCCCTTTGAAGGTCTAACGAATGTCTCTTGTAGCCTGGACCCTTGTTGGGTTTGTGTGCAAAACATTACAGAGGCAGTTGTTGTGGGGGGGAAGTGGCAACAGCGGTGGCTATTGAAGTTTGGAGAGAATGAAGGCTGAGGATTAGGGTGTTCAAACATCGCTGTCCTGTGCAAGCCTTGATATGACTGCACCTGGGAACAGGCTGTTCTGTTCAGTGGCTGCTTCCAGGAGTCCAGGAGCAAGAGCTGTCAGTACAAATAGGCAATCTTTAAAGAGTTGGAGAAATGTGCACAAACCCTAAAAATGTAAAATATGTCTTCTGAGCGAGTCTGTGAAGATGTCAGTCCTTTACCAGAAAATCTCTTTTGCACCAGTCATGAAATAAATGCAAAATGTTACCAGTAGCTTTAGCAGCTCAGTGTGTAAAGGTAAAGTTTAGTGAAAAATAAAAGCTTTCCTTACAAAGACATTGCATACTATGTGTCAGCCTGACCTCTGCAGCTTTACTTTTTATTGCTCTATTTGAGTGTCAAACTATTGCCTTTTTCTAGGTGCATTGCTGCCTTATAATCCTGCTGGGATTGAAAAAATATAATTGTCTCATTTTTCTTACAGAGAGGAGGTTGGTATTTTACCAAATTGCACTCATTTCATGAAACAGCCAGAGTCCTGACTGGTCTTTGTGCGGTCTAGAGGCTGATGTACAGACCAGTGCCAGAACTAAGTCAGCAAGTTTAAATTGGGTTTATTACCCATTACACACACTAGCAAGCAGATGTATTAGTGGAGAGCATTAGAATAAGTATGTGCCTTGATTAGTGTGGGGAGGCAATAATTGCATTAATTTTTTTAATAAAAAGTAAAAGCATTACTTTACAAATTAGTCAAAAGACAAATGAACAGTTATACTACTGTATTTAATACTTAGCATAGATCCACCAAAGGTGCAATTTTAACAACTCAAAGGCCTCCACACTCACACGCCATATCTTCATTATTTACAATGACACATTTAGAAAAAGATAACTAGACACTGTGGTTTAAGCAGCCAGCTGAAGGTCAGGAGGTATTTACTTACTGTCAACAGCGAACGTTAGCTTAAGCCCTGGTGACTGACCACATGCAGCACTCCAGAGAAGCCCAACCCCCGAAGCAAGACTAACCAGCTGAATGTTAGAAAAGCTGTCTGCAGCTAGCTGGCAGCTGATTAGATGCATGTGGGTTTAATAAGACTATTTTTGAGCTACCGGGAGATGCAATTTTTTCTCTTCTGGTAAAAGCTGATTGCATCCAGCACTCTCTGCCTTAAACACAGAAACTGGTGACACTAGCCCTCAATCAAACCTCAGATTGTCAGATCTCATTGTTATTGGGATTATAAGTGTAGTTTGATTACAAAATTAAAATCTATAATCCCTCATGCTATCTTCTTGCTGTTGAACAAAGTTGTGAAGGTCTAGAATGAGCAAAAAATACTGAGAGTGCAAGTGAAGGTGAAAAACAGGGGTTTTATGTATTAGTATTTACAAAAATCCACTAAACAGAATGTAGTTAAAACAGCAATCACCGCTGCTATGACCGAAAGACACTTCCTGCTTTCCTAACTGCAGGAGTATTTAAGCAATGCTGGCCAGTCCATATAGTAATTGCAGGGTAGAGTAAACATTTCTCTTCTAAGAAGGGTGTGGCACAGATGAAGTGGTTTTGGAAAACACCCCTCTGGTCATCGCAGAATAGCACAGTCCAATTTTCCAGTCTCATCTATTTAGGCTAGTGCAATGCAGCAGCACAGTCTTTTGCCAGATTGCCTTGAGGATGGCCAACCACAGGACAAAGACATGGAAGCTTTGCACTAATACTATACTAAGTTAAACTTGACCCAATCTAGAAAAATAAAGAGGACTTAAAAGTGTCTGTTTCTTCAATTCTGCTAAATAAAAGAGCTAAAAAATATATCAGTTTTAGTGTTCTGGGTTGAATGTGCGCCAAGGAGTTTTAGCTGCCTCCTCAGTGATTGCATCACTTCAATACTACTCTTAGTAATGTTTTGCTGAGGATAATATTGGCTTTGATATTGTGTTCCAAAAAAAGATGTAAGTTTTGTGCATTAATATCCTTTGAGTTAAATATACCCTAAGACAATGTTTACATGTATCACAGTGGTTTTGGTTTTGAGTTTTATGGTGAAACTTTGGTTCATAGGGGAAATGTAAAACCATTTGCACTTCCTCATAAATATTACATCAGACCAGAGGCACAGAGTAAAAAAAAAAAAGAGAGAATAACAGCATAAGATTTTGATTTGGGGCTACATAAATTCAATATTTTCATAATGAATCAGATATTCATATATTATGAACAGGGAGAATTTCAGCATAGAGGGGAAATGATAAGGCAACACAAGTCCAAATGACAGACTGCTGCGACTAATCTGCGGGAAAGCTTTCATCTACTATTTTAAGATTGCAGAGCATTTCAGGTGAATAAATGCAAGAGGAGAATGTAGAACTTTTTATTTTTTTTTACCATCTTTATTTCAAAATCATAAAAAGGCAGAAGAGTCTGTCCACCTAAAAGAATTCCCTTATGGAATTCTGTTTGTCAAAATTTCATGATTTCATGGTTTCTTGCAAACACATAGGCCTACAGCATGCTATTACACTCTGATATGGATACACAAACACACAGGTGATCTGAACTGACAGTGCTCCCATGAGAGTCAGGAAGCCTGCATGTTTAGTGTCTCAGCATAATTGATGAAGTGCTGTTATACTTTTGGATCCAACAGTTTGAAATGGTGTGCTGTAATGCTACCTGTTTCAAAAGACTGTTACACCCGACACCCTGCTTCGCATTTCTGTCAATGCAACAAAAAAGCCTTTTTATTTCCCTCTCTTGCTGGCTGGAAATAACAAGGGGAATATTCCCTCGCTTGTCTCAATTTCTTGGTATGCCCCCTGCTCTTCACTGACAAGAAAATGCCAATAGGAGAATATTGAACCAGATAACACACTATGACAGTGTTGCTTTGGTGAGGTGTCAGTGACATTACAGAGGATTGCTCCTGAAAGTGGAAAATCCAATCAGGCTGTGACTCTCCCTGGAGCTAAAGGCCCACAGACTCCAGGATGATTCATTCAAATGCTTTGATCAGACTGAGTTATCTCCTAACTCGCCTGGGATTGAAGACAAACTGAGGAGATCCGGATCATGGGGAGGGTGACAAGAAATCGTCTTTATACTGGGATAATATAATGCCAATGTTATGTGGTGCAGCAATGAATCATTGCCATTAGAGGTTATGAAATAGTCGGAGTTATCGAATGGGTTTCATTTCATCAATGTGGTCATTAGTACACAATAAGTTTCTATCTTTGTACTCATCTTAGAAGAATCGTATGCTTGCAAAAATGTGTGCGGCATGTGAATCTCAATCTTTCAGAGAGAAGCATGAAAACCATCAGGATGGAAGTTAAATATTAATACAAATAATAACTATTTCATCACAAGCAGTAAAGAAATCAGGGGGGAAGTTTCAGTGATTCTGCAGTTAGTGAGTTGGTGAAATTGAAGTGAATATTTCATTTTTTTTCATTCCATTGCAGTCTAATATGCAGCAAACTGGGCACCAGTGACTGGAAAAGCCTTTGGACACGGCTGATACTGGAGAATCAAAAGTATATTAGATGGGGCAGAAATATTTCGCAGAACTGCAGGGGTGACCTGGGATGTTATTATCATCATCATTCATTTAATTCCACCCTGAAATTGCCCTTGGCTAGTGAGACATGCAGTCTAATCTTCAGCCTTTTAAAATCTCTGGCATGTTTATGCCCTTAGTCTTCTCTCAATGGGCTCAGGCATCAAGGCATGTCATTAAAGGATCAGGAACACATGACCAAGGCTTGTGGGTTCATTGTAAGACACAATAAATTGCATATATATTTATACATTTATTCTCTTCACAGATGCTTATGGTGTGACCCACAAGTCAAAGGGAGGACAGAGCTGCTGTGGTGACATCTGGGCATTATGCTTAGCCATATGTTATTTTGTTCCTTTATTCAGGTTTCCTTCTGAAAATAACAAATTGAATGCTAAATTAGAGCAGTTCTGAAACTATCTTGATGGCTTTTTAATAAAATGTGTTTTATGAAAAGGAGGAGAAGACAGAGGTGTGGAAACTTCACCTCTTTCCAGCTCCAAACTCCCAGATTGTTTCATTTTAAGACTTGTAGTTTGAAAATTAGATTTTTTTTTTAGTTCTGTCTTAAAAATAACTTTTTCACCAATACAGCACTCCCCGAACTGGAGTGATCCTTGGGCTGGATCACATGCATGCTTTTCTGTGAATCCTCTGCACATGAGGGTCATTTGAGTCCAGCGTAAGAATAGCAAACTCTGCACCACAAGAAAAATGAAGAGAAAATAAAGCTGCTGTAAATAGAACCAAACACAGAGTTTGATTTAATGAAGATTTTAAAGGTCATAACGTACAGAAAACAACACATTTTTGATACAAAACAACATTATATCACAGAAATCTCTATTAAGGCATTTCTTTATCACTATTTATGTGCAACAAATGTGAAAATATCTCAAAAAAATTTTTCATATTAGTCCATCTTATCCATTTATCTGTCATCTGGTCTCTATAATGAGAAATAATGGTGACCTGTAAAGGTGAAGATGCTTTCTGCTGCTTTCTACCAGTAATATACTGTACCTCTCCCACTGACCACTAAACCAGGAGCAACACAAACTCTTTATCTCTAAAACTGGATTTCCTTGTCGAGGTGTATCAAGATTACATCAGCTAAATGGTGTCTGAGCTTTATCTCCAGAGTTTAAAAAAAAAAAAAAATCCCCAAACAATTAGGGTCTGCAACTCAACCATATTGCTGATAAGAATCTGAAATTACAACTTTCTATTTCCGCTGCGACAAGAAGAAACGGTGCAGTTTGTTTGCAGTGGAAAATTGCTACAATACAATTATATTGTCACCAACAACTTCCCATGTATTGAACACATTCTGTGAACAAAAGGTACACACTTCCTCCACCCCCCCTCCCCAACTCATTTATTCCTAAGATGGTGCTTCCACCATAAATCTTTGTCAGGCTTTTATTTTCTATTGATCAGGAAAGTTGCTAAGTAGCATGTTGGTGCTGGAGCCACTGTAGCTGTGAAGACAAAATGAACTGAATTGATTTTGTGAACCTGAATGAGGTCTTTATATTTTGAGTCCACAGTGTATTATCTGCAATCTTCCAGAATGTTCACCTTTTTCAGCTGTGGTGCTCTTCAACTGACCAACTTGGGATTTCTTAAATTTGATAGAAGGCAATTGTTGTAATGTGTGTAAATCTACAATAAAGATAATAAAAAAACATATATTTTTCTCATTTATTATTTTATTCATTATCTATTATCTTTTGTAGTTATATAAAAGTACTAGAACTAAAATCTTTTATTGCTCAGATGTTCGGCTTTTTTTTACCGGCCGGTTGTAAATGAATATGTCTGCCGTTTGGTTTGGCTGGTCAGATAAGTTCAACTCGGTTAATTAGAGCGTGTTTTCCGAAAAAAGCTGCTGGCTGCTGCTGGAAATGGCTTTTATGAGAACACTGTGACCCAACAGTGCAGTCAAAGCAAAACTATGAGCTGAAGAGGCAAAAAAAAAAAGCAAATTGAGTAATATTTATGAATCTGTGGGGCTCATCATTAGGAATAAACCCTTTCATATTACCTTTTTGATTCAAAGTTAATATAAAATATACTGACTCATTAGGCTTTTAATTATGACCAAAGCAAGAACAGAAACATGTGTTATCTGTTCATTTGGGGTCCCCGGTGGCTCTAAGCAGCCACTCTGCTTGCTAATGCCGCGGCAGCTATTTATTGATGAAAGATGTTAAAAATGGCTCTTTCTTTCCTGCATGGGATTTAGTTCATTAAGCTTCCCAACACAGCTAAATGGAAATGCCCTTCAGTCGAAGCAGTAGACCACCCAATCTGGCCCCTGGTGAATTTATGACAGCTTCCTCCCCCAACCCCCCCGAAAACTTCCGAAGCAGTTGTACCCTGAGGTGACAGGCACATCACCATTATTTACTCTCATGCCACCACCCGCAGAATCAGCAACTGGCTCAAAGGTCAGCAGGCCGTGTCTGTCTGCGCCTCAGCCACCAGACGCTCACTCTTTTCTCAGCCCGCCTGCACCTCACGGACACTCCGGGGAAATCTGATACCCCCACAGCTGCAGCTACCAGAATCAACAAGTACAGATTCAGTGCAGTCCCACAGCACATTTGTGACAACGACAAATAGAGATGATTAATTAACAATTCAGTCTAACGTGATCTCTGCTCTCTGGATCCCTTGATCATCTGTTATAATCTTTCCTATGGAGAATACAGTGACATTAACTCACTTGACTTGTTGTTTAAAATTACCAACTGAGCCATTAGCAAACACACTAGTAGTATGTGGAACAGCTATAGAGATAGGTTGCACTTGTACAACAGTGTACTGAATTAAAAATACCAGACTGTGTTTGTCTTATAATCAGAATGACATTAAGCATTTTAACTCCACCACCACCACTTTATTTCTAATAAGAGAAGGGCTGCGTGCTTATTATCGAAATGACAATCACAGTAATGTACTCAATGTTGACATCATGATTACTTTTTAGAATTATTCATTAATTTTAAGGATAAAATATTTGTACTACATATTTAAATAAACAGGGTGCCACTTTCACTTCCATTTTATGCTATATTCCTGCAAAAGTACAACTTTGAATCAAATCTTAAATCTGGATTACTATCTACACACAAGTCGCAACACAGCAAAAATGCTGTTCTGTTATCCCCGTGTTTCCCTTTTCCTTGAGATTTTTTTTTTTGTTGTTAAAAAAAAACTATCTCAAGGAAAAGGATTTTACTCTGTTTTTAGTCGGCAGCAAAAAATCTCAGAAGAGATCTGCTGGATAATGTTGTCAGACACTTCAAATAACCCTGGTTTCAAAAAAATCTATTTAAGTAGACAAAGTAAAGATGGTCATAGTTGTCACAAAAGATAACACTGCAGCCAGTGCAGCAATGCTGGGGTCCCCATTTTCTGTAAGTGGTAAGTCTGACCAAGTTATCACAGTGAACATTTATGAATAAATGAAAAGCTTTAAAGGCAGAACAACAGTTATTAGCATAAAAATCTCTATCTTTAGAGTGCTATAAGGCCTGATGAAGTTTGACACCACACATCATTTTCAGACAAGTGTTTCAGCCTGAACAGAGCTTGTTTTTGTCCATGTGGATGAAGGTTTCATACATTTTTCCCTTGGTTTGGAAAATGGGAACCAATAGTGGATTTGGGCTTGAGAGATGAAAGGATAGAAGAGGGTTGAGAGAAAATGACTCCTCCAACAGACAGATAACACTGAGTGTTTCACCAAAGTATAAAACAACACTTATTTTGTTTAGACAGTGTTTATGATGTGTATCCAAAGTAAAGTTAACATCACATTCAAAACCGTGAAAAGATTTGTGTTTAAAAAATCCAAAACGTCAGCTCTCCCCACCTAAAGTATATTACGCACCCTTTAAAAAAGATGTCTTTCTGCTCACATCCATTATCTGCGAGCCTGGAGGGAGTGTGAAACCATAAGACAGCTGTCCGGTGTGTATGTGTGATATCTTCATTTGTATATGTGTGTCTGTACGTGCTGTCCAGTCACAGGCTGGTCAGTGAAACGACACAGACGCTGGAAGCTGTATGAGAGAAAATGAAGCAGTGGCCATTGGTAACTCCCACATAAAAACTCTATTACAGCACGCTTTGCGAGGGCAGTGCTGTTACACCCCATTGCACTTGATTACAGCTGTAACACTGCTGCTCATGGCCACCTACATGTGTACGCCATCAGTGTAATCTTGTATATCCCACAGATACACTATTATCAACAGAGAGGTTTTAACTTTGTGTCTGATTCCATTCTTAGACTGTGCTTTGGGCTTTATTTTACAACGTGGTCAGATAGGCTTGATCTTAATGTAGGGTGCAGATACAGACAATTAGACCTGGTGCTTTATGCTCGGAGGCAGCTAACCAATACTGCAGAGTAAAAGAATTGTGATTCTGGTTTGCAGAGGATGATGGGAAATATGGAAATAATCACATTTAACTGCCAAGTGCACAGCAAGGACACAACATTCAGCTTAATACGCCTGCCGTGATGTTGTTTGATTTTTTTGGTCACTACCAACGTTCAGTGTTGTCGGTTTTTTATTGTCTATATTTTTGGGGGGGGATGAATTCTGAAGCATGAACACAGACCAAAAGTAAGACAAATTGCATGTTTCTGTAAAAGGTGCATCACCACCTGGTTTAATCATTGTGATAAAAGAAATCTGCTCCAGATTTGCAAACAAAACAGCTCCAGTCCATCATGGATACTGCATACTTGTGCATGCAAAAAAATACTGTTACAGCTGGCATTAGTATTGACAGTTTCTGTCTTGCACTCCAGTAATGTGTCATAAAATCTTTGCCTAGTATGTCTACATCCAATTAACACAGCAGCCCTAGTTCATATTAAGCATATTTGGACAAGATATATTCCACATAAGTTAAGCTATACAGTAATAAATATGCCTGGTGCACACTGCACACTGAAACATTTCCAACCTTGTCCTTTAACCTCCTCTGTGGTCCGAATCTGTCGAGAGTCTGCATTAAAGAAGAGATGATTCCAGGCATTAAAAGCAGAAGAGGACTTGCAGTACTAAAATTTAGTGGGATCACTTTATCAGAGAGAGAGGACCCTACAAACAGGTTCTTTCATCTTGTCCAGAGTTGCTGTGCTTGAACTCCAAAGGAGGTGCACACAGGAAATAATTAAACTTTTCACCCAAGGTATAAATTATTTTTAGTGCTTCCAACAGTGGATTTTTTTTGCAAAAAGTAAGTATTCAACATATCTAGTGAATCACTGCACTTTTTTGAGCCATGGGGATCATAGAATCCCAGCTGTAAGGCACAACATCACAGGACTGTCCTAACACATGAGCTGACGTTGACGGTTTGGAGATACATAAGTGTAGCTTGATGTCCGGTTCAATCCCAGAACTGGCCAACCGGCATTGTAACATTCAAATCCATTAGTTTTGGCATAATAACATATTACGTATTTGTATCTCAAAATCTAGAAAAAAACAAACAATTTAGACAAAAAAATTATGAGGCAAGAGTAAATATTGCTGTGGGACGTCAAACGTGCAGTGAATTTGTTAAAGTTGTTTAAACAGCCACGTCTGCCAAGAATTTCTTTCTGTAGAGCAGCCAGTTAGGATGAGGAGATTTATCACTCCAAAGACCAGCGCCGTTAAAACCGCCACTCCCCTGGAATTGTGAAGCTGTAATTCTTTTTTAATATAGAGCTAAAATCACTGTAATTGTTTACCTTTGCTATATAATCTTGTTACACATGCACTGCACACACACATTCACACACTCACAAGCGATATCAGGGCCAACGGTGGCAGCGGCAGAAAGCAGCTGGCACGGCTTGTCGGCATGTGCATGCAAAAAAGAGGGCAAAAAACAATCAGAGGGCATTGCTAGCTGACCCTTCTGCATCTGCATCTCCAATGGACCATTAAACACACAACATCCACGTTGCACTATAGTTAGTGTGAAGCATTCAATGAAAAAACACACACACACACACACACACAGGCGTTCAAAGCCTTGACTCTAAATCTCTGCATAGGAAACATTTGCATGAGATGAATCAGTTACTTGTTTTAAAAGGCTGCCCATGACAGCTCGACTCAAAGATAAATATTGTTTTTAAAAGCAAAAATTGAGCTTGAGTGGGTATGAAATATAGAAATGTATCGAAACCCCTCAATCTTACAAAGAAATGTGTCAGCATGGCAGCATATCTTTCTGAGATGAGAGAAATGTGTGTGGCCATCTTCTCACAGTTGGTAGGTCGTTTTGTTGTAAGCCCTCTTGCATTTATGTGGTGTGTGTTTGTGTTGGAACCACAAAGCTTTCCTCTGTGTGGCGAGGCACACATCCTCCGAGACTGCTCTTCATCCTGTCTGTAAGCTTAGTTAGCTGCATAATCACTTGTTTGCCTCTGAAGAAGAGAAAGGAGGTTTGTTAAGATACAATGGTACTCATGGGGTAACAGCCACACACGCACACATGTAAAGACACACAAATAAACGGCACTTCATTCCTGCGGCACTACTGTTTCCAACACGGCTCAGTCGCAGTAAGTTCCTATTACTGATGCCCACTTCTCACTGAGATAAAGGGGATTACTGCATCAACCATCCACCCATCTGCCATCCATGTATCATTAATCATACATTCAATGATTCAACCATTCTGTCATCCACCCATTCATCCATCCTTCCATTGGTTTATTCATTTATTTGTTCAACAATTGATTCATTCATTTCCCATCTATCTGTCGGTAGGTGACTTTATTTTTTCAATCACTCATCCATTTATTCATCTGTACTTCCATCTGAACATCCACCTGTCAACACCTTTTTACCCAACTCCTCACATACAGAATTTGGGCCCTATCGACCCCACTGACTTGCAGTGTGCAACCCCTTCAGTGTCTGTGTGCAGAGCACCTGATTTTAAAAAGTGATGCCAAATAGCTCAAGTATGCGACGAGTTAGCGGTAAAAACGTGTTCAATCCAACATCAAATCCTTTCATCCATCTTTTCAACAATCCATCCATTGGGGCGTCTATACACATCCATTCATATCCGTCCCTCCATCTGTCCATCCAACCATTTTTAACTCTATTCATTCATCAGTCTAAGCATCCATTTGTCTGTCTGTCCTTTTGTTTAATCTACACATCCATCCCTCTGCAGAGCCAGAGGCCAGTACCTGTGCAGTGGGCAAAAGGCAGGAACACCCATGTTAAATGATCCTTACACACCCATCTGTACAGATCCGATCAAACCAGCATGACAGGCAGCACTTTCCTGGGTTTTCTTCCTTTGCCTTTTTTTATTTAACACTGGCATCCTTCAATTTCACCACATTATGAAAAGCCGTTTCACAATAAAACAACATCCCGGTAGACTCTTTCCGCCAGTGAATGAACAAATGAACAATTGAACGTGCCTACAATGCCTTCAGCTAAATAAAGACAAAATGAAATTACTGATGGTGCAAAAGGAGAAAACCTGACTAGAGATTTTCATTTTGAGTCTTCAGATGAAAAAAAACAATCAGAAATCTTGTTAATTTTGATATTAGATTTCATTATTGATTTATTATATCCATTAATATTTAGTTATAGCACTTTTAAAACATTTATCTAAGCCTCACGTAGAGACCTTTTTTCATTTCCAGTAAGCTCAACTGCTGTGGCAGTGTTTTCTCAGGTCTCACTAAAGAGAAGCAGCTAAGCAGCAGCTAGAATCCTGACAAAAATGAAGAAAACACATCACACCTTCTGTCAAGTTTGTGCATGGGCTTCCTGTCACTAAATCTCTCTATAGTTCGAGACGAAACCCATCTGGCTGTCTAGTGCGTGTCAGTCTTGCTATGCTAACAGTTTCCCAGGTCTATAAAGAAAACACAGAGATGCATGACCCACCAAACTTTAAATTCATCACCATTTGCCCTGCACTTGCATCCTGAACTACTTCTGATTTACATCAGTTTTGATCTTTTATAGTGTTTTGAAATGTTCTCTATCCTTTAAAATGTAATTTTATTGCACTTTAAACAGTATAAAATGTGCTTTATAAACAAACTTGCCTTTCCTTGGCTTGCCGTGCCTGACTTTATTTGAGTGATTTTATGTAAGCGAAGAGAGTGATGGCATTACTCATTTATTTATTTTCTTCACCTCCTGTTTCTTGAGAAGAGTCATAGAGAGGGCTGAATGTACCCAGACACGCAAGAAGTGGTATTAGGAGAGCATGCAAATAATATCAATAAATGTATGATGAACATGAAGGTTTTAAATCTTGGATGTCTTCATCCCACCAACAACTTCTGTTATTTTTACACTTTGGTTCATCTGTGTTGTATCACTTCACAGGTAAATGAATAAATGAACATAAATTACTTTAAACATATTTAATATTATGACAGATTTTATCACACCAGTGCCTCCTTGTAGCACAGTGTGATACTAACCTAACAAATATTATGTATTAGTTAATTTATTCTTGAGAGTGAGCAGAGGATCATTACCTGATAATTATGTCTATCCTCATTTTTTTTTTCTTTGGCTGATCTCATGTCTCCTTAAAAAAATGTACCGAGGTACTGGAAGTCTTCTCTGCATTAGGACAACATCACATATGTGTATTCATGCTCCACTGAGGCACTGAAATAGGATCTGTAAGGCTGAAATAATGTATGGTCTCTCTCTCTCTCTCTACACACACACACACACACACACATATATAAAAAGAACACACAGGAAAGGCAGAGAGTTTGGTCTTGTGAGTGATGGA
>JAQMCX010000043.1:5067191-5137943 GCA_029814765.1 Acanthurus leucopareius | reverse complement strand
TCTCTCTCTCTCTACACACACACACACACACACACACACACATATATATTTACATATATATATATATACATATATATATATATATATATATAGACACACATGTATAAATACAGAATGAAGAAAGATTTCCTCGCTGTTTCTTGCTTGTAGGGACACATTTGTGGTTAGCATCATCAGACCACGCTGGTTCACCTTCTAGAGGACTGTCAGCTATACATTGCAGAGCTGCCAACAGGCCAGGAAACAGAAAGAACACACATATAAAGTCATATATTCAAAAAGTACAGCGTATTTCTTTTGTAAATAAACAACACAACTTTATGCAGAGACTTTTTTTTATGGAGCCCACTTATTCCTTTTCTTCAAAAAGAAAAAACAACCACTTCTGTGAAATAATAATTCAGTATCTCTCGGATTACATCTATAAGCCACCGTGGACCATCACAAAGGGCAGATCACATGGCGAACACTAACTTCATTTACTGTTGGAAATAGACTGCCAGTCCTCCACTATGGTCTGAACTGGCTGTGCTCTTGCTCCAAACAAAGGCTTGTTTCTCCTCGAATAATGAAGTCTCCATCTGCTGGGAAGGTGTGTGTGTGTGTGTGTGCTTGTGTGTGTGTATGCTTGTGTGTGTGTATTGTGTGGACTACCCAGCTGCTGACTTATGTAAGTGGGGGCTGGGGAGGTTTAGTGTAAACGCATTTCCATGGTCAGGAAGGTATCAATCCCTCTCTTTTCTTGCCTCCCCTTCACAGCTCATTTACTCCTTTCTCAGGAATCAAATAACCGTACAAGTCACCCATAAGAATGGCTTCAGAGTTTCCTCTAGTCTCTGATAAGAATCGGGCCTCACCTTTTGGGCAGGAACATTTGGAGAAGGTGAGGCAATTACTCACTCTGTTATCAGACGTACAATGGAATGTTTCTCCTGTTTGATATGTTACTCACAGAACGAACCCACTGCCATAAATTCCACATTTCTGTTTAATGTTCAGACTCCACAAATATTATGAATGATGCATTATTTATACGCATGTCAAATGAGGACATACAGGCACTTTTCCCAGGCCTGTCAGAGCTACTTATTACCAAACCAGGAAGTGTGGTCATGGTGAATGATATATGATACTGTAACTGTGGGCTTCACTTGATTAATGACTCTGATTGAACGTGTTTTGTTTGTACAGCAGTGATAACAGCTGTTTCTACACCAAGAGAAGAGTTGAAGCTTTGCTGCAGACATTTTGATGTACAAATTCAAAAAAACTGCACATAACCATACCATAACATAGAGCTGAAACAGCAAATTATGGCCTGTTCGAAACCATTATATGGTCTAATGGTTTTTTAGAGTTGCATATGTTGAGTTTAAGTACAGTCCAGTGGATTTAAAACATGTGTTGTTTTCACCTTTATCCATCTTGTAGCTCTCTCCTCTCGACTGGGTGATTGTTTGTCTCGTTATTTATATTTCTATATTATTAGAAATTCCTGTTCATTTTTTAAAAAAAATGAATACAAATTGTCTTGTTTCTACAGTTAAATGTCTGAGCTTCACTCTGCAGAATGATGCATGTGCAGTATAAAATTCTGAAGGATGTTCTCTTATTTATCTGCTGAGAGTGAAAAGTTTTTTATGCTCACTGAAAAAGTAGTTTCACAGAAGTGGACCAAAGTGCATGATTTGTGACCAACAAACAGATCTGAAGCCAGTGCTTATCCAGCTTGCACATGCATGATTTGGAAACTTCAAGCCTCCAGTGCACAAACACTGAGAGTGGACTTTGCAGTTAAGTATGAGACATCTCCTGCACTGTTGCCAACTTGGCAACTTTAACGCTAGATTTAGTGACTTTTCAACCCCTCATAGGGACTTAATTTCTAAAAAGCAACTCGCAGCAAATTTAGGAACTTATTCAGACCCTCGGGTAGACTATGACACTCAGTTATTATGTCTTGTAATTCATTCCCATGCATGCTGCTCAGAGTAATGCAGTCCACAGCTCCTCTGCCAGCAGCGTCTCTCCCTCTCCTCTTGCACCGCGTGCAGGCAGTCGGTGGGCGTGGCGTGTCCAGCAGACAGGAGGACGCCTCCAGCTGCAGGAGTGGGAGTTTAGCTGTCGTGACTTTCTGTTCATACATTTATATTCTTGCCATTGAGGTTTTTTCTGCTATATAAGCTATAGCTTTTTTTTTTGCATGAAAATATTTACCATTGAATCTTATCCGGTAAAACTGCTTCATTTCTGTCAAACTTTGTCATTTCTGTCAAGCTTGAGTGTTTTTATGTAAATAGTTTGTTCAGTCCTTTTCATGGTTGATTTTTCTAGTGCTTTTACTTCAAACGTTGTCACTCAAATAGTGAGTTCCTTATTATTTGGCTAAAAAAATTCTTTTACCTTTGGCTTAACAGCCATCACCTGGCTTTATGCAAAATTGTGCACAACAATCATAAGCGTTATCCTGGAGCTAGTGCTAGCTACTTTCATTTCAGAGCTGGGGACAGATAAACTTTTTACATGACACATGTTTGCAAAATAGATTTTGTATTTTTCTAATAAAGGAAAAGGAGTAGACGTAATTTTAAGAAATTTAACAAGACAACACTTTTCCCAATTTTCCCCCTAAAACACATTTGGAGGGGACCTTTAAATTTGGAGCTCAAAGCCATTTTTTAATGGCTCCAAAAGCTCAGCAAGCTGTTTGAAAGTGTGTCTTACTAATTAAGGGAAATGACATATTTTGTGTTTGTTTAGTACCTTGTGATAATGATCATATTAATTTGAAACTAGTTCAGTAATGTGTTGTTTTGAGAAAAATAAATAGCATGATAGTACAATAATAATATATAGTATAATAGTAGGTAAGACGTTGTAGTTGAATACTACTGGAAGATTATTTGTCTACGATGCAACATATAATTAAAAGATTAAAAAAACGATTGTTAAATCTATATATGTTTTGCATTTTTTGCATTATTAATTCTCAGAACAGAATTCTCAGTTAACATAAGAAGTTGGAGGATGGAATAAAAGATATTAATAAGGCTACTAATACTGTATAGCAAGTGTTTCACTTGTACTGCTGGACTGCATGATTACATTTCTGGCTATTAAGTACATTCCAAATTAGGTAGAAATTCAAGCGTTTAGTGAATAATTTCAAAAGAAGTGCTTTGAAACTGAGACCTCTGACACTGGAATGTGAAGAGCAACAACTATTTATGCACTCTGAGTGAGGAAGGTCAGTTTAATATGGAAAACAATTAGAGTTGCTCTGTTTATAAATGCTTTATCCACCACATCAGCCCTCAAGTGCTCCCATTAATCCCTTAACTGTCAAATTCTGCGTGTTATTCAGTAATTGTAATAACATTCACTTATTGTGTTACATGACATTAAAGGGTATTACATCACTAAAAGAGGTCTGTGTTTATTCTGAACTATTTGAGATGACTCTATTATGTGCGTTTTGAAGCACTTTTCGAGGCGCAGCTCTCTGATAGACTTACCACAGGTCACTGAAGATGGTTAGCATTATAATTTATCTCAGTCAGATGTTTGAACAAGACTCATGTGTGAGGACGTTACAGAGTTGGTGCACTTTGTCTCCATCCATCCTGAGTGCTGCGCACGGCCCACTCTGTCTGTCACACTGAGCACACAGATTTATCTCTGACAAATAAATCGGGGAACTGAAATGATGGACTCTGACTTAGTCATGACTTGTAGCCTGCCTTCCCCTCTCCTCGGCCACCAATTGGCCTATCTGTCAATCAAGCGGAGCCATGATTTCCATGCGCCTCAGATTATCTATCGTTTATCATCTCTGCTCATCCGACCCCTGCAGCTGTCTATCATTTACCATAATCACCGCGCTTTCCCCCTAGGAAGTTTGCCTGTCTCTTTCTCTGTTCCAACTCCCTCTTGGATAATTTTTCCCAGTCAAAGGCAAACTATAAAGTACCCCTACACTTTCTCCTTCTCCTCTCCTCATATTTCCTTCCTTCCTGCCTGCCCTGGATTTAAATCTAATGAGTCTTTTACATTTCCCCTCCCCTTTAATAACATTCGGGACTGTTGCAGCTCCTAACTAGCACATCAAATGGGCAACTTAAGAAATGCCTCCACTGGAAGCCACCGACCCCAGGATACAGTTTCATATGCCCTCATGGAGGACAAATTCAAACAGGAAAAACACTCGCAAAAATGCCATTGTTCGCCATGTGTTGTGTTTGTTGATAAATCTCAAAGGTACTGCAGAAAGCCTTTTGAAATTGCATACCTGCATAACAAAGGAAGTTCCTAAGCTTTATTGTTTCCATAGAGGTGGCAGAGTCAAACCCTACAAATGGAGCTGGATCCTCTCCAGTGTCACCTGCACAAATCCCAGCTTCGATGTCCACATAATGAAGTGGAAAAAAGGGACTAAAATGTTCTCTCTCTATATATGCTCCTATAGGCTATTCTCTATGGGGACAGTTCCTTTTCAACTGATTCCATGACCCGCATCGGACATGAGTCCACCATTAATGGGATAGTGTTGCCTGTGTCCAGCAACCCGTGAGGACGATTCATCTTAGGATCAAAGTACCAACGGTGTGCGTGATTTGGGTCACTCAATGAAAAAAGCATTGATGTGAGTTACACAGCCAATATACTTGATAATAAATAAAAGATGAGATTCAGGTAGTAGACTGAAGTAATTTTTGGAGGAAAACACAACTTATCATTAAAGTGACTATACTCTGCAATCTCTGGTGTTGAACATTTATCACAGTCGACCTGTGCACTGCGCTGCTGAAAGGAGAAAAAAACCTTTGGGAATCAGTTCATATCTTTAAAAAATGGTGCTTAAATCTCCTCTGCAGCTTATTCACAGGTTACGAATTGTACTGCGATTTTGTATGCATCCTTTTTAATAATGTGTGCATGAGAAATCACTAAAAAGTGCACAAGATATGACCTATAAAATTATGATTCCACTCATAAGTCTGTTAAAGCCAGCTCCTCATTATTTTTATTGCATTGTCGCAGCAGCAGTGTGAGCCACAGGAGATCACAAATCCTATATTTTTAGCTTTATCATTCTGCCAAAGGCAACACACAAGTCCACATAATAGAAACTGAACCTTCCTTCATAGTTCTTTGCAGTCAGATCAATATGAACCACTGTATATTTGGGGATGAGGTCTATTGCATCAAAAGGCGGATGCTGGTTTGAGTCTGGAAAGTGTTCATGGTATGTTCAGGGGCAGCTTAAACAACTGCTGACACAAGCATTGGTAAAGAGCAGTTGTGATGGACAAATAAAGATAGGGCTAATTAAAAATAACGAGCTGTGTGGGCTGCCTCCAATGCAGCCCTATAAGCTCCTAACAGCATGCATCAAAACTGGAGCTTAAAATACTTTAAAGCTGCTCTAATGAATACTCTTGTATTAACAATGGTTAAAATACTGTATAAATAGCAATCAAACCCAGAGATTTACAACCTACTCTGCTTTCCCCTTGGCTCTATGGAGCATTTTAGCATTTTAATAGCATTTCTTTTTAAAAAAAAATGGCTAACATGTTCAAAACTTTGAATTTATAGAATAATAATACATCCGACTTGTGTTTACAACTTGTTATGATGTCCACAAATGGCAAAAAAAAAAGCTATAAAAAAATATAAACATATACTTTACCATGATCACAATTTCTCCTCAGACACAGAATACAGTAACAAAAAATCTTGTTAGCGATTTCTAGTTTGACACTGTAACCTGGTTTTTGGCAGTCTGGTGTGTATCTCTGGACACACTTATGCGCATAAACTCTGATATGGCCACTGGTCTGTCAGCTTGTTGGGCCGCATGCATCCTGCGTCCAGATCTTCTGCTCCCCCCCCCAAAAATGAATAGGATCCATCTGTCTACACATCCAGCGTGTCTGTCCCGTTAGTTGCTACACTTTACCTAAACCACATGCCATTACATGCTTGTCCAATTGGCTTAACATGGGAATATAGAGCTGATGAGTTTGATGTAGAAAAATCACACACACATTAGCTCACCAGGGAAACATGAAAAATGCATCAGGCAAGAGGGAAAACATGCTCGTGTTTTCTTTTCTTACTATATTCTGTCTATTTTACCCTCAGAAGAAATTCAAACTTTTGGCCGTCTTATCTCTCCCTATCTGTTTTCTCCTTCCTGACGGGTCATGAGTAGCCTAATAAATGTATGACCTAATGGGCTGCTGTGGTAAAACTCGAAAACTTGAACAACCTCAGAGCGTCTCTGGCATCGGCCCAGTCTGAGGGAAATTTTTTTCTTGCTGCCAGCCATCGACTACTTGAATCAAGTGGAGAGAGAGTAGGCTGATATTGGGAATGAGGGGGTGCTGAGAGCCTCTTATGAGTGGTCTTCAAATCTCATAGTTGATGGGAAAAAAAAGAGTGTGTGGGCGTGAGCACATGCAAATGGTTTGGGTAGGGGCAGACAAGCAGATGAGCAGACAGATTGAATTGATTCGTGACACATTCCCAATGACGGCGAGGCAAAGATAGCAAGGCAAGAAGGCCATGACAAACATTTAAATATTCATTTTAATAGGGCAAAATAAAAAAAAAAAAGAAATAATAAACTCATAATGTCACACATTCATTCAGCTCTGCTACATTATCACCCATATTTGATTGAGTGGTTACCATCTCAAAGAAAACTCAAGTGGAGAACACGGTTCCCACGGATGAACATCTGTAACACACAGCTCCCTGGTCTCAGAACAGAGTGGTACAGTCTGGAGACCTGAAACAGCTGCTCTTCACTCACTATTTTTTCATCAGGGTTCTTAAATAATGTACAAGAACAGCTGGTTAGAATACGGGCTGAAAAATTCATTTCAAATTAAAGGAGCTGCAAGCACTGCAGCAGATAAAGAATGAGTCTTTAGCAGAGTGGGATTATTGTTACTCTCAGTTCTTTCAAGGCTCATCGCAGAAGGATAGATCTTTGTGCATGAATTGCAAATGTGACAGCCTCTCTTTACTTTTTGACTTTGTGTGAGAATCTTCTGCTGGTGTACATTCTTAAATCTGAGCTCCATGTTAAGTACAACACAGCAAGATGGGCTCAGTCTCACCAAACAACAGATTAATGTTGTCTTTTCTTTCTCAGCAATGAGTAGAACTTTTGGATAAACATCAACTTTGGTGAAGCTCGATTTAAATTTGGGCCAAACTTTGGCTGTCGGCATAACAGAGCCTCTAGTAATTACTAGCATGCCGCACCTCACGATTTATGTTCAACGCCAACTTTCCCGCAGGTCCTCTAACTTGAATGCTTCTTGGTCAGGGTTACAATAATAACCTCAGGGTTACGGTTTGGGGATGATCAAGGTCATGCTGGACTTGCGGGTGGTATTTGCATCTGACCTAACTTGGGGCTTTGCAGGATTGTCTGGTGCCAAAGTTCTTGTGTGGGCATGAAGGTTGAGTGTAGAGGGAGTGAACAGACAAATATTTCAAACCAGAGAAAGTGCAGAGTTCCTACTATTATTGAATGTGATTACGTTCATGAGTTCTGCCTGTACTATACTACCCTATAGCACCAAGAGCGTCCATCATTTGAGAATCCCCCCCAGGGCATCAACACAAGGACAATAAAGTCCCCCAAGTTTTCATCAATCAGTGGAATAAATCTTATCCTTGTGATCTGTAATTTTTTCACTCAGTTTCCACTTGTAAACTAAAAGTTTCTGCCGATTCTCCATAATCTCATGGCTGCTGCTGTAATATTGTGTTGTGAGTTTTTTCGCTCAACACCGTCACTGCCGGAGATGGATGCTGTTTTCCAGGGGGCAGTGTGACAAAGAGTGAGCAGAGACCTGGTTGCTTTTTCACTTATACATATAAATAATTGGTGATTTATTTTTCTACTTTCAATTGTCACAGAGACTTCTTACTACCACATTGTGTAAGGGTGCTGTGTGGGTTGAAGTGTGGGACATTTCTCTTTCCTTTAAAAAGACTAATTATCCGGTGAAGGATCTGTTTTGTTCTCAGCCTCTGTGACTGCGGGTGTTGACTCAGGATACAAACCGAGAGAAGTGTTGTACATCACATATTTGTTTTAAGACTGACCTGCAATTACTCTCTCAAAGACTGAGATGCATATCACACTGCCTATTCACGACATTTAAAGTGTTATTTATTGTTTCATCTGGTATTTATTTTAACTGTGTTGAATCAAAACTTGTTCTAAAAAGCTGCACATGCATTATTTTGTAATTCCTATTATTATTTGATACTATTTGGCATCAAATTAAAGAGGAAGTCATGTTTTTTTTTAAAAAAAAAAGAAAACAACTTGTGTTTGGAAATTCCTTTTTTGTCTTTTAATAAAAACCATGTTAAACTGAAAAATCTGCACCTGCTGTCTTATGTTACAGTAGACAGCATTACTGTACAGCTCACAAGTCCTCAAGGTGCCAACATTTTGCACAAATGTTACAATAAATGTTGCTGTACCAATTTCTGATGAGTTTGTAGCGCTGCATATTGGGCTGCTGCAATGGTAATGTTGAACTTTTCAATTATTAAAAGCCTGATGCTCATCAGTAGATCTATATCATGATCATTACCCACAAAAACTTCTGCAGTTTAAATCAGAAACTGCAGCCTAGTCCATAACTGCAGCTGAATGAAACTTAGATGCATATGGACCTTGGATCAATAAAATCAATTCCAATTTCATCACACAGCACACAGCAAAATACTGCAAGGTCAGTTTTGAGAATTTCTATTCAAATTATACAAGTAAGATTGAAGTGGAATAATAAAGTTTCATGGATAAGAGTTGAAACTTTAAACAGTTACCAGCAGGGATTTTTTGCACTGTCAGACTTTGTGGTGCAAGTAACCTTGACTGCAGCTAGATAAGGAATTGTCTGACTCTCTTGTTCACTGTACCTCCCCTCTTTGCTCTTTTCTTTCATTTATTTCCTTCAGTCCATCCAAGTATTGGTATTGTCTTCCTTCCACTGTCTTCTCTATTTTTCACTCCAGCATTGCACTCATAAAAAAAACTGGCTACCTGGTCAGAAAACAGACGCTGTCCTGACTCCCTCACAGATCACTGGTTGTTTCCTGCCCAGACTTTTATTTGTGAAGTTTTTACTATTAGTTAAATGTCAACTTATGGGCATTTTTTCTCCTTTTATGACCACTCTTTCCCTCCCTTGTGGAACCAGTAAAATGATCAATTGAGATTTTATTTGCAGTATTTTGAAAGTAATAAAAATGTAACTAAAAACTGAATTTCCATCAAGTGAAACTGCTTTTTCTCTGCTGCAGTGCAACTCTGAAGCTTTTACTTTGTCATGCCTGAGACACACTGCCTGTGTGTGCAAGAGTGTGTCTACCTTGCTGAACGGCATCTGCTCATGTGAAGGAAAGAGAGAACACACATTAAAAATACAGCCCTTAACCTGACCTTTATACTTTCCATGTCTTGAACATGTTTTAGAGTTTCTATTGTCATCTTTTGCTGGGACCTGCATGCTGTATTAAAAAAAAACAAACAAAAAAAGATGCATTAAAATTCATGATGATGTGCTGCTTCAGCCACACTGTACACACAGGCTGAGTGGCTGCTTTAATTTATTAACAGGGGTCTCCAAAATTAAAAGTAAGATCATCTGAACATGCTGTTTGAAAAACCCTCTTAAAATGCCATTTTGTGACTGTAAAATGGTGAAATGCTCAATTTAGCACTGTAAAAATAAAATCCATCCTCTAACATCATCCTTTCCAATTTCCATATATTATACTCTGGATCCTGCACTTTCATACTAATTGTGTTAATGTTCTCTTGTCTTAATGACGAAATGGAGCCTGCTTTCTTTATGAATATCACAAAAAATTTGGGCTGATTTTACTGTGGATTTAATATAACTAGTGACTACACTGTGCCCATATTTAGTTACATAATGATCCTTAAAAGGCCTCATTTAAAACACATCATTTTGATTTAAACCTGATTTAAATCTTTCAAGATAGCATGTAGAAACTGAACAATGCTTCAGAAAAACTCAGGGTAACCATCAGCAAACGTGTCTTAAAGGGAGCTATGTGATGTTTTCCTCCTCTCTGTTATGCTAACATTCAGTGTTACTCACCAAGATGCATTGTTTGCACCTTTGAATCCTAAAATACACATTGAATACATTTTCTCATAAAACACTTGAAGATGATTTAAAACTGTGCATAGTCATCACTGATCAGTGGGTATCTATCAGTGTGTAAGAGTCAAATGTATCCTGGTTTCTGTAATCAGAGCACTGATTTCTCTGCCATGTTTACACATCTCTAATCGGTTGTGCAGGTCCTAATTGACAACAGACTTAAGAAAAGAAAACTTTCAGCAGAGAAGCTGAATGAAGTTGGCAATAATAGCACAGAGTGAGTAACCTTGATAAGTGCATATAAACACACTGACTGTGGGCCGGACTATAGTCTGCTTCCTGAGTGAATTTGTTGGTGCATTGTTGTGTGTCTTTGCCTGTAACTGCCACTATTGTTGCTCAACAGTGTTTAACTTGCACATGCAGGTGTGTTCAGATATGCAGATATGCAATACAATGCAACCCGGGAGCCATCTCATTGCAACCTGCATGTGTATCAATGCTTCATAGAACAGTTTGCAGTCAGCAACTCTGGAGGATATGTGATGAATAATGTAACATGCAGGTCCTATGAATCTACCTCCTTTACTTCAGCAAATAAATCAAAATTAAATTATTTAATTGGCTTGTGCAAGTAGTTTCATCTTGTTTTATTGCATCACTCAAGGAAGTGCAAAAGTCTCAAATCACACCAAGAATCAGAGGTAGGTTTTGTGTTCTTGTCTAAGCAAAGTGTGAGCAGTAACGTCTGACATATAATGTGTGTTAAACAAGTTAAAAATTTCCATAAAACGCACAGTGTTTTGTGCTTCTGTATACACTTACCAGGGCAATGACCCTGATGTCCTGAACCCAAAGAAAAAAAATCCATTCACTTGTTGGTGTAACATATTTAGTGTCAAATCCACAAAACTTCAGGCAACATTGTTGGACTCAAAAACATTGTGTGAAACATTGATTGTAGTATTGAAAACACCCACTGGGAATTATCTCTCGATAGTTGTTGTAACTGCTGTTAAAAAAAGTCAGAATTACTTGGGTCTGAACTTGTTCTCTGCAGGAACTGATCATTACCCTCCGCTGCAGAGGGCCACTGCTGCTGCAATGGAACGAGCATGAGCACGAAAAAGACAACATCAAAAGAAAAATGATAACTTGAGCTTAATTAAATTCACAATTGTTTGGCTTGAAAGCATTCGAGGCACTGTGGAAAGAAGAAAAAAAAAAGCATGACTGATAGAAATGTGTTATTGCTAATACAAAAGTAAGTGACAGACGGATTGAAGCATCACCCGCTTTAAAAAAAAAAATAAAGAAAAGAAAAGCAGGCTAGTTCAATCATTCATTGAGATGTGCGCATAAATTAGATGCGGCTAACAAACACAAATTGGAATGTTTTGAACTTCTCTTTATATCTTTTAGGAATGGAATATCATACATTCCATTGTAAGTCAAATAAATTTAAATTCAAATACAAGGGAGAGATAATATTATTCCACCACTATCTGTTATCACTGGAGAACAGCCCACATTTTTGAATATGGATACAATAAGTAGCAAATAGCTAGCTTATTTTCTTTAGAACAACTGATTGGTTCTGGTGGATTAGCCATTGTGTGTGGACTCTGCACGTTTTAAAGAAAAGGATAATTCAATTACATTTTTGACAATACACTGTACCTGTAACTATATAGTCTGTCATAGCTGTTAACAATGGCCAAGACATTAAAGCAATAAAAGATGTTTCCATGGGAAATTTTTGGAAATTAATAAACTGACAACTTAAGAAAACAGACTGCCTCATTAAAAAAGGCTTGGTCAATACACACTCACTGTGGGAACTCTGAACAGCTGCCTAAATATCACTGTGAGAGCGGGGTCACTTGTCCTGGCCAGAAGGCATCGACATGTTCTGTTTTCACAGATTTACTTTCACTTGAGCAGGTGAGTACCTGCAGAAGAGAGACTGAGAGGCATTTTGACCTTGTGCTTTGTGATAAGGGATGAGAACAAAGTGCTGAAATTTCTCCTTTGGGACTGCAAAAAAAAAAAAAAAAAATCTTCTACATATGAGGAATCTAAGCTTGGAACAGCAAACAATATATCCATTTTTAGAAAAATGTAACAAATGTTTACTGATTTAACATGTGAAGGCTAAGTCTTAGGTCAAAAAATTATTCTCTTACCAAAAAGACTAAATGTAAATGTAATAGTGCCCCCTGACTTTGGTTCAAAGACTGTAAGTGCTGTAATTTGATTAGAGAAATATATGAGTAGGTGGAACTACAAATTGCTTTTAATATCACCTCAGTTTCAGCAGCCACACATATGGCTGGGTGTTAATTAAATGATTTTAACCATTAATTAGCTGTTTTTTTTTTAATCTCCTCTGTGATTTGTGTATATTACTTAGTGATTTTAAGTCATTAAAGATTTTAATTACATGTAGCTAAGAGCTAAGAGCCACTTGATGCTGTGTTACATTTACTTTTTCAATAACTGATACCTATAAAAGAGAGACAGTTATGACTAGCTCGAATCTTTTATGATGCAGAACAAACACTAATGTGATGCTTTAGGAGCTGCCAGTTATTCAGCATGTGGTGATAAAACATGAATGAAAAATAACATGTAGTGAGAATCAATGCTAAAGAAAGGAAGCTAGACTAGCTAGATTACAGGCTAATTAGTTCAGGGCTAATTAGCCAAGCTTGCTAGCATAATTTTTTTGAGCGGAACGTACACCTAACAACACACAGGGTCAAATGATATGATTAAATAAAAGGACAGACATCTTGAAATTGTCGACCGTACCTTGCACACATTATGTTTATTTGATACAGGGACACATATGTATGTCATTGTATCAGTGTTCATAGGGTGCAATGTTATTTTCAGTTATTAAGAACAAGATGGTTGTTGACAATGTGTTTAATAGCTCTTCTTGGTCTTAATAGTCGGTCAATCACTGCTATGGACTTGTTGTAAAAATACTAGAAACTAAAAAGCTTCATTCAAACCACAGCTACTTTATTAACATTAGAAACAATGTCAATATATGTATCTTTAATTTTTCTTTGCATTTAGAAACAGTGCAGCTTCAAACTGTCTTAGCATCAGAAACAGTGTAGCTTTAAGTTCTCTTAACATAAGAGACAGTGTAGCCAACAACTGTGTTGAAAAAAAAAATGTTCTGTGTCTTTTTGAGGACTGTAGTTGTCAATCAGGACTGAAGGCTTTCTCTTACTCAGTATAAGCTCAGTCCTTATCAGGTTCCCGCTTGGTGCTGAGAGTTGACCTTCAGACATTATCTTTCCCCACTCTCCTCTCATCAAAGGGAGAAGCGATAAGAACTGACTGTGCAGTGATAGAAACCTTCCATGGAGAGTCTTCACACGCTCCTCCTCCTCCTCCTCCCTCACTGCCCGCAGACTGGCCGGCTCTGTTATGGGGACTCCCCCAGTATGAGATTTACTGCATCGGTGGTCTTAATGGGAGTTTGTGGAGAAAAGCCATCGTTCATAGTACCACATCAAAAATGAGACACGACCTTGAGGTCAAAGACAAAGAAGACAGGAAAGGTTCAGTAGATTGATGGATAAATTAACACCAAAACATTTCAACATAATACATTCTTTTCCCTTTTTTGGGGGGTGAAAATTCATCAAATTAAAACAAATGCAAATGAATGTGACAATGCGGAATAGGGCCATGAATGCTTTTGTTTGAGCAGCATCACCTCAAAGTTCTCTTGGCACCCTGTCAGTCTAAAATTTCTCTTGGTACAATGAGAGTGACAAACAATGATGGCTGAGGGCGTCTGAATATTTGTGTGGTGCCGCGGCATTCGCACCCTTCTGGTTGCAGCACCTGGTGTTGGTATGTTCGGTTCGAGTGGGATGCAATTAATGTGACCTACAAAGGCAGGATTTGTTTGTGCTCATTGGTTGGCCCACCTGCAGCTGCTTTTGGCAGGAGACTGCTCTGAGAGTGGCAGTCAGGAGAGATGGCTCTCTCCATGTGTTAATTAACTGAGGTGACTGTACAAAGAGGGCGTTTTTGGCTGCGTTAGCTTAGGAGGGGTCCAACAAGCTCTACCGTATAAATTTGTTCTTATGTCAAATTCTGCTAGAAAAACAGTTTTAAAAAGTCAGTTTCTCAGCTTGACAGTTAACTGCCCCTTCTAATAAGTGGCAAATCAAGTAACGCTAACAAAGAGACCCCAATTACTGCTTGTATTTACACAAAAATAGGCTTTACTGAGAGCAAAAATCCCCAAATGCAACTAAATTAAACAACAATTAAACAAGCAGATAACAGTGTTGATTGCAAAAACAACATACAAACATTGAGCCAAATTTCTGAGTCAACTAAAAACTTACTCCGAATTTACATGTTTATAACTGATGCTAACAAACATCTAAAGCCATTACCAGTTGGCATTGTTATCAAGACTTAACAATTCCCATGTGCAATCGAGAAGCTAATGAACAGAGAGATGAGATAAGCGTGGCTATTGTTATTGGGAAAAGGATAATTAAAAAGTCTCATTGTACAGGTAAATGGAAACCAGTGGAAGAACTTCACAGAATTAAGTGTCAAAGTTCGTTCTTGACCTTTGAATAGTAGTTTGTCCGAATAATGTTGGATAAAGATTCACTTAGCAGGTTAAAGATATCACTGTTATGCCACAAGTGAAGGTATTTTATTTTTTGCTCTTGCTGTCACAGCAAGACAGAGTAATAATGTGTAACCCTTTTCCACCCTTTTTAAATTGTAATTAGAGGGAAAACGAGGTGTTCTAATGGTGGTACTGTCATTTAAAAGTAACACTCATTACCTCAACTGGAATTACTCATATGCTCTTTTTTTTTTTTTTTTTTAAAAAGTTGGTAAAAACGCAAAGGCAAATTGACATGGCATTTGTTAAATTAATGAGTAGCTATTTTTTTTACATTGTAATTTGTCCTATTGACCATTTTTTCTGACTGAAAGTAGACCTTTATGTATATTCTCCCTTAACTGTTCATGATATAAAGATTTTACACAAAAGTATATATGCATCACTATTTATTATCAGTTTTGAATTTAAGATGTAGACAGTGGGTTCAACCTGCTTCTCGGTGACATTGTCCCTGCGCCCTGGGCTAAGTGCA
Organism: Acanthurus leucopareius; assembly: GCA_029814765.1. Lineage (NCBI taxonomy): Eukaryota > Metazoa > Chordata > Actinopteri > Acanthuriformes > Acanthuridae > Acanthurus > Acanthurus leucopareius. The sequence continues at coordinate 5,122,615 of JAQMCX010000043.1, read as the reverse complement.
ATTATAGAAATACTAACAAGTAGAATGGTAATGTGCAAACAGATCTTCTTCAGCACTTACAAAGCCACAAAGCTGACCGTACAAGATTAAATAGATCCTACATTAGATCTCAACACTGCGTTACGCCCCCAGCATAATCAAGGTTATAAAAACACAGACATTGTAATAAATGCAATGGAGGTACAGCCTTTGCCCCATGTTTATCCAAATGCTTTGTTTCCCCCATCAGCAATGCTAATGACAAGTGAACCAAATTTTATTTAACTAGGCCAACAAATAAATTCCATTTACACAGCACAAATTACAATTTGCCTTAAGACGCTGTTTGTTCACCACATAAATTAAAAGTGCTCTGTATTCAAAAAGCAAATCATTTGCTTTTTCATTACCTAGAGCAAAATATATTTACATAGAAAAGTTATGCTCAAAATAAATGTATTACAATTTTCCATGTCTTGTTACCTTGTAATTACATTATTGTGTCTTTTAATGACTCAGGTAGTCAGTAATTAAAAAAATACTTTTACTGCTGGTTCTCTTTGAAGCATACTCTTTCTTACTTATAAATACATGCTTTTAAAATTGTTCACATCAGTCAGAATGGTTTTTTTTATACTTACTGAGGATTAAAAGCTGTTCACCATCTCTGTGTAAGTACCGTTGCAGTAGGTCTCTGCAGTGTAGTACAGCGGTTAATTTCATGACAAGACCTGTCTGCTATGACCCCCACAGTGTAGTGATGGTGAGTGGGAGCTCTGCAGAAGAGGTAAGAGTGGGCCATACAGCGACAGTCACTCTGATTTATATCCATCTAGGTCATTTTTGGAGAAATTTGTGCTCAACTTAGCACATATGACTCACATCCACTCAGGTTTGTTTTTATGCTCGACACCAAGAGGGCCCTTCATAGAGATACTGTGGATCTTTGTTACATTGCTGCAGATCCGTCAGGTTTATCACATAATATACAACAGATCTAATGTTCACTCAGGGGGAAAGAAAAATGTTGCATTAAAAGTCAAAGTCATCAAAAGCTACATATGTTTTATTCTGTCATTTTTGTAACTTTCAGTGTTATTTGGTCACTGGTTTCTTTGTGTTGAGTCACACAAAATGTGTTCATTGATCCAGACTCACACTGACGGTGAGTTCATAAAAAAGAAAATAATTGCTGGGGCTCATGACATATCGATTTTCAATTTAAACATTACAACAGTTGTACATGTTTAAGCTTTATTTAGCTCCGACATTTACTTTAAAAAAAGGACATTAATTTATTATTGCTTTTCTACAGTGTGGGCTGCAGCAAACAGACCCTTAGTGTCAAATGAGAAAAATACAAATTAATGTTTACTTTGTTGAAGAGACGGCAAGGTTGGAAATTCTGCGCTGTTGTGCAGCAAATTGAGACAGTGGCACTGTGTGAAGTGAGATAATTACTAATGCATTAGTGATGGGCTTTTGCATGCTCTGAATACCTTAACGGAACGTCTCAGATTTAAGCAGATGTATTAGCTGTTTCGCTGGAACAATTACCTCTTTAAAGGCCTCTCCAAACAAGTCATGCAATATTCATCATATTCTTCAGGCCAACAGCCCTTTGAGATTGCTAGTTCTGTGTCCATGCACAGGGATGCAACAAATTACAAAACAAGGACATTCATTATTAGAACAGTGGCGTGTTCAGACTTATTTAGGCCTAAAAGAATCCGTGGCACTGCCCTCAGTGATTTCAACGTGCTATAACTCATTTGCTCCCGCTGCTTTGAAAACAGAGAATAAACAGCCAAGGAAACTCAGCGTGTGATAAGTTAGCTTGATGTTGACTCACTGTCTGCTTTTCACAGCATGTTTCCACAGGATTCCTGTGGCTTTCAGGCTTATGAGTTAAGCAGCAGTGCTTATTCACACAAAATTTTTGCTCTTCTTTACAATCACACTCTTGGGTGTAATTTAGCTTGAAGCCATATATATATATTCAGTAATCAGAACCTGAGAGATCAACTAAAAACATTCTGGATTTCATTTTGCTCCCCTATTTGCAGGTGTATGATTATCTGTTTACCCAGCCTACTGTTTGTATGCTTTACAGGCACCACTTGCAATGTTTCCTAAAAACTAAAGGAAGAATCTAAAATTTAAGGTAAAAGTATAAATCATTCAGACACCTTTGTTGGTGAGGAAGAATTAGAAGAAACAAAACAACAGAGGAACAGCACATAACTTGAAGTGGAAAATGAAACTAAAAAAAAGTACAAGTAGGTCACATCAAAGTTAATAATGTTTTATTGTTTTAATACATATTTAGATTCAACAGAAGTAAAAGTAGCACAAAGATACTTTAAAGTACACCATTACAGGTAAAAATTTTCCACTGAATGTTCTTTAAAACCTCCAAATACTGATTATGTGGCCACTTGGAAGCAGCACAAAGAGCTGTAAGCACAATGCTGACATATTATCACCTTTTAAATTAATTCTTGGACAATGTTAGCCAACAGTTTCCTATTTATATATGAAGCAGACAGAGAGCAACATTAGCATTAATTCTGAATCTTGTCTCTGGTGGTGTGATGAATGTAAATCCATATATTCACTTCTGTTCTTTGTCTCAGCCAACTCCTGAGGGAACAATCTGGCTTTTTAGCAGTTAAATGCTTCACATTGTTCACCAGCTACATCACATTTTTGTCTGCTGCAGGTTTGTTTTCTGAAAACAGCTGCCTGCTGGAACACAAATGAGAGTGGTGGGAGTGAACCAAACAATTGTGAAAATCCGAATCATAATCTGTATAAACTTATAATTTCTGGATTGTAGTGAATTGATAGTAATAAGTTTATTTCTGATCTTATTATGTTCTGATTGAAAATTTTGTTTGAGTGCAGTAGTCCAGTAATTCTACTCAGGTTCTCTTCTCTACATTTCTTATTCATCAAGACTTTTCACTAAAACTAATGATGTAAATCTACTTTTGTTTTTGAATATTTTAGTAGTTTTTGAACATTTCTGTGAGAGAACAGCAGAAAATCTTTGATGTGATTCTTAGTCACTGTAGCTGCTTTAAAAAGAACATAAATGTATGGGTTATAACGTAATGGGTTGACCAAGATTATTACTTCCCCTCATGTTCTATGCAAAAGTCACATTAAGTTAACGTGCAGCATGGAGTGATTTTCTTTCATTTTCTGTTTGTGCAAATGCCAACTTTAATGTATGAGCATGTTCGTCTTCTATGTCATTTGATGTAGACTTAGTCTGTAATAGTCTGAAATGCAAAGGTAAGGTCAGTGTGATTCTCTAAATAGCATGATGTTGGAGGAATTTGGGGGAGAACAGGTACTTAAACTGCAAAGCGTACTGTCTTTCCAGCAGACAAAAGCATTTAATAAAAATATTCAAAGGGATAAAAGAAAGCTCATCTTTACTTTGATAACAAACTGCTGCATGTCCTGTTTGTCTCTCTATTTTATCTGGGTCGGCTATATTTACTCTGTTGCCAATATTTGATTTTCATCAACCAAAATTAAGAACATAGCATCTATGGAATAGATTTAAATGTGGTTTCTTCCACTGAGAATAAATGCATCAGTGGTAAACAAATATGGATCACAGACCCGCCGGTTGGTGATGAATGACGATAGCGAGGCCATCTCGACAACATCCCTCGCCTCCGCTGAATGAAGATGGTTCAGCGGGACCCCTTGACAGTTTATCAGGAAGACATGTTCAGGTCACAAAGCACCCAGAAGGTCCTGGCCCTCCCTCCCTCCCAACCCGCACACCATTAGATCACTATCATGGATCACTGCTTTGAGAAGTGTCAGGATACACAGATCCTTCTCTGCACTTTGGGGGCCAAGACATTATTTCAGCTTATTTTCATGGTTGGACAGAACAATTTCTCTGTAATTATTCTCTGTGACGCAAAGTGAATTTGATTTTATCTTTTTTTTTTTTTTTTTTAAGTGGGAGTTTCTTACAGTGACAAATATCATTTGAACACTCCTTGACAATGGAAAACATTTTAGCCTTGTTATCAGCACGGCTCCATGGGGATGGCAGAATCATTCTGTCAGTCAGCTGCATCACCATCACCAGACTGAAACAACTACTGGATACAATGGAAAGAAATTTTGAACACATACACAGCCCCCAGAAGATAAATCAAAATGACTTGAACACACAATATGTAATATCTGTCACTGGTGGAATCATAATCAGAGCACTGACAACAAAAGATGAAATCTGATAACAATATGAAATAACGTGGACTTGTGGGATTTGTTTATTTTCTGCAGATTGAAATCTATCTGACAGAAGTACGACAGAAATGTTCACAGATGAAGTCATGTGTTAGTGTTTTATTCAAGTTTTATTCATGTTATATTTAGTCACATTTGCTGACTTCCTTCCTCATTTTCTGACTGGTTTACTTTGAAGTTAGCGACAGTTGACAAAATGAGATGCACTCTTAACCTGAATAAATAATTAAAAAAACATAAAATTACAGATTTATTTTAGTTTGAATATTGATGGAAACAAATGGGATAAGTTTCACATTCAGGTTTAATTGTAATATTGTTGGTGATTAGCAAATATGAGCATACAAACACCGTAAACTAAACCAAACAAAGAAAAAACAGCCAGTATAATGTACTTGCTAACACTCTGCATGTTTGAAATGTATTTGGCCATCTGTATATTTTTTTTCACATAATTTATGTTCAGGGTCAAAGGGGGCTAAAGCCTTATCCAGGGGTCTTTGACAGGTGGCCCATAGCACACCTGTGGTCAGCAGGTACCACCTGGCCATATTTAGTAGTAGATTAACTTAATATTAGTACCATTCCTCTTAATTAAAACACATAAAAGATGGCTGACCAGAATGTATTGAGGTTAACCTCAGATGAAACTGGACTGGGGGGTCCATGGGCAAACAGGAGGATAGTTGGACCCTGTGTGGGACCTGGGTGGGGTCTTGTAAGATAAAGTGAGCTTTCCGATATGTTTGCTGAGCAGAGTGGTTGGCTGATGATCATGAAGCAGCTGTTCACTAAACTCTGGATTGTTTTTGATTGTTATAAAGAAGTATCAGCAAATACATGGGAAGTTTTATTAAGCATTTGATTAAGATATAAATAAGAAAAAAATAAGATCTATTTAAAAAAAACAGCAAATAAGAAAAGAAGTGCAAAAAGGAAAAATCAATCTTGATAAGCATTTCTGTAATAAACTTGTTCAGAGCTTTTCATCACAAATCATGTCATCTGTCACATGATGAAACTGAGAATTTATTTTTGGTTTTGAAATTTGCCTTTTTTTTGGTCATGTTTTAGCTTCCACGTTTAAACCTCCACACTCTGAACACTCAAAAGAGTTTTTCTTCATGCTTGAAAAAGCTGCAGTTCTCATTTCATTTTTGGAGGAAGCCGTTAGAGCAAATGATTTTTCAACAAGGTTCATTGTTTGTCCTATTAGTCTTTTCTGCCCTGCAGTCAAAAGGAGCAGTTGCCATCACATTACAGTCCAATCAGTTGCAGCTGGAGTTGCTGCAGTCAAGGGAACAATTCATCTGCAGCTACAGGCTGCTAGTTAGCAAACAACCTTGACATACACCATCATCATTTATCAATGATGATCAATATTTATCAGTTGTTATTTACTGTAGATGGATTTTCTCAAGAAATACTTTAAAAAGATTATGGTGAAGGGAGCTGATTGTCTTTCTGCTTTAATTATTTTACATAAAAAGGTCTTAAGTATCCTGCTGTAATGCAATTCTTCCCCTTATGTAAAGGACTTTAAATGACCTCTGTGTTTAGAGGCATATCAAACAAGAATGCTTTGAACGTCGAAATGACACTGCACTTTCCGGTTTTTATCCTCATTTCCCAGCCGTTTACTCTTTGCCATTTTTTGTGCAAAGGTAATTATTTCAGTTTTTTAAATGAACAAAGATTGCAAACAATTTTCAGCACAAGGCTACAGTGTTAGAGTTTACAAGACTGGTATGACAATTTAATGTGGCATACTATAATGAAGGAAATAAACACAGTTTCTGTTGATGCTATTGTTGCAGTTAATGCAATCAAGCTTAAGCACAACCCTTTCAAAAATTACCGGCTTTGCTGCAGAACAAGAGATCAAGCACATTCATGTTTGTAAAATCACTGAACAGGTGAATGGCTATAGAAATCCATTTGAATGGTGTAATTTATTTGAGTGCACATGGTTAAATTGTACATAGGAACAATGTGTTTTTATTTTTTTTTTCCTGAATAACCTCCAGCTTGTATTTCTTTTTTTTTTTTTTTTCAGCTCTTGGTCATGGCTGAGTGTGAAGAAAAAAAGCACAGCATCCATCCGTGGACCAGACCCAGAGCCTCGCACTGGAGGAGGCAGGATGAACAACAATGCTGCCTTTCTCTCTGCAAAGCACCAGCGACAATTTGGCTCCATGTCCATTTGGCTTCTGCTGTGGCCATCCATCCATTCCCGAGTACAGAGCCCCCCATCTTAGGAGTGTATTATGGTCAAATATAGAGCCACTTGAGGATGAATTCAGCATTCTGCCAAGACAAGCAGTAAAATATAATTCCATTAAATGACGAGTTTTAACAGAATCTCTCAATTTATTCACATAAAAACTGCAGGCATGTTTACATCCTGATAAGGAGATGGTGGGAAAAAATGTTCCTACAATTCTTCATTATATATGTGAATTTTTCAAAAATTATATTCTAAAGTAAAATGCTTGCATATTTCACCTTTAAAGAACATACACAAATAACTTTGTGAGGTTCAATCAGCAATACTGAGTAACACATTATGGCACACCAATCTGTTTTTCTTGTTCTGGTTTGAATATAAATGAGGATGTGTGTTAGGTGCCTGTTCTTTATGCCTGTAAATGTATTTCGGTCTTTTGGACGTGTGAACCTATAACCCTTTCACCTGTAACTGATTTCCATGTAATTTCTATTCAGTTTTGTATAACTGTTTACCTTAAGACATTTTGAAGCTCCATGTAACCTCCCTCATCCCCCACATATTTGTTGTGTGCTATATATTTGTTGTGTTTGTTTGTTTTTTCCTTTCTACATGCCTTTAAAAGCTGAATAATACAAATAAAAAAAATGTAAATAGATATTATAGATTGGAATGAAAGTAAGCAGAAATAAAAATAAAAAAAAAATACATGAGGATTTTCTATTACTTTAGTCTAAGAATACTGCAAATATTTAATTATATTTCTTGCTTCTTCTTCAAAGCAGAGCAGAACTGAACTGAACTCCTCTGCAAACTGTCTGTAGGACATTGTAAACATACGGTAATGGGAACTTTGCCCTCAGCAATGAAACACCTCTCACCAACAGCCCATCAAATGTCCTCGACATCCTGGCAGCAAGAGAAGAAATTGTAACCAAAGCTCCTGCTACACCATCCTCAGCTGTGCTAGCAGTGATTCATTTTGTCTTCCTCGTCTTTTGTGTAGCCTGGATTGAGTTCTGTCTGCAGGCACATACCAGAGCCCGACCGCAGTCACAGATCTGAAAAGGTTACAGGAGTCAGAAATAAGCAGCTTTTGTAGATAAATGTATTTGATGCAATCATGGCTGTTTGCCATGAAGACACATAGATGTCATTGTTACTAAAAAATAGGACCTTTAATTAAATATAATGAGGCAATTATAATATTTTTTGAAAAATGCGCAGACAACAGATCCGTTTATTTTAGCTACAACAATAAACCGACTGTTCACCATGAATAAATGTTTACAGTCTATTTTTTTGCAACTCACAGATACATATGTTCATTTCTCATGTAGCGTGCTAATCCTAACCCTACTAGTAGATTTAGGTGATGATTGGGGCATTGTGGTCACATGAAATTTTCCAACCACATTTAAAAAAACAAAACAAAACAAAAAACCCACTATCCTTTCTAAAAGAAAGCATGCATGGCGGATTTTCCTGTATTTGCAATGACCCTAAACTCAATGTTTGCAAAGAGGAGATTCGGGACATTTAGCAGCTATGTTGCTAGCAACAAAACCTTGTCTGCTGGGCCAAAACTATTGTTTTCCAACCATATATAAATGCTTTTTGTGGCCAAACTTAACCAGACCTCAATAAACCAGATGTTTCATTTCAAAATGTGATGTCCTCCTGACGCTGTAACCAAATTTAACCAGATCTTAAGAAAAAAATTCATAATTTTAATGTAAAATTGTTTAAAACTAAGATTCTCAGTGTTTTTGGTTTGTAAAAAACGACTTTATATAAGCCTTAAATGGAAGTAGTGTTCAGATTTACTGACTGATCACACATATGTACATAAGTTTTATCCCAATTAACCCTAACCCAGAATTACCTCTGAAACAAGTCTTGAAAGAAATTTGTCCCTCAAACATACACTCTAAGTGCTACTTTGAGTGCCAGCCAATGCAAGCAAATCATTTCAAAGTCCAACACATTAAAAATTTTGTCTCAGAGTGTACAGATTGCTTTTTGAGTCTAAATCACAAGTCTGTTGGGCAAAGAGAAGATGTTGGCAGCTGTTCTCAGGGGAGCTACAAACATTACTTCAGAAGAAGGACGACTCATAACTTCAGGGAGTCCCTGTCCTTGAGTTTGTTGACATCTGAAGGATTTATTCAGCAAAGATGAATATTATGCTTTAAACATCCATCTCTAAATGTGACACGTTGGAAGAAAGAGGTAGGCATGATTCACAGGGGAAGTCTGTGGCACTGAAAACTGAATGGCATTATTAAAGGTCAGTGTTTGGCTCAAGGTGTAGAAGTAATAGCTTACTAAAACAAGCTGTTTAGATAACTGGGTTGTCTTTAGAGGGCTGGAAAAATGAAGACAGACAGGATATACTGATAAGGTCCTCTTTCTTTTTCAATTTTTTTCTCGACTTCTCTTGTCTTAAACATGAGCTGGCTAGCTGCACATCCAGTCTCAGGCCAGTAGTTTAATCAAAGTCATTCATATTTAACCACTCTGATCTTTCCTGAACTTCCACAAAGAGTCATAGTTGTCTTAACCTCAGCCAGACTTCTGTCTACCATGCATGAATATTGTAGAAGTCAGAAATAAAAATTGTCTGTCCAACATCACTTCTCTGCACTGCTTTACACTAAAAAAATGCAACATTAACTCAGTGACAATGCTAAAAAGCTGTCTTGTTAACATGCTACCATATGCAAAAAAGAGCGCCAAACGAATGAACCTCCCTTTTAAATGGAAATACAGTTAATTTTTTATGCATTTAATACTAAACCAGAGTTAAATTATGACCAAATGATTGTGTTTGATGACAAATCTGAGATCACCGGAGCTGTTAAGGGAATGTTCGCAACACACGAAGCAACTTTTAGACCTCTCAAGTGATCCTTTTTTGCTTGTTTTCATTTAAAAAAAGCTCCTAATGACAAATCAGGCAGATTTCAAACACATCTAATTTCCTCTCTCCTGACGAAATTTGCCAATATTTCTCTGAGTGAGCTCTCATCAGGCTTTCAGGAGCAAGACAGAAGCACTAATGAGCTCTCATGGTTGGTGACTGCGACCCAATCACTGACCCCATTGTTTCTCCTTTGTTTACCTTTCTTTTTTTTTCTTTGTTTTTGTTGAGAATGAATTTTTATTTTTGCCCTAAAATAAACAGTTTACAAGAGGAAGTTAATTCATGTGTCTGGATCCAACGAATTTTATTTCACTTTGAACAGTTGAACAGTCCAAACAACAGCCTGTTCATAAAAATATGCTGAGATTAGTGATAGAAATTAGAGGACGATTTGACTGTATATTCATGAGAGAACAGCAACTTTAAAAATGATTATAGCTGATGAGGAAATTTAGCTTGACTTCATTTTTTTTTTTTTTTTGCTTCATTTGTTTTCTTGTAAAATATGTAAATTGGTCTCAGATTATGTTACGCAAATGAAAATTAACCACGTAATGAAGGGACATCTATCGAACTCTTGATCTCTCAGGGCAGTTTTCACAGCAACCCGTCATTAGCTTCTGAGCAGTTTTACTCCTTCACTTATATTTCGACCTGCTGTGGTTTAAAAGACAAAGACTTAAAGAATTAAGAAATGCATTCTTAGGCTTGTTTACATCAGCTGCAGCTAGGATAACAAACTTTGTATCCTAGCTGCAGCTTAAAAACACACACAAACGTCCTCTTGTGATAAATATGGGTCATGTAAAGCTCAAGTTAGCTTCTGCTGATAATGCTGTTCGACTGCATCTCTTGAGAAGTGCTGCAAAAGCTATTTCAGTGTGATTGTTGTTTGCAATAAACAAATCCTTTTAAAAATCAAACCTGTAATCTAGGCATCGGGAGGGCATTTAAGCGAGTGAAGCTCTTTATTTTGTCACTTATAAAAGGCACATGAAAACAAATACACACACACACACACACACACACACACACACACACGGTCCATTTGGCATATGCCTCTTTCCTCTGCGGAGAGCTGAGAGCGGGCTAACTATGCAAAAGGAGGAGGCTTAGTAGCATGACCATATACCACAGCACAGCCCGCAGCACCGGAGCACAGAAAGAGGCAGCAGCCATCTACATACTCCATCTGGGGAGGAGACAAATGAACTGCAGTTTTATAGCTTATCCTGCTGAGCCGGAACATAAGAATGTGCTGGAGGTTTTTAGAGAACCAATTGGTAGGAAAAATGGTCAGGGAAATGCTGACTTGTAGGGAACTAAAAAAAAAAAAAATACCAAACAAACTTTGCTGAACTAAATGGAGACGGCTGGCTGTTTAAAAGGCTGTGATCTTGTGATGAGAGAGGGTAAACACGTCCTCTCACCGAGACGATGTCGAATACACTTTTTTTTTGTTTGTTTTTTATCGTCTCGTTCAGACATTGCAGGAAAGAAACTTGCGGCGAACATTTTCTCATGTGAAGCACGTGGCATGAATGAAGATGTTTCAGGCAGTTGATGAACTATCATAAAATCAGCTCTGTGGTTTTTTTTTTCTCACCATCATCACATACTGCAATCCTCTTTTTTTTTTTTCCCTGGCATTAACCACATTTCTCTATCATGCTGCCAAATGCGACAGCCCGGACGTTAAATGCTGCAGAGATGAAAAACTGGCATCTCTTCACTGGTTACCTGTGCAGGATTGATTTTAGGATGATAGTGCTCGCTTTTAAAACATGATTACATGGCCTCAAGCTATATTTTTAATTCTCTTTGAGCTGGCGTGCAGCCTCAGATCCTCAGGGCGCTTTAAACTAAAGATGTTGAAAGGCTTTGAAACAAGTTGCCCAAGTAACATAGGGTCACGGAAGAAGTATCACATGTTAAAACCTTCTTGGCTGGAATGTCTTTTATCTTATCCTTTTTTATTCCTTTCCATTATTAATATAAAGTAAGTGATGTAATAGTGAGGAGAAGGTTAGTTTGATCAAGTAGCTTCGGAAGGTGAAAAACCTTGTTAAGAGCATCAAACAGTTAATGTTTTAATATTAAAGAGGCACCGTCCACCCACACAGGTGAGTTTACTTTCTCACCACATTAGAGCCTGTCGTTCATTGACATCTTCCTGCACATGTTATAATGAGCTAACTTGCACTTTTTAAATTTTTTTTTTAATAATATTATAACATGAGCTGTGCAAATCCTAATATAAACTCTGTGAAAAAAAAGATCTGACTGGTGTTTTATCTATTTTTAGGCTCCTGTGATCGACTACAATATCTTTGTCTTGAACATGGTGATGAAAAAGTCCGATCCCTTTTTGGAAAAGCTTTTAACTTTATTACAACATTAGTGTGATACTTAAGTCATTTTGATTTACTACAATTGTCAGGACTTCAGAATTGTAAAGTACTTTTCTTTTTGAATATTACTGACAGCAGGAACAGACACCACGTCACTTGTGCTTTGTTCACACTGCAGGCACAAGTGGCCCAAATGATGTGACTCAGATCCGATTGTTTTATGACAGTGTGAACAGCACAAACTGTATTGAATTGATCACTCCATTTCCAATTTGGTCCACTTTCATATGTGGTTCTCAATGCGATAAAGATCAGATTTTCAGGAATGTGACCTCAGTCTAAACGGCCATGTGATCAAAATCAGAATTCAGGTAACTTTTACTTCCTCTGAAGGCTGTCTCCTTGAATGGCATAATGTAGTCCTGCATAAGGACATGGTGCACAGCCTTGCAAAACTTGTGAGTGATCAAGCAAACGAGGGACTTTGTAATGCCAAACAGGTTTGAAAGTGCGTGGTAACGCGTCTCTGTTGCAGGATAATACAAACCTGCATCTCTCTGCTTTTTCAGGCAGATAGGCCTCCTTAGGTGAGTGTCTTTATGTGAGATTGTTGTGGCAAGGCACAGACGGATTTAGTTAAAAGTGGCCCTTGACATCCTGAAATTTCAATTGAAATCTCATACACTGAAGCCATTCAGGTTACAATCCCACTTCTGGCTTAGACTCCTCGTCCACACACAGCTCTGTACGGAGGGAAGCCATCGCTCCACAAAAAGCAGTAGTTAAACATTTAGTTTTCTTTCTCTTCATCTTCCTCCTAGTTATCATCTGTTCACACATTTCCCAGCTTCCACTGCACAGTAACTTACAGATGAAACTGTAAACACTGACGTCTCCATGCAGTCTCCATGGTTACGACAGTCTTCTTTTCATTTACACACAGACAGCATGCGGCAGGTGACATCTTGTTGTTCTTTTGCACGTGCGGGTCACTTCAGGGCTTTGACCAATTCCCAGTGGAATCTTGTCACATTTAAGAAAATAATGTGAACAACCACATAAAAAATCTGAATTAAGCACCGAGGTCTTCAGTGTAAATGAGGTGTTAGCATACATACTGTACAGTCAGTATGTAGTTTGAAGTTCAGATTCAGCTCTGTTGATGTGTTTCTAGTCTAGATCTATGCAGAGCCCTAATTGGCCTAAATAAAAACACTTGTGAGGGTTGTCCAGGTCCTTTTAAAAGGAGATTTTCAATCAGAATGAATCTTTTAAGTATAAACAGGCTCCCTGTTGACTAAGAAGTCGGTTTAAAAAACATATATACTGTTTCTTTTGACAACTGAGGCTCTGATCATTTTGGACCATATTGATTTCAACAGTCAAGAGTTTTAAATGCAGAAACAAGATCAAATATAAACTTATCAAACCACTTCAGCAGTATAACTCATTTCCCATCGGTACGCTCAGAATTTCATTACTGCCAATTTTTTCCCTGAGTTATGGCTAAATGAGCTACTTCCTCATGCAAAACTCTGTTAGGTTCACAGGAAAGGGTTCGTATTGACTGGTCGATTTGCTCTAGTTTTATTTTAAAACAACATATAGACCAAAATAATGATACTAGTGAAATGTATTGACCCAGTATCTATTTACATGCAACTGAGTCAAAAAAGAAAAAAAAACACTGTGTTTCAGCTTTTTAATATTTATGCATCATCTGAGTTGAATATTTTTTTAAGAGCAAAAGGAGTTTGGCATAATGGAGACTTGTTACAAAACTCCAAGACCTGCAGGTAACCAACCTTTATAGACAAAAAATTAAATTACATTACAATTTTCTCTCTTTCTCTAAAAAAAGCCTCTGATCAGTATGTATAAAAATGGCTTGAATACATGTACAAAGCTAATTAACCATATTTTTCCTTTTGTGTGGTTCATTTTAATCAAGCTTACACTATTTGTGGATGCAGCCACATAATTCACACCTTATTTTCGGACTTATAAATTCTGAAGACATTCAGCTTGTTAAACAACCACAGGTCTGAATTCTGTGCTGGAACTTAATAATTACAAACTTTTGAAATCATCAGAGTTGTGTTGTGTGTTTCATATCTGAGAGTGTGCATCCATGATTCCTATTGGCGCGATAATGCCGGGTGAGCACTGAGAGTCAGTCTTTGTAGAGGTGCTTGGCTCACCTTCTTGGTGTTAACTGCACACCTGCAGAGCATAGATTAGACCTGAATTATCTGAGGAGAAGCTTCTGCCTCTGCCTCTCCTCCCTTAATCTAAGCTTTCATCTGAGGCTTGTTATTGCTGTTTTCCTCCTACTAAAGGAACTGCTTCAGGACTCGCTGTCTCTCAGAACACCTTGGATGTGGATGGCATGTTAACTGCCATACAAAATTTTGTAATATAAGCGTAAGAAGCTGGAATACAAGCTCTTTATACATTGTCGTAAACCACCATTTTTAAATTAAGTTCTGGCACAGTAACAGGAAGTACAAAAGGAAGCATGATTTCTGGGTGGATTCACAGATGTGGAGAGATCCAGCTGACTCACGTTTTTAAAACACTGAATATAGATGTTGTGATACTTCTGCGAGAAAAACTTGGACAAGTTTGTGAAAAGACTCTCCAGTAAAAGCATTAAAGCAGACGATAACTTGGCTGCTTCAAAAAAATACATGCACAAAAAACACAAGATAAGAAAAAAAAAAAAGTGATGAGGCCTGACACAGAGACTCAGTGGGGTAAACATGTCCAGGTGGTGATGATCAAACTTCCAGCTGGTGTTTGACCAGCACTGCTCCTCTGCTCCCACACACATCCCCACCTGACTGTGACAGAAAAAAAAAAGAAACCCAAAAAACATAATTTACCTCTTCTTTCCCCCCAACTTGTGCATTAACTTTCCCCCCAAACAATGTGATGCGCTCTGCTCTGATTAATTACAGCAGAGAAAAGGCACAATAGTGCTGATCAATCACTGTCACCCACTGAGCTGAATCAGACACATCATTACACATCTCGTCTTGTGGTCAAATTAAGATGACAGCTTTAACAATTGGCTTATTAAAATTTGACTGTTTAACATAGTGCCTCTGCTCTTTCCCCCTAAAAGATTAATTCTCCTAAAATATATATTTTTTCTGATGTTAGGAGGGAGATCTACATTTTAAATGAGGCATCTGAAAATATAATGTGTACATGAGCACTGTTAACAGAAACCAACTGTAGAATAAACAAAAAAAAGGCATCTGAAAGGAGAACTTGTAGAACCACCGTAAAGCACTTTGGCACCAGTATTTGTGCCCATTTTACCGTTTAGTGTGTATCCCTGTTTGAAGTGACAGTAAGGTCAGTAAGGTTGTGCAATATGGCTTTAAACTGCTAGTGATTCTGATTTACCACATCCCTTGCTATCTCGCTAATTAGCCAGTTGAGATAAGGATGAAAAAAAAAATGGATACAGCAGTTACAGTTAGTTTGGGAACATTGCCTCAGTTAAGGTCAACAGACAGCAGGTAATTGGACCCAAAGGAAGGCTCAGGACTCGAGGCAGGTGTTGTTTAAAAGCAGTTCTGCTAGTTCAAAGTTCAGGTCTCAAGTCAGCAACTGGAAAGCATTTTTGAAATGAAGCACACTGAGCCAGCGGTCGAGTGGGACGGTGAGACCCAGGAAAGGGATTTCAGGCACAGGACAGAATAAGGAAATAGAATAGGTTAGACTGCTAAGGTCCACAAGAAAGCATTGATTGTAAGGCAGAGACGGTGTGAGCAGTTGCCTTTAGACAGCATTCTTGGGACCCAGGACTGATTGAGATCAACTGGGCTGGAAGAGGAGTAAGCCAGGAGGACAGGGGAAGGATGGTGGACAGGTGGAGGATGCACGTTGTCCTTTTAACAGCTTTTTGACTTGTCATAGTATAAAAATAACCATGTGTTACAAGTAACATTAATAATGGCTCTGCTCTGTTTAAGCTTCCCTGTAAGTCATGACAAGGTGACTGCAAGTCAGCACATACAGTAGGCCAACAACAAGGACCTTGAAACCAAAGAAGCTTAATGGAATTCAGCCATCCTTAATTTGATTTACACTTGATCCTTTTCAGTGGTAAAATGTTTGTAAAGAAGAGGCTTAAGCTGATTCTGAGAACCTTGGTTTGAATGCAAAACAAGTGTCAGTAAGTCATGCCAGCGTGTGCAACAGCAGAACTCTGCAACTTACTCACCTAAATGAAATTCAGTCACTTTAATGTTAACAACTTCCTCAATAGCTGTGCGTTTCCTGCTGTTACAGTCCACAGTGTCAGCGGAGAAAAAGGGCCGTCGGTCGCCTTTTTGTTTTCTCTGATGAGTTTCTGATGCCTGCGGAAACTGTTGACGGTAAAGACAACAAATAGGGAATTAAAAAGAGTCAGCAATCTGCTTTGTTTCACACACATGTCCTGCAAAAGCATCTCTGAACAGCCTTGTTGTCTGTGATCACAGTAAATGAAAAGATGTTTAAAAAATCAATTGCACAGCGGTAATAACTTTTTTCAGTAATGAGACAGATAAAATGGGGTGCAAGTCAGTCAGGGAGTTTCCGACGGCATAAACATGGCATCGCTTGAAGGCAGATTTAGAGGTTTTTCAAACTGACAACAACCTGCACGGCTGTGTCCATCAGCAACTCTTGTTGCCATATTTGTGACATTTTTCCTAGCTATGGCACAGGAAGGTGACATTTCCATTTCTAAACCCATCACCAAAAGGTCTGGTTCACTCAGAGGTTTATCCAAACGGGGGGAAAAGTCGTCAAAGAGCAGAGACCTTCTCAGATAGCTGACAGAAGTCAGATTTAAGGAGGATCAAATGAGGAGCACGCACGTCCACATGTGCCACATGTTGTGTTGCATGAAATGTAGCTCGAACACGGCTCAGGGTTTATTACGTGCGTGGTTTTACAGCACTGCTCTACACATCAAAATGCAGATTTTATGTCACACCATCTGTTTAAGAAAAAGGGCAATGCTTAAGCATCTCAATGACTTTCAGTACAGAGGAAACGTCTTCTCAAACCATGTGAGAGGGTCGCGCACGAGACAAAAAGCAGCAGGTCAAAGGTTTCTGGTTTCGCGAACACAACAACGTTCCCTACGGGGTTTGTCCCAAACCAGCCTTGTGTTTTCTTGTTTAGATATCTCCCTTGTGGCGTCCTGTTATTCTAAGTATCAACCCATCAAAATCTCTGTGTGGGATTACAAGAAGAGGCAAAGGTTGGTTAGAACGAGACCGTTCCATTTTAAACATCCCCTCGATGCTCAATGGAGCATTTCAAGACACAGCAGGGAGCCGCTGGTCGTATTATGGGGATTTAAGCCGGCAGTCAGGTGTGAAGTGTCTGACTGACAGAGAGGTCATCTGAAACTGCAGGGAACCAATATCACTGCCCACTGTTTTGCTAAACACAGAGGGGGAACAGCTGCAATAAACAGCCGGAAAAGCAAGGGTGAGCAGAAAGAAGAGCAAGTCACGCTACCTCAAGGTGTAAACAAATACATATATGGATATTTTTTTTTCTTTAAATCAAAGGACATAAATGCATGAAAGGAATGCACATTGTATATTGCATAATTCAGGGGACATAAACAACAAAAAGGAGCAGAGAATCATTTGAAATATTGCACTTGTTACATGTTAATATAAATATATGCATGTTTATTTTGTGGTCTGTTCAGAGGAGTTTGTTTGCTTTTATTTAAATATGACCCAGGTGTTAATGTAAAAAAACAGACTCATGAAGCTCTTTTTCCATTCATAACCACTTCACCGCTCAGACATACAGGACTGATAACATCTGAGCGGCTTTTCTCATCTACTTATTGCTTTTTCATTCAGAAGAAAGAAAGTCTTACATCCTTAACTTACGTACTGGTTAAAATACAACAGTGTTCAAATACTCTATTTGTGTATTTGTGTAAAACAAAAGTAGCTACCTGCAATTCCAGTTAAATAAATGTAATGAAGTAAATAGTAGGCCTACAAATGTCCCCTATTTAAATGCAGTAGAGTAGAAATATGGAGTAGGCTTGCATAAACTGCATTTCATTAAGTAAAGTACAAGCACCCAAGCTGTACTCGAATTTAAATATTTACACCAATTACATACTCAACATATTCAATAACAGCACAGATCATCTTCGTTTCTGTATTTTGTATTCAGATTCACGACTTTGGATTCAGTGCATGAGGCATAATTTCTTTACAGAAACCAGTACATTTTTAAAATGAAGCTCTTTGCTTGTGCTTGGATTCTTCTGATGATAGTCGCTTATTCTGCCGCCATGTCCGTGACCAAACCTGTTCAGCAGCTTTTTAGTGGGAGAATATTGTAATGGCGAGACTCATTTATCAGTCCTGATGGCTCCTCAGACAATGACTGTGATTTGAGGACCCCACTGACACAAACAGCTCTCACATCCTTTTCTCCGCGGGAACACATCCAAAGAGGACGCTCAGCCTCTGTTCTTTGCTCCTCTCTTCTCACACACACTGCAGCCCTGTATTCTTCTCCTAATTAGAAGGCAGAAAGGATCAGATGGATGATGACAAATGATTCTCCAAACGGCTGTCGCCGGAGACAGAGCACCCTTAGTGGAGCTTCTCCACTGTAACCATGTAACTGCTAACAAGCTTCAGAAGGTTTTTTTTTTTTTTTTTTTAAGCCACCTTGTTCATTCCAAGCTGTTTGCACATGATAAGGAAGGAAGAAGGACTCAGTAGCTTATTGTTTTTTTTTACTTGGGAGGAGCTGCCGACATTTTTGACGTATAACTTCACGGGGAACTATTTAAGACTGTGAATAAGATAATAAATTCATGATTTTCATTTCTTTAATCAAGCAACGATGCAACAAAAACACTACTTCTTGCAAAAGACCCGTCACACTCCAGTGTATGATTTAAAGAACTGCTATTCAACTCCGTGCTGACATGTGACATTTGCTGAATTGACTGTTTTTAAGCCCACACTCTCAAATTATGGAACATAATACTAGTATTATGAAAACGAGAATTTGTGAAAGCATGGGTCTTAGATTTCAGCTTCTCTTTTCTAACCAAAATGCTGAAATACGAACTTTTACTGACAGATTTGATCAGCTGAAGCCGTCGAAGCTCCATGAGTTGTCGAAAATGTCTCTGGCAGAGTTTTGATACGTTTCTAACTGACACGTATAAAAACCCTCTAAAAGGGATCTAAAATATGCACACAGTTGCCGCTAACATGATAATCCTGCTAACAGACTGAGGATAAAGCTGCACAGGTCACAGCCAGGAAGTCAGTAACAATCCGTGTAGAAGGTGTAGATGTGAAGCAGCAGCCTTGTTCTCGTATCACAACGATGAGCTAATTGGTTCTTCTGTCATAAGCAAAATGTCACTGTTGTTTGTTATTTCCACTCCATCATGACCCTGTTCATTGGACAAAAGGTGAAACTCACGCCACACTGTTTGCATTTTTAACATTATGTTTCACATTACAAAAGAAGACGAAGGCTAATGAGTGTCTTTAGAGAATGTAATGCTACCCCAGATTGGGGATTTGGCCGGGGTTGCTGATGTATAAACTCAGCCAAATCCAATAAAGAGCAGGGAAGAGCTGGTAATGCCTTTGTCACACTACATGACTTGCAGTGATGACAGATCATTGTACTGTTCCCACCACACATCCTTTTGTCTCGTCATTGGGGGGAGTCTTGAAGCCGTCGTGGTTTGCACACTTCGTGACTTGGTGAGGGTGGTTGAACATTACATTTTTTCACCAGGAGGACAAGTCTGCTTGATCACCAAACTTTCTTTTATCACAAAAAAAACAAAAACCAAAACACAAGTGAGAAGTGAAACAAGACCGTTTTTATTTCAGAATGGTCGTCTGTAATAAACAAGTGGTTCAAGTTGTTTGTAGCCATGTGTCTGTTGTTGTTGCCATGTTACATGTAATTTCTTCCAGTGCTATAGCATCTCCTTCTCAGTTCCTCCCCTGCAATCATCCTCTGATCTTTGCCTTTTGTCGGCAATCTCCTGTCGGCGAGTGGAAAATCAAGGCCAAATCCTCTTGTGTCAACTCAACTTAACTTTACCTTAAACCACTACGTTCTATGTTCTTTTTTTTTTTCACATGGCATGTAACCCCAGAAAATGTAGTGAGCTAATGAAAAGCTCCCTGACCTTGAAAGTCATGCTGGATTAGGTAAAGAGTGTGAATGGAAAGCTAGTTAGCTGGACATGCTGCTGTTTGCAGCTGATTTTGGAGCAGGTGACACATGGCTTAATCCATTCCTCACGCTTTCTTCTTTTTTTTTTTTTTTTAGAATTTGGAAAAGCCAAAAAACAAAAAAACCCCAGCAACATCAATGAAACAAAAACATGGAGTTTGGCATCTGCAAAAATCCAATCATGCTTTGTCTACTTACAGAAAGAGATTATTCAACAATTGCTGTTCTGGGAAGCGGGTTTAGCCAGCAGTAAATTGGACATACATTTCTTTTTATTGCACAGTTATTCTCCTAAAAACTCATTTCACATACCCACCAGAGACTGAGGATTTTTGTTTTCTTCCACTACGCTGAGAATAGAGACACTAAACCTGGTAAGAAATAGAAACAAAAACACATATTTTATGAAAGAATTAGAAGCTAAACTTTGGAGTCCTTTTTTTTTATTATTTGAATTCCCTCCTTTACACTTCAGCATGTGAACAGTGGCAAACATCCAACTGACCCATCTGCTCCGTGAGATAAAAAGGAAGAAAAAAATTCTATTTCGAATTGCCTCGTTATACATTACAAATAGCCTGTATTTATCTATAAATTTCAATTTGCTGATAATGTGACTTGCTCTGAAAATACAGAAGAAAACCACTCTGCTCCCTCACTGTTTTAGCTCTAATCCGATTTTATGTTTCTGCCTGTGACCATGTTGAGGATCAATACCCCAAAGCTCAGCCTCCACACAGACAGGCCTGTGGAGGAAACCATGATCTCTGCAGGACTGAACACTGTCCCACTTCTCAGCAAAATGTGACCTCCTACGGCATCGTCTGCAGGGTAATGGCCAGGCAATGGCTTGTATTCTGCAGGAATGATTTTATCAGCTGTGAACATAAAAATACACATGAAAATATGTCTAAAATAACAAAATATATATTTGTTATATATTTGTCAGGCTAACCCTGAACTTTGACTGTTTCCAAACTTCTGCAGCTAACACTTTTACTCAGTAAGTGAATAAAAACTGTATGTTGCAACCAATAAACTGCAACCTGTAGATCTTCCAAACTAACATTTAATGCTGCCTTTACTTGTAATGTCTACAGGACACACTGATTAGCTGACAATATGCACAACAGTCTGGCCGAACAGACGTCCACCTGAAACCAGGAAACCAGTTCAGCTGCTTCATGGGAGGAATTTCCTGATGATGATTAGCTATTATCTTTACCTGTGAATAGATTAACCCAAACCAGAGCCTAATAAATCCTCTTTGGATCCCCCACTTTGTGGATTTGCTCATGAAGAACAGCAGACACATGCCTCAGAGGCATCAGCTGACGGAGCTTACGGGAGGTAATCAGGGCTGAGCCCAGCACTGATCTCCCAATCCATTTGTTTAGCAAGATTTGCACCTGTCGTTCCCTCATTTCTGACAAACTGGATGTAAACAACGGTCAAATAGCAACCTCTATCCATTACATGGAGGGAAACTTGTCTAGTTTCTGCTAAAATGAATTATGAGTGCTGTATTCTAATAGATTACCACCAGACCAAACTTTTATTCATTTTTAGTATTTATATCCTTCTTTTTTTTTAACCAAAATACGAAATTTGAAAGTCCTCCCTCTTTTTCAAACATTGCTGCTAAAACAGGTTAATTAAGGTAAAAGCCACGATAGAAGTTACAATGTTAAATATAGGTTATATTTTAAGTATTTGCTGGTTTCTCATTCCTGAGGAGAAGCAGATTAAGAGGAAAATCAGTTTTAGGAATGTGATTTAAAGGGGAAAAAGGCAACCTAAGAGGAATGACTCAGTAAAAGCAAAGCTGGAAATGATGATAAATTCACACAGTAGAAGATAATAGCAAGAACTGATTTGGTAAAGTTGACATCAAAGGATGAAACTATGATCTTATTTAAAGTAAAATCCAATCTCGGTCTAGCAGGGAACAGTAAAAGGAGGAGGGGGCAGGTGTCAACGCAGCATTTTGTGAACGCTGACTGGAGAACAAAGCACACACTCTGCCATGTTTATTTTGAATAAAAGACACCAGACAGATGGTTGGAAAAAATGTAATTCTGCCTCTCATAAAAGCATTATCGACTTTTCATTTTTCCAGCCTCATTGGAGACCCACTCTGTCATGCTGCCACTTCTGGTGATGTTAGCTTGTTGACAGTGACTGCCTTTCCCTGCAGGGCTGCTTAAAAATCGCTGTGTCCTCTCTGAGTCCCGACTGTGGAGGAAACTGAACCTCAAGCATTTTGCCAAACATTTACAGGCGACCCGTCGGGGGTAATAAATCACTTTAGACACAGAAATAATGCTCAGAGTTCATCCACATCCTTGCATGAGGAAACTGTGGATGCATTTCACAGACTATGGCCTTTCCAAAAAGAACAAAGGCACCGATCCCTTTAGCAAATACCCCACAACAACAACAACACACTTCCCTTAAAGTGACAAAGCCTTCTGGTGGCCACAGAAAATATGACTGAGGGGAAGCATCATAAAAAAGTTATAGAGCCACATGATTATCATAAGATGAGTCAACAAAATGTTGTAACTCCAGAATAAAAAACTTCCGAAATGGTCTTTCTTTTAACCATGACTGAGACAAAGAAGTTCCTGAAATTTAACCAAAAATAAAGATTTTTTCCTGTAACAATTGCTTAGTTTAACTCAAACCATAGTCTCTCTCTACACTAACGGTTGTTTTTGTGGCTAAATGTGTTTAAATCTATAAGATCAGGAAATTGTCCTGCTTATGTCCTGAAAAGAGCTTTTAAATGTAAAACTCTGCACTTACTTCTTTCTGCACAATGAATTTTGAACGTTCAAGTAAAGCAAAACACGTGAGTGGTTGGAAGTTTGAAGTATTTTTTTCTTTAGATTAAAATTCATTACCTTAAATCCCTCAAGTTAGCACAGAGGACCTTTATGATGACTGTTAGCTCAAGCTGAGCTGCTTCACTCTGCAAGTCGATTTAAAGGTCAAAAACAGAAATAGAATGGTTTTGTTGATTATCAGCAATGTTTTGACAATTGTGCTTCTCTTTTATTTTATTCAACATGTACATTTTAAGTGATGGTTTCCAAAAGCTTGCAGCCTTTTTTTAATTTTACTGTTGAAACTCCGACTTTGTTCTTCAAGACAGAAAATCTGAGGCATTCAAAAGTTTATAGAAACAGAGCAAATTACCTGTAAACTTTGATTCAATGTAAAGACGAGTTATACACTGAAGATCCAAACCATTTGGCAATTTAGTATGAATTTACAATAAAGAGCTTATTGAAGAACAAATGTTTCTAAACCATGAGCTGATTAGAGATTTTAACTGTCTTATTCTGAGACTGTGTTCCTGATGCTTAAGAGAACAGTACAATAATATTAAAAGGCAATACATAAAAGTGACTGATTTACTTGCTTGAGTGTTAATAAAAAAAAAAGAAACCAAAACTTCTCTGTGGTCTTTCTTTGATTACTCTGGTGATAAAAAGAGTACTTTTCCAAAAGTGCCGGAGGAAAAAGACAAATGAACCGCTCAGCGGGACACCCTGCTGGTTTCTTAGTCTCTCGCTCTGATTGGATGGGGTCCAGAGAAAGCAGTGGTCTCTGATTAGTACTAATAGACCCTTAAAGCCTAGGGGGGGAGGTGGGTAATTGATTGTGTTCAATAGGAATGTAGTCATCAGCAGTCTACAAAAAAATTGACAACTGTGATTCATCAACACATAACCGTAAAAAAAAAGGATTAATCTGAATCAGATGGTTTGAAGAAAGACTGCTGAGTTACTGACACGTCTGCAGCACTTTCATGGGAATTTAAATTTAAATTTAAAGACACAAACCTTAACATAGGTGTTCTTTATGAGCCCTTGTCACTTCAGCGTATGAAATGACAGATATTTTCAGATGTTGCAGGTTTTGCTTAGAAAATCTGAAAATTTGGTGAAACCTATACCAGGTTTGAATTTGTTGCTGCCTTTGGTCTGATATACAAAATGAAACTGACCTTTATGATGGACTGCATTAAAATAATTATAGCCAAGTATAGCTAAGCATGACAGTAAAAGATATTTTAGGCTTTTGATTGGCAAACATGGCTCAGGGGCCACTAACATACCGCCTGTTAGTTTGAACACGCTGCCTTTCTTTCTGCATAAGAAAAACAGTGCGTACAGACAGCACTCACACTAAATTTAAAATCAAATTTTCCATAAAAATGCTATGATTTGATTGTGCTTAGCTTAATATTTTCACCGTCATGCTACTCGGGCAGGAAACCGTAACACGGTGTGACACTGCTTGAAGATCTTGGCTCGCTGGTCTGCCATATGTCACTAGATCAGTAGGATACTGGACATAGACTGAAATGACCCTTGGAACCACTAAACCACTTGGCCTGCTTACCGAGGCAAAGATTAGTTGCATAATCACAGGCTAATAATGCCAAAATCTGCCGGATTAGCATTAAATCTTGTTAATCTGTGCACCAGTGATACTCCTTCGGTTGTTTCGGCTGCAAATGATTCTGTTCCATCAGGGTTAGGGACGCTGGTTGAAGTGTCGTATTTACACACCCTTGACAACTTAATGACTTTGGGAGAACTAGCCAAGAAGAAGTCACACAGTTGCTTTAAAATTAATTTGTAAAGCACATTTGGCAGAGTGACAGAACGCTGTGATAAAAACCCTGATAAACATCAGCAGTCAGAGCAAATTATTAAGCAACGTTAAAGACTGACATTCCATTAACTCTGAAAAGTTTCAAATGTCACGACTCCACCTTAATGTTTGTGCAATAATTCTCTGTCTGAGCTCAAAATACGACTCAAAGGAAACGTCTTCAGAGCCACGACAGTCAAAAGTGAGTTATCACAGCCTTTTAATATGCTCCGCAATAAAACAATCAACCTCGTAGCAGTAATGGCACTGTCGCTCTAATAATATTGTTGCTAGCAAATTTTTTTTTCGCAGTTTCATTTGAGTTGTAATTTTTTTTCCCAAGACTGAATCTTTAGTGTTATTTTGACACGACACAAGGATACATTGCTGGTGTTAATTAATGTTTTTTTTTTTTTTCCTGTTTATTCTAAGTTTGAAAGAATTTAATGGCAAAGTTTTGCTCGTTAAGGTGCTAACATGATTCCGGGTGAGTATTAAAAACTTTGAAAGTGTTAAAAGAAATCAGAGTTAATCCCCCCTCCCCCCTTTTTCCTCAATCCCCACCTGTCAAATATGCACACATACCATCATTCCCAAACATTTCTCCGGCTTCTGAATATTTTAGGCTATCATTGCACCAACAAAAAAGAGAGTTGTGAAGTTGTTAATTTGCTTATTTCATAAGAATAATATAATGCATCAGTCAGCTTGATGTACTTCAAGGCAGTACATCAGGAAATTGAAATAATCTTTTCTCCTTATACTTTTTTTTTTCTATGATGAATTATTGCACGTCGAAATTCCCTGTGACTTGTTTTGCAAATGAATTTTTATCACCAGTCCGGCAATCTGCTCTCTCACATATCTGTTAGTGTTGATTTTTCTGATTTTGGGTTTATTTTGTTCTTGGTTGCTGGTCAGAAGTACAGCAGCTTTTCTAAAAAAAAATGCTGTAGCTGTATGAAAAGATAAAAGAGCTGAGGAGTTGAGAGTTTGTTAGTTTGTTTGTTTGTTTGTGTGTTTGTGTTTTGCCAAGGATGATTGTGTGAGAAAGTGAAAAAAAGAGGGAAAGGTGATGCTCGACTCCCTCGGGGAAGCCTATCTTTCATCTCAACAGTATTTTCTCATCCTGAAAGTAGAAGGCTTTTGGCTAAATGAGAGCTGTTAATCTGTAAAAAATATTCTTGTGTGATGCCACCTGAATTTAAAAATGAGTTATTTTAAAACTGTCAACCTGTAATATGAGACAGCTTCGTAGCATTACACAGCAGTTTCAGTAAAGATGAAGGACGTATTCAGAAAGATGCCTGAGCTTCATGGGTGTGTTAAACCCTGCTGTTCACTATGTGTGCAGTATGACCCTTTGAAACATCAGAAACGTTAGACTACAAACAAGGTCATTTTAAATGAAATAGTTTCATAATAATAAATATTTTAAAATAAAAATGTAGTTTAAATGTTTTTCAAACCGAGAGCCAGAGCGTGAAAAGCTTAACATTTTTAAATTCAACATCTATCAAAGCACCCCACCAGAGAAGAGGCAAAACTGAAACTAAAAACTGAGACAGGGTTTGAACAAGTTCTCTGTATTGCCACCACGCATACAACTGTGATAATATGGTTCTTAATTTTGTCCTTTTTAGGGCCAATCAAAATGTTGCTCCTCCCGACTCTAAGACTAAAGAAGATGTGTCAGAGGAGCTCAACCAGGAGCATGCTGGTGGTTTTCTTTGACTTATGCTCGATTGTGCACAATGATTTAATTCCCCAGTGTCAGACTGTTAATCCTTAGTACGACTATGATGTTCTGACCCGTCTGAGGGAGAACTTTTGATGCAAACGACACACTTGAAAGCAATCAGGTTTTCAAACACGACAATGTGCCTGCTAACAGCATGTTGGAAAAGGATACACAGCACACAGTCGTTGCTCTCCAGCCCTCTTTTCAGTGGATTTGTCTGCCTGCGACATGTTTCTATTCCCCAAAATGAAGCTGTGGCTGAAGGGTCACTGTTTTGACTCTGTGGAGGTGATCCAGCACAAATGGCAGATGGTGCTTGACCTGCTTACAGACTTTCAGGAAGCGCTCCAAGCGGGCAGAGGAGCAGGGAGCAGTGTGTCACTGCACAAGGGGACTACTTTAAAGAGGATGGTGGCCAGATTTAAATCAAGCTCAGCTTTTGCTCTTTACAGGCTCAGTCTGGGAACTTTTAGATTGCACCAAATAAACTATATGAACAGGATTTGATTTAGCCAGTCCTCTCCTGAAGAATGACAGCATCAGTTTTTTCTAGCAAATGCTCACAAACAACATAGTAATATGTGAACGCTCCTGGGTGATTATGGTGGGGGAAAAGGAGGAAGTCAGGTGGCTTATCATCAAAGTACCAAAGTTTGTACTGGAAGGAGGTTTGGGTGGATGGATGCGCAAACAAATCCATCCATCACTGTTTGTATTCAGTTTTAAAGCAATGAACGTGGTTATAAACAAAAAACAAAAGACAAAACACACAACCTTTATTTTTAACATGATCACAACTTCAAGGCATTAGTCATTTTAGCCAAATACCAAAATATTTCAATAAACCACATATAAACCAAACTGTTATCACAGATAACTGTATGATTACATTTGTAATGGCTTTGGGAGGGATAGACAAAGACAAGTATTATTGAATCAAACTTGAGTCCATTCTGTCTATTCCTGCCTTTTTCATTGCACACAGAAAAATCTAGATGACTAAATGTTTCTCCCAAAACCAAATTTATCAATGCAAAATAAAATGGCTCCATATGAAAAATACTAGTTTGTGTTATGGCTCTGCATCTGGGTTCAGGATCTTCAAACCTTTTGTCTCATTATTTAACTGAACTTAAAGTAGCAGAAAGTTTCTACAGTATCAGTACATGAAGAAATACTATCAAAAGTGCCAGTAAACAAATAAATCATTACAGAGTCCCTTAAGAGAGAAAAGGAATAAACTCTCCTGGAAACATCCTGATTTCAGAGTGAATTTAATTATATCTGTGATAATACTGGTAACAGTACATTAGAAGCAAATCAGGTGTATTCTCAGTGGACTGAAGGATGCTTATAAAGCTTAATTAAACTTCAATGATCATCAGAGAAATCTTGCCCTTCAAGGGAAACTCATTTAATATGAGTTTTAGGGTGAAGGGTATGACTTTACAGTTTTAAAATCAATTTTGGCCTCTAAAATTGTCTGAATGAATTAATCAGAAACTGAATTGACAGCTTGAATGGTGATAAATGAACTGACTAAAAGGCTTTTAGCTGCAGGGATATTAAAGGACAAGACTTATCTCTTCATTAAATGCTGGAAAAATCCCATGAATCAGCAGGTGACAGCTACTTTTGACATATGGTCACCTGCATTATCAAGACATTAAACATATGACTGCCATTATGAAGAGTGAATATTTGATTGAAATGGGCATTAGCCATGGTCAAAGCCTAATTGCCATCACAATTCCAGCACGGGATACTTGGGAGCATGAAAAAGACAACACTTTAATCTCATTTCTCAAAATGCAAAAGACATGAGGCCACGTTTATGATTAATTACCCATTTTGAATTACGGACACCATATGGTTCCTGCCAGAAAACTGTAATATTACTGTGGATTACCAGAGTTACATCAGTGGCATCAGGGCTTTTAATGAATGAATGAATGAATGAAATCCTTAATTATGACACCTCAGTCTTCATAATTAACAAGGTCTTGGTTATTTTTTTTCTGGATGTTTCATAAATTAGAGGCTGTAACGACCAAAACTCTGACCTTTAGATACAGTTAACAAAGGGTTGCATCAGTCTGCAGCTTTTCTGTAACACTTGATGTTTATAGTGAAAAAGAAACTGTCTTCCATGCAGGGTTGTGTGATAAAGTGTGTGTGTTCATACTGAGCACGGAGTGTTTTTGTTTAACTGCTCATTCCACATTACAGTCTGACTGATCAGTTGTGATTAATATAGTGTGGTGGCGATGCGGTAGAGATGTTTACTTTCTTTCCTCGGTTTATTCGATTAAATTGACTCGACAGCTTATATTACTGTTTTCAATTGGCCTTTTTTTTTTTTTTGTTCCATCTGCGGTTTGATCCAGATGGCTCTCCTGTGATTGCAACTTGTCCAGGCATTTTTCTGGATTTTCCTCGCTCGACAAATACTAGCTCACATTGGTTCCAACGATCAAAGGACTAACGAAAAAGATGATTGGATTTGCTTTGTTTTGAGTCATCATGGTGCTGTTTTGTATGTGAAACACCACCCTCACGTTTGTCTTTATTTCATTTAAACAACTTTAGTTTTGGTTTTAGTTGCAGTGAGCCATCACAAGCCTGATCTGCCATATGGTGTGAATTATAAAAACAATTAGAAGTTCTTTCCACCACCTTTCTTTTCTTCATTGTGAGGCTACTGTCCAACTCTTTTGTCTGCCGTGCACAAATACACAATGTCCTTCCATCTGCATTATAGCATGAGTCATCCTTTTTTTTCCTCATGTGCCCAGCACTAATTAAATTTCTTGCCATGAGTCACGGAGGTGAGGCTTAAATGGTTTTGTATTTTTTAGACTTAAAAATGGCTTCTTTGAGTTGAACAGCTTTCTATCGGGGAAATATATTTAGAAAGTGTTTAGACTGAACAAACTTGAGCATCTGTGTTTGTCTGCCTGCAAGGAGACTCCTTAGCAGATCATCCATCACTCCTTAGTGGACATGTAAGTCTGAGGAGCTGCCAGACAGCCCCTCTGCCACACACAGTCTTTGTTTTATGAGTGAATTGTGGTTGTGTTTACAGTCTATTGTGGGTGTTTTTCTCTGGTTTTGGTTAGCACATCAATAGGATTCAGGCACAGTGAGGAAATATTGCCTCCAAGTCTCTGTCTTCAGAATCAGAGCTTGGTGGTTTAGCCTCTGCAACATCTCTGATGAGATTAACAGGCCTCATCTCTTGACTAAAAGTATTATTATCATGATTTTTTAATGGATTGGCCACTAGATGAGCTGTTTGTGGCTAAAACATGGTCATCTGGCATCTTGTTCAGCTCTAATTGTGTGTTTACTTCATATTTCATTATAAGACACAGATGTGTAAGGAGGTTTTTACATGTTACAGAATTGATATTTAGGTACTTTTTGAAGCCAGGTACTTTTTGAAGCCAGGTTTACATTGTTAAGTCAGTCACAATTTGATTTAGATTAGCAGTGTATTAAATCAATGTCAGGTTGTATTTTCTGATCAAAAAAATCAGTCACAAGGATTTTATTGGCCACGCAAAGATCTAGATTTATTCTTTGTGTTTTATCTTTATTGTGAAGAAGCATTTAAGTTACACTAAAGCAAACAAATTCTGTCTTTCCCTTATCACAGTCATTCAAACAGCTCTCTAACTAAACATCATCATGCTAAAATGCTTACAATAACAATTTTAACATACTAATGTGTGGCAGGTATTGCTCGCCATCTTTGTTTAGCATGTCAGTATGCTAATATTTGGTACTTCGATCTATACATGTAGTATAGATCAAGATGTTTGGAATGTCATTCATTTTTGACCAATAATCTACAAAACTGAATTGTTTACCAATAGAAAGGAAGCTATTGCAATTAATTCTAAGTGGGGCATGAATGTCTGAACATCTGTTTGATAAATTGCCCTGAAAGGACAATTTTATAACAATTGCAAGCCTTAAGGCAGGTTTATGGGAAAAGTCGGGTAATACCAAAGTCTATAGGATTTCTCATTCATTAAACATGAATGTCTATGAAATTTTGTGCTTTTTCATCTTTTAAAATTGAGATTTCCCTTCGTTAGAGAAAACTTTGATCCTTTGGGAAGGGATCAAACATCATCAACTCATGGAAGGATTGATCATCTGGGGTTTATAGCACTGTATCAATCGATGTGATTGAGACATTTCACTGAAAATCAAAAATGAGAGGGTCACTTAAGTTAATAGAGCTCCTCCTAAAGGAACTTAAGGCTACCCCTCATGTGACTAAAACTGTTTTAGTAAACAGTGTCCATATCTGTCCTAAGGGTTAAAAAATTCCTTGAAGCTTTACCCCTATAATTCATGACATGAATGTAGTCGTTCACTTTTCTATATGACTGATGGCTTTGCATAGTGACAGAGACATAAAGATGCAGATGTGAGTATCTTATGATGGAAGGAAACTGAGATTCTGCAGAACTGATTTTGTATTAAGATCTTAAGGGCCCTCCATGAAGCTCAAGATGGGATACTCACAGCTCAACACTGAATA
Source organism: Acanthurus leucopareius (assembly GCA_029814765.1). Taxonomy (NCBI): domain Eukaryota; kingdom Metazoa; phylum Chordata; class Actinopteri; order Acanthuriformes; family Acanthuridae; genus Acanthurus; species Acanthurus leucopareius. The sequence goes on along the minus strand of JAQMCX010000043.1, from coordinate 5,091,619 downwards.
CTGCGCATAAGCTCACTGTGATAGGATTTTTCTACAATCCATTTTAGCACAAAGGACTGTCCCATGAACTGAATATGCTAATTGAGACCGCTATGTACCCCAGTATAGTGAGGAATAAGAGAATCATGTTGGACACAGAGTAGAATATGGATCACTTTTGTAAGTCTCCATTTTCATTACAGAGAATCAGGACAATAGACACAAACTAAACAGTGGTGAAACAGTAATGAGTGTCAATAGGGGGGCTGATTCTTCCATCTTCATTTGGACTATTACAGGGTTCCATTAGGAAGTAAATGCCACATTGATCCCTGACAAAGTCCTTGAATAACAAAATGCAAATTAGTGTGGAGAGAAAAGAAATTCAGTGATTACAGAAGACAGAAAGAGCCGTATTAATCTGCTTCCTCCTGGAAATAGAACGTTGTTTCGTTCTCCACTTGAATAAAGCCAAAGTGCCTCAAATGACATGGTGAAGCCGATCTTTGTGGGTAACGACTTCATGATTCTTAATGATACGTGAAAAGTGAGGATATACCTAAAATAAACCGGTCTTCAAAATGTGTCTCAGAAGCACCTCGGAAGGTGAAGTTGTTTTTTCAGACTAACTTGGTTAATAAACTGCCATCATTGATGGATAAGAAGAGCATAGATGTTTAAAAGAGGAGACCCAACGTCTTGATTTCTCCTTACAGCTTGTCAAACATGAATCAAACATCAAGCATAATCATAAACATGAATGACATAAAAATATTGTCATTGCATTTGACATCTACCACTTCTGGCATAATCCATGTTTACCTGAGGCCATTTTTTTTTTAGCAAGTTCTTCAGTTTGTCACCTACAACTTGTCCAACTTGAAGTTCTGTTGCCAGCAATTATCTTTCCTGGTGTATCGCAGTCAACTCATCCTCTGTTTGGAGGTTGAGAATCTGCTCGACCTTGTTATCCTCCAATTCGCAGACATATTTAGTATCTGTTCTTCCTGTCTGGTCCTGCTGCCTTCCCGTTTCACTCAGACAGCTTTGTTTCTAACTCTGCCTCCAGGTTAAAGGTGGCACAACAATGCCCTCCCTTTTTTCATGTTTAAACATCCTTTAAAGTTTACAGAATTGCAAGGCAGTAATCGGGAGATCATTTCCATCTTGAACAGACTCTGTAGAAGGGGCTAATTTCAGAACAGTAAAATTGAGGTAGGTGTGTGTATCACACTTACATTTTGAAGACAAAGAAGCCAACCTCAATTTTACTTTCCTGGTCAAGAGACAAGGCAGATCATCTAAACTCAGAGATGTAGTGCAGATCATTCATGATACAGCTTTTGTAATTTAAGCTTAGAATAGATCAAATTACTGTACTTACTTATCAAGCAGAATATTAAGATCAGGTTCAGACGCCAAAGACAAATATACAAAATCACTGACATCAATGTTATAATGTAATCTTCTTCTTATGTTAAATGATTTTAGAGATGAAAATGGTAAATTAGATTTATTTTTAGCTTTTTTTCTATTAAAGAGATGCAAAGGAAAGACAGCTACATAGCTGGGGAACTGTGTGTTGTTCTGTGGTACTATTGTGATTGAACTACGAGCTTCGATGAATATGAAAAGACCAAATGTCACAGTTTAGCCACTGTCACAAATTTTACAGATACAGTGGAACAAGTTGATTGATTAGCATCCCGTAAACTGTTCTAATACATCTTAATTACTGTTAAATGTAAAAAGTACTCTCTGTATTGAATGAGTGCTAATTGTAAATTCGTTCCTTTGTATATATTTTGACTTCCTTGTGTACATTTTTTACTTTAACTTCTGTTATGTGTGCACATTACAGAGTGCCAAAATACATCAACAAACTGTCTCATATAAACACACATCTCCCCTCCTCCCTCTTCCTTGTGGCTTCAAGATGTCACAAAATTTTAATCAGCAGATTTATCACCGTAAATAAGTGTATCAGTGGTTTGCAGTGGTCTGTGCACTGCCGAAAAAAGAAACCCCGCCGACTGTGTAAAGACATTTTAAACACATCATTATGCCAGGAGCGAATCAAGTGGAGTAATTGTAATCACATGCTTCTTATACACACAGAGGATACCGCTGTGTCTGACAAATTCCTAATGGTGGAAAAGATTGTAGTTCCAAGATTAATATTTATGCTGTGCTGAAACTGATAAACACACAGAGGAACATATACATATATCACAGCACTGTCAGAAGGGTGCCAGGATTGCTGTCTAACATGTCATAGAAAACTGAGAAAAACAGCCGCATGTGTTTACAGTGAATGATTGATTGAATAAATGCATCAATTAGTCAATCAAGTCATAATTCAGTGAAATAACCAACAATTATTTCATCCCCTATGATTAAACAATTGTTTTGTAATTAATTGTGTGAATGTGGCTTTGTTAACGAGACTGGAATTTTCTAGGTGGACAAATCAACTTTTAGAAGCTGGTGCAGAAACCAATTATGTTATTTAAATTCTCCAACGAGGTCCAGTCCAGGCTTAAAATGACTTCTTAAATCTAAAGGGATCTCAGTTTCTCAGTTGGGCTGGAACGTATTTATCATATAGAGCTCAGACAGTTTGCACCAGTGGAGGTTATTTATCCTTAACTCCCATCTGTACATGGTGTTCTCCAAGGTTCTTTTTCAGGCCCAATCATCTTCTTGATGTTAGTGTTAAATTATTTAGAAAAACAAACTCACATTTCTTTTTATTCTGGTCCCTGTTATGCTGATGACACTCTTTTTTTTATAACCCTTCAATCTCAAATGACTTCCCAGTAACTACCCAGAGGACAAAGAACACTGGAGGATTGAACTTGGTGTGATGGTGTTATTTAAATGTATTTAAAAAATTATCTAATGCTACTGCACTTTCACCTTTGAATCATTTTTAAGATAGATTCTGTCTGTGAAAACTCAAATCTAAACAAGTTTTTCATACATGGGCAATTTCAGGGGTGGAACCACAGCAGCATTAGCCCCTGCTAACATTGAACTAGCCCTATGGTGCCCCTGTTTGCTTCAGTGCATTTTATAGAATGTATTTTAAAATAATATTTTTGTGTATAATAATGAGCTAAAAGCATCTGACATTGACACAAATAAGGTTATTGACATTAAGGGGTACCTTCTGCATATGCATGAAATGCCAATGAACATGGCAAAGCATCAATATATAAGCTGAATGAGCCTTGACTGATATTACATTTGTTTTGCTTTCACTTATAGTGACATTCCCACTGTTGCTTTAGTTAGTGCATGTGTTACCACAGGTGTTTGTTGACATTTTAAACTCCCTTGCTAACCTACACCTCCAAGCATTTTGTATCTCATCTGTTGCATCCCCATGCACCCAAACAATCCATTAACATTATATCATACTGTATATTATGATAGATTTGTCAAACCAACTACTGCTTGCCACAGTCTTATTACAGATGCTTCGCAGATACAGCAGCTGCTAAAACGTTCAAACCAAAGTGTTCAGAACATCTGTTGACTTGTGTCTGAGGTTTGAGGTGAAGAGTGTGGAACAGCATGACAGACATCATTGCCTGTGATGTGAATCCCAGTAGTACAAACCAGCTAATGTGATAATTGTAAATGCATTTCATAAATTATAACATGGTTTGTGAGGTGATGGCATATTTTAGAGATGCACACATTGTAGTTTCTGGTGTCATCAGCCGGGATAACATTAATTCTCAGTGCATTAAAGAGGAACTATGTTTTTTCTAATCCTAAAGTAAAGTAAATTGTAAGCAAATTGTTTAATTACTGCAATTGAAATTAGCTAATACGATGACATACGTTAGATCTCTAGGTGAAAATATTTCGCCCTTTAACATAGAATATATAAATATACTAAACTTTAGGAGATTATGATTAACAGAAAACATCAAGTCCCCCTCCAATCCAAAATGTTTAAAAAGGACTAGATGGATATTAACATGGATATTAATGTTTTAATCATACTTTATGTGAAAGAAAAAGACATCTGACACTAATTTTTACAAGCAGATATTTGTATATGTCTTAGCGCATACAAGTAAGGAATACTTAATGATGTTTTCTGGCAGACCATTTTCATGCAGCTTTAGTTTTTCTTCTTTAAAAAATATCATGAGTGAATTGAGGCTCACATTATAGAGGAAAATGATATTATACTTCACGTGAAATCAGATCATATTCCAATCACTGTTATAATCTGTGGATGGTCCATTACTCCTAATTATATCAATCATCACCCATAGAAACGAAATGGCATGTTCCACCCTGCTGGGAGCATTTATGAGCGTGTATTCATCAGAGACAAATTGAAATTCAAAGCAGATGAAGCGCAAACTCAAATCACACCTCCTGCATCTCTTTTCAAATTGTCTTTTGTGTTGCAATGTCTGTCCCTTTCATTCAACATCGACAGTATGAATATACTAAAGGAACAAGTCAGAAAACTTCACAGGCTGCTGAAATATATGCGCTGCTATGTAAGTGTGACATGGTTGTTATTATATTGGCATGTCGACATGTGGCTTACCTGCTCCTTTTTATCCCCTATTTTTCTTATGGGTTATTTTACCCCCCTTTTGACAGTATAATTTATCTCTTACATGATGATGTCTTGAAATAATCCAATTTTACAACAATTTCATGAGAATATGAAAAAAACCAATGCATACATTTTCTTTAAGTGATGCTGTCTCCCTATCTGCTAAAGGAACATACATACACAGAGAAGGAAAGGGATGACTCACAATGTAAATGAATAATAAACCTGGGATTAACATGACAAAGTGGCAAAGCCTTTTTTATGAGGAATTATCATCAGGTCTTTCAATGTAATTATCAAAAACATTAAAAAAAACAAATAGTAATATCTTTTTATATATGCTTAAGATGCGACCATCTACCTGCTGCAGTGAGCCTGTGCTCACAGCACTGTCACAGAGATGAAGACATGAGTTTACTAGCTAGGGGGCTTTCCCACCAGAAGGTCTGGACCAAGGGAATGTGTGTTTTTTCTCTTCACCCTTTATTAATTATTTCACATCAATAAAATAGTTCCATAGTTTTACATTTGCATAGGTTGCACTTGATGCTTCATCTGAATATTGTCTCAATATTTAAATACTATGGTTTAGAAGTGATAGTATTTTATGTTTTTGCAGAGTGAGATTTTTTTTTAAAATCAGAACAAATATTGGTTTACAGGGCAATAATTTTTAATGGTTGCGTATTAATTTTGGAGTAAAATGCTGCTTGATATAGTGCCGAAGTTTCAGCACAAAATACCTTTACAACCATGTTAGTTTGCCTCAGTCTAAATGCTTCCATACAAACATTACCAGTGTTTTCTCTTTCTGTTGTCATGCAGAAGACTTAATCTTTGTGCTGTAAATTGGCCTTGTACATATCAGCTGAAATCACAAAATGAACATGTCGATAGCGATATGTTAAAAAATTGATTATTTTAATGTATGTAGTCATTAATGCATATGTCTTTAAGTCCTCAACAGCAGTCAAAGAATAGTTTCTCTGACATCCAACTAAACTCTGCCATCTGCTGAACTCTGCCTCTGCCTACACACACTGACACAGTAATTACACAGACACCATGTACCTATAGTACTTCACTCTTGATATATCTATTATTCCCATTACTGTAGTCTTTGCGTGCTGCCTTGCTTCTCTATGCATTTGTTCTGCAGCTTTTTACTATTTACACTGCTTCTGTGAGGTGATACTGACTTTTTCAAAAATTTGTACCGTATATTACAAACAATACCCAGAATCCTTCATTTTTCATATCCTAAGTCATCACATAGTAACTAAGTAGACTTGCAGCAGTTCACAAGGTAAAAACATTATAAAACATCATCAGAAAGACCATGAATGCCTGTAGACACATTAGAACCAACATGACCTTCTTAGTCAATTTGCTGAGTAAATTTTGTCCAAGTCAAATTGTGGATCCTCTTTTACCTTTTAAACAGTTAAAATAGATTAAATGACTGAAAAGTATCATTTGTTGTGGCACTATAGTGCCTATCAGCCATTCAGGATTCAGCACTGACAATGTTAGAAATTTCCAAACAATTTTAATGGATCTGGCCAGTACTGGACATCCTGCTCTGCTGCTGAGTTCCTGAATGCCTCAAATGTTTAGTTCCTCTTTTGTAAATAACACTTGGCAAAAAACAATAGTCTTTTCTAGGTTTTGTTTGCATTTCAGGTTCAGCATGAGATGCTCTTAAACTAGCAGCATTGTGCTGCCTTCTGTTCAGTCGCTAGAAAAACAAATCTCTGCCACATTCCTGTCACAGATGGATTTGGAAAATTCTAATTTAGAAATTGGGTTGTACACACAGACACACACACACACACACACACACACACACACATCCATCTCGGCTTAAATGCATGCATGCCTGTGTGTGTAGTAACTTCCACTATTGCTTGGTTTCAGGTTACCAGGCCTCCCCTCTCTCGTCTCTCCTGTATTTCAGTCTGTCTTTTTCCTCTGCCGGCTCCTGGAGTCTGACTGTCTGCTCTTTAAATAGAGTTGACCTCAGTGCAAACCTGAAGCTGCCACTGTCTTTAACTCTGCATGAGCGGCCACACATATATGTGTGTTTGTGTGTGTGAGTGTGTTAATCCCAGAGACTGTGTTTGTGTGCGTATGAGAGAGTGTCAAATGTTATTGTTTAATAATATTTAGAATAATATATATTCAAGCCCAGAGGAGTAGAGTGTCAGATATAAATGGCTGTAACTCATAGCCTTGCTTGTGAAATGGGATGCAAATATGTGCAACTGTGCTAAAACTTTTTACTGCTGAGTTTTTCCAACGATGTGCAAAGATTCAAACTTTTTTACCCTGACCACTAAACAACTTTGCATCCTGACATCTATAATATTCACATCATGGGTATCTGGGTAAGCCTCCAAACCACTGAAACCAACAGACATGCAAAAGACCCATATGTAGCATGTTCTGTACACACCTTAGAATAGATGAACAGAGGAAAACCAAAAGACCAGTGATAATTCAAAGTGACTGACATCATAATGTGACAAACCTGTAATTGTACCGGAAAGCTGTGTCTCTCAAGAGTGAGACATTGCACTTTTCCTGCCAAGAAAAATAGCAGATGGAGACAGGAAGCTAAGACGTTCAGCAAACTGTACTTTTCGTGAGTGCTTGTATGAACTTTAAAGTCATTGTGTGCAGAGGCATTTGACTTGGCACACTGCAGAGGAACTCATGTAGGAACTTCTCCAAAAAACTGAAGCATGCAATTATGCAACATTAATACTCATTGTTACACAAAATTTGAAGTCATGACTCACTGCTACTATCAGCATCTTTATAGTTACAGAGCTCACAGGTCCTGGCATAGAGAGGTTTAACTGTGAATGAACAAATGACAACGTGTTAGCAAAGAACACAGGGCAGAAAATGTTACCGTACATGCAAAGCTCTTGATTGAAAGACGGGAGGATTATTTTCTTTTGTAAATATTACTTTTGAAAAGTAAGAAAAAATAACCTGAATTCACTGCATATCTTTGCTCAGTTGCCCTTTAAACCAGCATTTGTGTCCCAGAAAATGTGGTGGCACTCAAGGCTTCATGATCGCCTCACATACGCCTCAATGTTCCACTCTTCCACTCTTATCAGTGTGGTAGGAGCTTGATCTGCCGAGGCTGCCCTCACTCTGTTACAAAAAGTCCAATCTAAACAGCTGACATTTGTAGGGCAAAGAGAAGCAAGAGAACCTGCACACCATCCTGAGCCAATGTGAGTTCAGGGAAAAGGGTTAATTAGGTTTAATTCTGAGGTGTTGTTCTCTTGCCACCTCTGGAGGTGCTTGATCAGCAAAACAAAGAAAGAGAGGTGACTTTAAAGCAGCTCTTGAAGGTGGTGGCTGCCGAGGACGGACAGTGGATCACCTTCCTCCAGCTCCTGTTACATGACGCTCAGACGACAGAGACATATGCATTTAGAGCAGACATGGATGAGATGTCAGCCAGAGAAGAATTATCCTCAGATACATTTCCAGGTATAAAGACCTACTTAAGTGTATGCTACATTTGGAAATGTCTTCGTAGCTATTCAACCTGTCAAAATGTCATCAACTGAAGACTGAAATAAAAAAAAAAAAGAACTGATGCCACTGGATTAGGACAGAAAAAAAAGACACTAAAATATCATCTCACTGTTATGATACAGCTCCGTTTTTCTATTTGAGAAGCTGACTAATTGCTACATACAGAAAAGCTGTCAGAATCTGTAATACCTGTCACGCTCAGTGTATTCTAAAGCAGCACATGGACAACTCTGGCTTCCTGACCTCTGAAAAAGGGCTGCAAAGAGCCAACAGCTGGTGCGATGGAGAGGTCATGGAGTGAGATCAGCCTCCCGTGGCTTCAGGAGTTCATAATTAACACATTTCCACCTGGAACATTCGCCATCCTTTATGCCGTCAGACCACGGGGCTTTGAAAGCTCCACAGAGCTTTGGCAGATCAAAGCCGTGAACACAGCTCCCTCAAAGTGAAAGATATTAACCCAATTACCTTTTTAAAAAATTCGCACTACATGTGTTACTAATTACAACAGGCTGCAGGTTTGTAAAGTAATAAAATAAGGAGAGAGTAAACTTGAAACACTCTATTAAGAAAGGTGCATCAATAAATAAATCAAGACATAGAAAGTAATGACTTTTTAAAATGAATGTGTCTGTTCATGCACAAGATTTATAAGAGTGTAAATCCCAGTAAGTTTAATCTGTTTCTTGCTGTCAGTTAGATAAATAGACTGATACCATAGAGTTACAGCTGGCAGCTTATTAGCTTAGCTAAGTGTAAATGAAATAAAACTTGTCATTTTTTCCACTTCTGATTATGTAAGGTTTCAACAAACAAGATGAATGTTATTCTGTGAGTTGCATAGGTGAATAAGATTACCTAGGAGAGCTGGTTTCCGCTTATCCAGTTATTATGCTAGGCTTAACTGTTAGCAGTAGCTTTACATTGGAGGAATTGCATCAAGCTTCTCATTGAGCAGATGAGCATTATTCTTAAAATTATTGTATATTGTCAAGTGTTTGGTAGATGTTGTCTTAGAGCAGAGGATGCCAAACCTTTTATCCTGAGCCAAAAGAAAATTTTAGTGTCTCCTTGGAATCCAAGTGTGCAAATGAATAGTCAGTAAATTCACAGTTGTACTTAAGGAACCCAACAAACCTTGAGTTTATTATGTGTAAAATTACATCATCTTATATTTACATTGGCTGTGTATAATGTTTACTTCATCTAATCAAGTAGCTAGTGACCCACTGAAAATAAGTACGAGACCCATATTGGGTCCAGACCTGAAGTTTAGGAAAAGCTGTATTAGACTTCAGAGATGAGAAAAAATCTAAGAGATGGTTTATTTTACACAAAAACTGAAAGAAGCCTCTGTTTTTTTAGGCCTCCTGTCATCCGAGAACAAACTGTTTTCCATTTCGATTTCTGCCCAAAACACACAAACCACAAATGACAATGTGTGTGTGTGGGTGTAAAAATGTTAACAATAACAGTGCAGTGAACGGAAAAATGGAACAAGAAGCAGCAATAGACAGCATGAGGAAACAAACGACTCGGGGAGGCATTTTATGGAGAAATATAAGTTATTCTGCTGTTGCATGTTGACATTTTGTCTGTGATCACGGCTGATTAGCAGGACTCCGTCCCAGAGGAGCTAAGCCCACGTAAAGCCCTTCGCTCTCACTCCTCCCTGCCGCACTGAGCCTCTCTGGGGCATGAGAAGTCACTCAGTGTGTGAGAGATGTGCCAGCGTGCGATCAGTGTGTGAGGAATTGATTTAGAATATTCGGATCAGGGAAGGCTTCTGGGTGGAGAAGTGCTTGATAACACTGTCACTAAGGTAATCACCCGTGACAAATTCTTCCTCAGGAAAAGAAAAGGCATTTTTTGGGCTGATTCTGGGAAACCCGTCAAACCAGTACTTACCAGTGGTGAGTTTGGCTCCATAGAGATGCAGATCATACAGTCAGACTGTCTGTGGAACCTTCTTGTGCCAGTTGGTTAATGTCAAAGTATAAAACCCAGCAAGATTTTACTGACTTCTGTTTGTTCACTTTTGGTTGGCTACATTATTCGGCTGTTTACTGTTCTGATTTTATTTGTATTCCTCTCATAATACATGCTTATATTGAGTTTAGTGGGAAAAGAGTTATTTTAATTAGAGTAATTTAATAAAACCAAAGGTATAATGCAATTATTTGTAAGTTTGTGCTTATTACTTGTTTATTGTACAGGCTGCGTCAAGGTTTTGCATTTCAAAATGGATCCGAACCAAAGCCAAACTTCAACAACAAAATCTGTTAATAAGGTTTTAAAAAAAGAAGGAGCAGGTAAAATGAAATCAAAGAGCTAGAAGGAAAACTAAACTGAACAACAAAGATGACATGAGGAGCACAGGCAGGACTCGGAGACACACACAGGTCTGAGGAACAGAAGTAGACAAACTGATAAATCAAAGATGGTGAAAAACAGACTTAAATACACTAGAGAAAGAAAACAAACAGGCAACAGAAGAAATACGTCATTAAACAAGAAAACAAAGAAGGGGGAAGAAAGCATGAAATATAAAAAACATAAAGCATACAAAATAAACAGGAAATGAGTAGACTAATATTGCAAACCAGGACAGATTGTATGGGGAGCAGGGCTTTATATTTAGACTTGACTTTAAAATAGGGTGCCATGAGTAAAACATGCTCACATTTACAAGGCTAATATACTGATCAACACCTTATTCTAACATGTTAGCCTGCTAGCATTTGTTTACAACTCTAGAAACACAAAATACATCTGAGACTGGTGAGACTGGTGAGACAGTCATTACTCTTTCAGGTATATAGAGATCAACCAAATGATGAGACGGTCTGAAGTTGACTTGATAAGACCAGTCAAGTTAAAGGAATCACCAAAACGTATACAGTTCAAACTTTGTATTAAACTTTATGGCTTGGAGGACATAAATCTCTGTCTCATATATTATCCATTCAAAAGAAACATCATAATTAAAAACCTCATTGCCAATCCCATGGAGCTAGAGGAAAAGAAAGGGGATCACTGAAATCCTACAGTTCATCAACTGGGAAAAATTAATTTCTGTACAGTATTTCATGGAAAAGTCCTTGTTCAGGCATTCACAGTTTGACAACTGATTTGTCGAAGTGTTTCTGCCTCTTGGATGAATTCCTCTGTAAGGCAGATGAGTATTATAGGGATTATTGGCCTAATTTAATGGAAAATATCTGGGAACAGCACTACAATAAAGCACAGAGCTATTTAGTCTCTATGATTAATAAATACTTTGCCTCAGGCATCAGAAAAATAGTGAAAGTGACCATAATCGTTCCAAAATGTATTATATTGAACTTTCGGTTAACAAGATTTTGGTGGAAGTCTGGTTAAAAAAGGAAATATTAATTTGAGAGGAATATTTTATTGTAATATTTTATGAGGCTCGAATAACAAAGCAAATGCCATCAGCAGTTTGACATTTACTCGTGTTTAAGACTCGAGTTTTTAATTACAGCTGTCAGCACTAATGAAAACAGGAGAAATCTATAAACCTGAAATAACTTGAATAATGATTTCCATGTCGAGCTCAAACATTTAACAGCTTCTCCAACTCTTACTCAAGCTAGTACTTTGGAGTGTTTAAAGTAGCGTTTCCATGACTAAGAATTCACGTAGCCAGTTGGAATTGATCAAGTCCTGATAATTACTGACTGAACATAAGTTATCCACCAATAAAACTGTTATGCACATAGTAATAAGCCATATACATGTGACTCTACAAAGCTCTAGGATCATAAATCCATATAACTATAAACTCTATGTAAACATGTGGCCCATATGGAAACCAAGCTGTAATTGTTCGATGACTGTTCATGTGAAGATTTTAGCAGCCAGTATATAATTTTTTTATGCAATTTTTGTGAGGATTTTTGGTCATGTGATGTTTATGTATATTTTAAATGGTGGTTGCATGTGTTTACGTGGTTGAGCAGACTGAAAACGAGTCGGAACAATAAAGACTATGTGTCCATCCATCCAATTATCTATTGAAAAAAAGAATTAAAATGCAGGCACACAGCAGCCATATTCTTTTATACCAGTAAACATTGTTGGAAAGTAAACTGAACTTGCCTGCTGTCAGTGTGTGTGTCTTACTGCGGCATGTTGCCTCCGAGTCAAACTCTTAAACACCAGCAATGTTTGCAATGTTTTTTTAAATTGATTCTCTTTTATTGAAGTGTTTGTGTCACGGGGCTGAATGTGCACCATGTCAGATTTGTGTATGTTTTTCACACACAGCAAAATTTGAAAAAAAAGCTGAAAGTTTTGGAGCTGAAAGATACATGAGAGAGTTGTTATCTAGAATAGCCAGTGTAATCAAAGAGGAGCTTTTATGTTGCCGTGCTGCTGCTGCACCTGAGCAGCATTTAAACCAAACTGTGATGGACAGCTACGCTCCCCATCAAACCCAAACTCGATAAATTAGGGTTGTTTTACTTGCAGTTTCTCCTATGTGCTTTTACATTAATGCATGTGCTGTTCGCTTTTTGGGCATGTGAGCGTTTACAGAAGAGAGAGGAAGAAGGAGACACGCTGCACCAAAAGTTCCCAGTCAGAATCAGACTGGATTTCATACTTCATGATTGGTGTCTCTCCTAACCCTCAGAGGTGCTGTAACGCAAACATGGGGCATAATTTATTGAGCAAACCCAGCCAAACTTTTGTAACATTTAAAGTTTTAAGTTGTTATCTGTGGCAAGTCTTTTTTTTTAATCAAAATGAAATAAAATAAAGCAGGAAACCAATCTGTTGTCTGTCGAAGTATACATTTTTCTATATAAAGCATCCAAAAAGAGAATCAAAGTATGATTTTGTGCCCAGTGTGTTTTAACAGGAAAATCTAGAAACATTAAAAGTTGGACGAATAACTCATTATTAGCTTCATTTTGCTAGCGAGCTTCAACTGATAAAATTTACGAGCAACAATTGCCATGTCAATCAACAAAATCACCTGTCCTAGAATATAAAAAAAGAAGTGAGGTCTATTTTCAGGTGCAATGCACTGTTAGCCACATTATGTGCCAATAAGAATAGTCAAAGTAAAAGTAACTGAGGGGAAGGCTGAGCTCAGGGTCAGTCGGGCCCCATGTTCCCATTAGTAGTCTGCCTGGTGGCCCTGATCACATGGGGGCCAAAAGCCAGCACACATGTGACTTTTTGGAAAAAATACAAAAAAACTTCACAAAATGTTACACAACCAGAACTTTTATCAAGGACAGTGGAAGGTTTCTGTCATGGTTAAATATATAACTTCAGTCACAGTGGAAAATGTCAGGTCACTCACTGCATCACAGATAAGCTGTTTGTGCCCATCCATCACTTCAACTCCAATAACTTCACTTTTTACTGATCTTTCAGTATGGCATCACTGCTGTTCTTTCTGCAGTTCACCAGTGGTATGAACACATATTTCTCCTCTAATCTTTGTCACACTTCCTGACACAACTTGAAGGCATTCGAGGTATTTATCATCAGTCACATATCAGGTGGCTGTGAAGGGAACGATCAAGACAGTCTGGTGGGTCTGCTGTACATGAGCTCAACCCTTTAAAGTTAAACACATCTAGGTTTTATTAGTGGATAAGTGTTTTTCCCACACAAATACAAGCTTTCACAAAGGAATTACCTTAAAAACTAACACACTGCAATAATAAAACACTGCAATAATGATATTTTAATAAAAAAATAATCCAACCAAAAGTGTGCTGGGTTCATCAACAGTATACTATCTGATTTTACTGAAAAATGAATATAGATGCTGAAAAACAGGGAGTAACAGAGTACACACAATGAATAAAGAACTGAAAAAATACGGTCACAAGGTACAGCTGTATTATTCTGAACCTTTAGCCAAATTCTGGCAGGTTTCGTTTGCAAAGTGTGTTGGTGGATGATCCAATTATGGTAAGTGCCTTTAGCAGAAAGAGGTGTGATTGTGAGCTACCATAGAGCAGAATCCCACTGATATTGCAGTAGGGGGCGTTTGTGTGTTTTAGGTTTAATTCATTTAATCTAAAGAGGAGGAAGGAGGAAAGATTTAGTGGTTTGAGTTGGAGAAGAAGCAAAAACGTAGGATGTCAAACTGAAAAAGAGTCTCGTATATGCATGTAAAGAGATGGATATATGTTTTGTTAAACTCACAACCAAGACCTGTTATTATTTACAGCAACACTGAACAACACTGAACAACATTGAATGGCTGGTTGACAGTCGACTGCTGCTCTTGAGGGAAGCTGACTGAGCTCACCTGGAGAGACAGGGAATGTTACTCATGCAGAGAAGATTAGGACACACTTACATCTCTAATGCAACGTGTACTGAAAGACACTGGCCTGTGAGGATTAATCATTAGCTCAGGTTAGTGCAGCAGCGTGACACTATATTTTGTTGAGGGGTTGGAACCAATGCAAAAGCCTGACAGTCTCTGACATAAAAATATGTGTCTTTACGGCTAAAAGCCTCATGTGACATTCAATATAGTCGGTAAAAAATAGAATTTCAAAGTCACAAAGCTGATTCTCCTATAAATATGGAGTGTTGTGACATGACCAATGACTGTGAGGTAACATAATCATCAGTGAATTATTTACTGTAATATGGCACTCGTTGTTGGTGGAATATGTGACAGAGTCTTTTATGTTCGCAGCAGAAACAGAAGACACATTAAACATAGATCAGATGTTCTTGAAATCACTAAGGATTCACTCTGGTATAACATGATGTGCTTTGCATTTTTTTGAACTCTGACAGGTGACTTGACTCGTGACTTTGAGGATTCAGATGAGTGATTTGCCTAAACTCTTCCATTCATCATCACTGGACACTGTAGAGGAGCATGTGTTTTTTTTTTTTTTAATATTTTTGCACTGCTGGGCATCCCATCCATCCAATGAAGAAAATGAGCATTGATTGGCTGGAGGAGCATCCATTTGCATTCAGACTAGTCCATGATTTCCAGTGCTTACCCATTAATCACTGACTTTATCCCTGAAACACAAATCAGAGCCTGGCAGAAACTTGCCAGCTGATGAAATAAATGAAGTTGACTTTCCCCCCCTATCATCACTTACAGTCTGTGCATTTCATTTTTGTCTATTTCACATCATCTATACAATAAAAAATTGCCCTCTCTCCCTCTACTCCCCTTGTTTTTCATTTTCTGGTACAGCTGACGTACCCTTAGACTGAATTAATATAAGACATTTACATATTTTGAGCTCTGAAGCAAATCCTTCTGTGGGAATATAATTTATTAAGATGATGCCTTTAGTTTAAAAGAAATTGGCTATCATCTTCAAATACGTCTATCTTACAGGCATCATAAAAGAAACCTTTCACACATCAGGCTTTGTCCTTCATTTCTTTCCCATTTTTGTTGTAATGAATTTTTTTTTTTTTAAGTTTTGCTCTGCAGTATCGGGTAATTAGATATTTGGCTCAGAGGTGTTCTCTGATAACACACCTAAACGCTTATGAAATAAATCCTGAGTGAACTCCGATGCAAAAATTGATTTTATCATTTCCATGCATGAAGTTCTGATAGCTTATTGATTTGCTGTTATGTTGGTGCGCAGCTTTAGACAGCAACATGCAAAGTTGTAAATTTCGAA
Organism: Acanthurus leucopareius; assembly: GCA_029814765.1. Lineage (NCBI taxonomy): Eukaryota > Metazoa > Chordata > Actinopteri > Acanthuriformes > Acanthuridae > Acanthurus > Acanthurus leucopareius. Next base: position 5,075,827 of record JAQMCX010000043.1, on the reverse strand, counting down.
TGAAAAGCAACCACGGGGCAATGTGTGTGAAAACATGCTAGTGGTTAAGTCATTATGTAATTTTGCGTATTTCTGTTGTGCACATGACAGAAATTCCAGATGAAAAAGTAATGATAAAACACGCTCACATGTTTAAAGGCCCCGGGGCAGAGCTGTTAAACTTGATTCCAGTGAGAGCCTTGCAGAGACAAGAACTGGGAATTTAAATGAATCACATTCACATCCTGATATCTGAGCTGCCAGGAGGCCCAAGGATATTAAGTATTTGTCACTCTGAGCACAATTTGCCCCTCTGTACTGATTTTAAAGTCAAATTTACACCTTTGATTTGACTTCTTAGTCAAGCAATTGTAGTAAAATACAATAAGAAGACCACTTCTTCTTACTTTTTGTCATACATGCAGCTGTGTCACACGTAAATACCCAGGAACTTTTAAACCAAGAAATAATCCACCAAGTTTTAATGTAAATAGCTTCTCATAAATATGCTCTGCATTCCATATTTAGACACACCATACATCAGTGACTACACCTATTAAGGCTTCACATTTGTTATTCTAAACACCTGCAGTATTAGCATCTCCTATTAGATCGTTGTCATTTTGATATCAGACATAGATAATTTAATCTGCAGGGAAGCAGAACTCAGGAGCTGTCAGAACTGTCACTGATGCTGCCTCATATAGAATATCATACATATTGGTCATAGAAAGAGCTCACTTTGGTTGTTGAATAACAGCTTTTATAACATCTTGGTTATGGTATTAAGGCACACAAATTCACTGTTGTGTAAAACAAACAGCAGTATATTAACAGTGACCTGTATCCCTCCACAGAACCTCACATTCAGTCAGGTCTGCGTCGAGCTGCTGCAGGTATATTAACTCAAGGTCACTTACTTCAACCTCTCCGTGTCAACTCGTTTATCCATTTCAAGCCTGCTGTTACACCTCCATTGGTGTACAGAATCCCATCAAGCAAACTGCCGCCCACCACCATTTCTAATTTTGTGCAATTTGAACTGGTATTTGCTGGGATGCCCTGTAAAATGTGTTCAATTTAAGGATATTACACTTTTATCAGAGATGGTAGAAGTGTGCAGAATTGAGAAATGGAGCGATAATGTTGGCCCAGAGGGACCCTTAGCCTGGTGATTTTATTTATGAAAACGGTGTCATTTATAATGATCTTTAGCTCATGGAAAGCCATGTAAGATCACACGGCTGACCATTCAGTAACTAATTTTCCTGAAAACCCTGAAATATGATGCTTCAATAAGCCTTCAAATTGAAAACTGAATGCATCTCAAAGGGAAAACACTCATAAATGTGATAAATTTTAGTTCATCACACATTCAGTAAAGCACAAGAAACACCAAAAAAAAACAATTCCCATTCAATATTTCAATCTTGAAATAATAAAGACAGTCCAGTTCCCTCGCTTGGCAGGAGATGGCTGAAAAGGTTAGTATCACTCTTTTGTCTGTCTGTTGAATATGAAGCTAAAACCAGAAAGGTTGGCTTAGCATGAAAGAAAGATGACAGGCAGGGGGAAACAGCTAGTCTGTCAAACAAAGACACAAAAAAATCTGCATATCTCATGGTTGTCTCCCATTGAGATGACTTTCCAGGAAGTCATTGCTCCTGGCTAAGAGATAATCTTTCTCATAATTTGCTGTAAAACCATAATTTGCTTTTTCCCCCTTTATTATAATGTTTGAGATTGCACAAACAACATTAGGGTTAGTTTGTAGATTAAGTTACCGTGGGACAGAAACGACAAAGCTTTTTCTCTGTGTTTATGCTAGGCTAAGCTAACCATCTCTTGACTGTGGAGTCATGAAAGTTGTATTGATCTCTGCTCAAAAACAAATGACAAAAATGGCAGATTATTTCATTAACATATAAAAAGGCAGAAATGGTTGTGTGAAGCACAGTATCGGAGCAAAATAGAGTCAATCATTGAACTTTTAATGTGGTTCTTATAGAAAAAAACAGGAGGCGAGTAGCACCAACATTGAAAAGATGAGCAATAGGACGGCTCTTTCAAAGTAAAACTAACACATTTGAGTCACCACCGGGTGTCTGACTGTGGTGTAGGTCATAAACTCCGTCCCTCCATGTTAGCAGAACGAACCAAATTAAATAATCGAAGTACAAATCAAAAGTTTTTTTCCCTGCAATGGTTTTTTGTCATTTCAGGGTTGAACATCAAAACTCCTCCATCCACCAATCACTACTATGCAAACTCTTTCTCCAAACAGCATCAAAGTTGTGCATGATGGCAGTGCCTGCGTCAGCCATGCTTGTTATTCATCTTTTTTAATCATCACTGGTGAGAATGCTTCTGCGTGCAAACAAAGATGCACACTCTCATGACCTAAACCGAGTCTGTTGTGAGGATTGTCATGGATGAAGTGTATTCAGAGCTATTTTGGTAAAAAACAGGATCTGACTGAGTATGTGGATGAGCAGTGGAGACTTGGGTTAGGCTTTAGGAACACTGAGAACTTTTTATCAATTCCTTTTACCATCAGAAGAGCCACATTTCAAGTCTGCAGGGGGTTGAGTGTTTTAGACATGAAGGATGGATTTTGGTTTGAGTGGCACTTTTAACTTATTTTTGCATATTTTGAGTGTGTGTGTTTATGCAACCACCCATGCAATTAAAATAGTGATAAAAAAGACTTTTTGCTGGCTAGTGGAGAGATGCTGGCACACCACTGTTATCATACAGCCATTTATTGCTTTTTTGACTTTGACTTCTCTGCTTGTTACCACTCTGCCTCCTCAGATTTGAGTGCTGAAAGATCCAAAATGACAGTTTGAAGATCTGAAATTCATCACTACTCTTATTTTGGAGAAGGCTGCATCATTAAAATGTAACTTTATTTACATTTTCTTCATATCTACAAACACCGAAGCTTCTTAATGATGTAAGTGATTCCATTTACAGACACATGGCTGGACAACAAGGAGCCGAGCAGATAATGCCTAAACTTCCAGGAAATGAACTATATGAAATCTAAATATATAGAATATGAACAGAGCACAATCTTACTTTAAATTTCTCTGAAATCCCTCTGATGTTTTCTTTTTGCTTTTCTTTTCTTTTCTCGTCATTCTCATCCTCTATTGTCTCTGTCTGGTTTCCTTTTATTCCCCACAGCCTCAGTCAGGAATTGTGGCTTATTACAGCTCACAATAAACTGAAGTAGACAGACAGGATTTTCATTACTTGCTCTGAAGCAAAATGAAATATGATACAATGGTTTTTCCTTGCAAGTTTGGACTGATTAACACAAACAAACAAATATTTACATGGTCTCATTATGTAGCTCTCCAACAATAAATCCAAGAATGTCTGTGTTATGAAAACCTTGTTTGGATTGTATGTTTTAAAAATGATTTTTATTCTTCTCCCCTGACTGTTTTTATTATAATGAATATCAAATACAAGATTGGATTACCTATATTGATCCCACACCAGGGATATTCCAACTTAAAGAGACAAAAACACAAACACAAGACAGGAGCATTCAACCGAAGCCATGAAGGCTGTTCAACCTTTAATTCCAGCAGAATAGAATCAAATGAGATAAACACATGCAAATCTAAGCATTTAATGCAGAAAATGCATTAAAAAAAAGTTTAATTTCCTGAAGCGCATATTCGAGACAAAATGGAAACAAAACTGCAGTAAAGAAGTTTTGCAGTTCTTCTTTTTTAGCACTGTGTGTGCCAATGTACTTCCTGATTTAATTGCACAGTATGTAATGTTTTCCATTAGAGGTCTTTTAGTTAAAACAACAAAAACAAAAGAAAAAGTTTAATGATGTCTTAAAATGTCATTGAAATGTTCACAGGTAATGTATTTTGTTGTCATTCATGTTCGTCCTGTCGCTGACTTCTCTCCTCGCTCTCTGACTGGTGTCTCACACAAACATGCAAAACATCAAAATGCAAAACTTCAGCCTTCCTGCAGTATTTATATTTTATCTGTCGCTTCACAAGTCTTGGTATTGTTTTGAGTCTCTTGTAAAGTCTGTGAACCTGATCACCACCACCTTTCAAACAACAAACACAGCAGGCTGCTCACTCCTGTGCTGAATTTAATATGGAACAGCCAGCTTTGTGCACTTGTGACAATTAGAAAAGAAATTAGCCATCAGAGGCAGCTGGACAAAGAAGTTGTGAAAAAAACAACAACACAAAAACAAGGTAAGACTGCTGTTTGAGTCCAGGCTGAATTTTAAAGACCTCGTGATTTTTTTCAGAGTGCAGATGATCTAAATGAATAAAAATTGCACTTTGTGTGGATCGATATTTTGCACATTTTTCCCTTTTATTACTGTGTCTCTTTTAACTGTCACCTTTATTACTATTCTTTCTTCTTTTCTTTAATGCGTATTTTTATATCAATATGAAATCAATTAACTTGTGTATGTTTTTATGTGGAGTAAAGGCTAATGTATGAGTGGTTCACTGTAGGTGCAGCAAAAAAATACACACAACCTGAAAATCAAGCAGCTGTGCCTGAAGCTTTGTGATCTTGACCAGTTTGGTTTATCAGAAAAGGCAGTTTCATCTGTCTATACGGAGTATAAAAGACCGACATTAATGAAATAATCAAAGATTTGTATGGGTGCGGCGTTCGTATCACACCATTCTTTTTATTATCAAATCAAATTAGACTTCTAACAGTTTGACAGCATGACAGCGACTTGTGTTTCTCACCCTTAAACAAAACATTTTTACTCTTGATTCGCCACATTTTCTCTGACGGCTATTATCCCAACACATTCACTGGCAAATTGTCTTGTCATTTGTGAGTATGGCTCCAGTGATGATTGATTTCAATTGATAACACATCAACATGGGAACGGCGGTGCTTTAAACAAGCCTTAAGGTTTCCTGCAGCCCACAAGGCTTATTTTGTGCGTTATAGGCTACAACTCATCATCCTTCAGGGCATTATTGTCTGTGTAATATTCACTTGTTTATCTCTCCCGACAGATCTGGATGAAATATTTTCTCCCAGTAAAAACCCTCATTGTTATTCAGTGAATGCACTGAGGCTTTGATGCATTCACGAGAGGCTCTGTAGATAAGAATTCAGTTCCACTGCAACCCGAGTTAATAGGTTTGAGAGGAAAGGAATGACATTTAAAGAACATAAACAAATAAAAGATTTTTTTTTTTTTAGTGCTCTTGCACCTGACAACCTCCGGAGTGTTTGTCCATATGATACACATGCTGCCTTTGCACAAAGGTCAAAATGAAAAAAAAAAAAAAAAAAGGTTACCGCTTAGCTTTGTCACTGTGTAATCGAAAAAAAAACGGCATGTTTATGATTTAAGGTAAAGTATCAAAAGAAAAAGGCCATACTTCAGTGTCAAGAACAATAGCCTTAATAAAACAAAGTATGAGGTTTTGTTTTGGCCTAAAAGGTGCTGATGGATGTTATTTTTGGATTTAATAGCCTTTTTTTTGCTGTTGTGGTTTTTCAGTTTTGTTTACGTTTCCTTCATGCTGTATATGAGCAATAAAGACAATCAAATCAACAGTCTCACAGAGGCTTTATGAAACAAGAATAACCTGACCTAAGATCACTAAAAACAAAGATGTCGTTCTAATTAACTGTTGAATTATTCACACAGTCATTCACATTGTTTGGTAAATAAGGTAGAATCTGTTGAATAATTCATGTTCTATCAAACTTGTTAGAATATTCAAGTCTGTAACAATCAATGTAATTACATTAACGATGGATCAAATGACTCTGCATTATGAAAGAGTTTACAAAGTGACAAACACACAGAGGTTCAGCATCTGAATCTGCAAACTCCAAAGCTTTTTAGTGTCCTTCAGCTCTTTGTTTCAGTTTTACTCCTCTCCTCCTCATCCCTGTTTCCAGGTGCAGCAGGCAGCTGTTTTAAAGTAAACCAGCTCTTGCAAACACACTCCACACCTTCTTAGCATTTATTTTGTTTCCTACTAAACAAATTAGCTGACAAAAAACAAAATAAAAACAAAAAAAATGCTGTTTTAATGAGCCAATGAATTTGGAATGCTTTATTTAAATATGTATCAATCATTTTTAATTATGCACACTGCAGGTTTAACAGTGTGAATTAATGTGAAACACTTGTTCAGCAATGAATTAATCATTAATAAATTTGTTTCCGTTATAAATAAGCAGTATATGTCCACATGTAAAGTTGCCACTGATACAGCGGAGAGTAAAATGGGAAGAAGGGAAAAGTATTTAGCAAGAACAAATGGAAATTAGGGCAATGTTTGTCATTTTTGTGGTGAGTGAACACTATATTTCTCCAGTTAAATCATCCTAATTATGGGCGATGCTTTTTCAGCAATCTTGTCATCTCAGTAACAGTTTGGTTACTATATTACATTATTAACTCCTGGCTAATGAGAATCGCCTTTTCCGCAATTATCACTGCAATTTTAACTCATTATGGTACTCACAACTACTTAGCTTTGGTCATTTGAAGCAAAGTACAGCTTCAAATGACAAAATAAAACCTATTAGAGATGTTATTTCCTAAGCATAAAGTACAGCAAAAATAACAGGACTAAAGAACATCGTTTATGTACAAAAAGAACAGCAAGGGTCACTCACAAAACTGTCATTAGCTCATGCTCATTGCACATTAATGCCTAAAGGGCCATTCCAAAGAAAAAGAGGCAAGGGCAGAGAATAGATGACACCTCAGAATATTTAGTTGCAAACCAAAATGTGGCCATATGACTGCTAATCTTGAAGTTATTGAACAGCTAATGTAAAATTGGAATGTGGTAAACTTTTACGTCACTAAAGCTGCTCAACCAGCACATTTGCTGAAAGCACATCCACCAGTTCTCACTCTGACGGGTGCTGCTAATTCATGTTCATTTACGTCTCTGTATGACTAAGCCAAGTCACTGCTCGGTGCAGCTGTAGGTGGATTAAATTATATATTAGACCCAAGAGCTCCTACTGTCATTGCAGATGACAAATGTATGTGACTTAAAAAGAAAAAAAGCTTTTTAGCATTTCAACCACAGGTTTTTTTCAATGTATGTAATGGGTTCATAAGACCTCACTGTAGTCCTATGCATTTGGAACATGACGTCAAGCTGTTAGCCCTTTCTAGTAATGTGTTTTTTTTGCCTCCTTAAGAACATGTAGGAGAAATATAAGACATAGTGATGTAAAGCAACACACTTCTTGTCACTCTGGGAGAAATTTGTTACACTCTGATATTCACAAATCACACTTTAATAGCAGAGTTTTTTAGTCATATTAATTACAGTGAAAGCATTGAAAAAACCTCTCTATGCAAAAATACAACCTTTAAAAATTACAACCTTTAAAAACTGTTGAACCCTATTTTTGGCTCCTGCCTATAGAAAAAAAGAGCTGAAGCCTTCATGAATGGGCTACAACAAACTGCGTAAGTGGTCATATTTTTTCTGGATCCCTGATCGTTAAATTAAAGTCTCTACTTATAAGCATCATTCATATTCTTTCTCCAAACAAAAGCTGACCGCCTTGAGGTATTCTGGTCTGTCTTTCTCAGTGTCTCTCATCCTCTCTCTATCTCTCTCTCTGTGTGAGCCAACTCAGCTCAGTTACAATTTAGATTAAATGAGGAGGCATGGGACACAACTTAATGAGAATTTGTTTTTGTTGCTCTGCCAGTAATTAGTTTGTTAAAGCAGAACGAAATGAGCCTGTCTCAGGAAATGTAAAATTGAATATTAATTAAATTACAAATGGAAATCGTGCTCAAATGCTAACAGCAGCTATCAGACCTGCTTGGATGTGTTAGAATAGAAGCTGTTTCATTTCTGGTTGCACTTTGCTCAGTTATGCAATAAGTTTTATCCTCTTTCCTCAAATGATTTTTGTATTAACATTGTTGGTTTCGTTCAAAAAAGATGACGCTGAACCAGCATCCTAGCTTTGTGGCTTTAAATTCATGGCGTGTTGTACACTGTATCTCTCCTAGACTCAGATGTGTCAGATGCATGGAGGCCACCGAATAATAAGATGTAAATGTCCCACACACCAATTTTAAACCCCTGTTTTCTCAGTCCATGGCTGCCTGTCACTTGTGGAGCAATGGTCCACTGCATCAATAATGACTATCCCTCAACAGTGGGAGGTGGAAACATGGAGTCAGAGAGCACGACAAAGAACATAGAGGGAAAAGACGAGGGCGAGAGGGTAACAAGTACTGAGAAAACGCTGTAAAAATCAACCAAAGTGAACGCAGGCGTTGAAATACTGACTGAGATGAGACTGCTATCAACGCAAGGTTGTAAAGATCAGAGGTAGAGCATCACACAGACATGCAGTGAAGTGTGTGTGTGTGTGTGTGTGTGTGTGTGAGCTGTGTGTTGCTATGGCGTTAATGCATGTGAACAGGATTTCAGTATTGTTAAAGTGGAGAGTGACAGAGGACTGGATGAATAATTCAGTTTTCTCAATTCCAAGATCTCTACTGTTTAGCATGTGCTGCCTGTGTGCAATGTGTGTGTGTGTGTGTGTGTGTGAGAGAGAGAGAGAGAGAGAGAGAAAGAGAGAGAGGGAGAGAGTGATGGACAGAAAGAAAGAAAATACACTCACCT
>JAQMCX010000043.1:5015373-5067081 GCA_029814765.1 Acanthurus leucopareius | reverse complement strand
CACCATCAGTGTGAAAAACCTTCACTGAAAAGGGTACAGTCAAATCAGGATGGCTGATGGTTGAGTGTGTGTGTGTGTGAGAGAGAGAGAGAGAGAGAGGGAGAGAGGGAGAGAGGGAGAGAGTGATGGACAGAAAGAAAGAAAATACACTCACCTAATCATGCATATGATTATGTTTGTGTTTGTTTGAATTGACTTGTTTAAGATCAGATAAAACCGTCCCTCCAGAGGGAAAGTTATCTAAGAATCTGCACAGCTGCTAAAAGAAACATCAGGGTCAGTTTTAATAGATACACATTAAAATATGGAACAACATAAATAACATCAGTGTACTGACAGTAGGTCCACAATTTGAGAACTGCTGTTTGTTTAAGCCTGTAGGAGGATACTGCAAATGATCTTTTTCAGCTCATGCTTGGTGCCTCTGAAATGTTAGCCTGGGGGGAGAAGCTGGTATTCTGGGTGGAGGGTATGAGACGGGTCAGAGATTATTCTCTGACCAGCAACTCCTCAGTGGCCTGAGTGGGTTTGTGCTGCCTGATTCCTGTTACCTACAGAGTGGGCTGCACTGGATGACACCCTCCTGTATGTGTCCAGATGTTGACCTGGCATGGATAGAAGCGACGCTTATGAGTTGTAACCCTAGCTCTATGATCACACAACGAGCGCTCTGCAAATTTAAACCCTCACCACAAATTTACAAACTGTAACTACTCAGGGGTGGAACAGGAGCTGAGCGGTTAGTATTGTTGCCTCACAGCAAGATTGTGCTGGCTTTGATTCTGCCAGCCTGTCAGGGTCTATTTGTGTGGAGTTACATTCTGCCTATATGACCTGCTATACATACGCTCAAGTTTCCCAATAGTTTCACAATAGTATGGTGTGGGGTGGTACTCACATTTCAAATATGTATGCAATAACATATAACACACAATACAATTCTGTTTCCACTGCTGGGAAAGATGATGGCCCTGCTTCTGAACAACACGTACTGAATTCTCTCACAAGGGAAACTGCAGCTCCATCTCTCCAAAATCAGTGGTGTGGAATATGAGGGCAAAATGATTATATACAAAATCTCACATTGCACAACACAAGTGTAGTTTTTTTAGAGCTTCTCAGCGGCAAAATCATATTATTTACTCTCATATTTCTTGGAGTGTTCAAGACAAAACAAACACAAAATCTGACAAAACTGACCATTGAATTCAAAACACTGTCTTATTTGTTTCTCAAGGGATGATTCAAGGCAAGACAATGTGCCCATAAAAATAAAAATAGACAAACAGTTGTGCCATAAATGGTCAAAATAGCATAAACTGACACATCTCTGTGTTAAGTTTCTGTGCTCTTAACAAACATTTTAACACTGTTGGAGATATACGTAATCTCTCCCATGTAATGAGAACGTGTAAGGGTCCACACCCTCTCATGCCTGTCTGAAGAAGAGAAAAACACCTAACCTGATGCTTTCCAGTGTTAGAGAATAAACTTGCTCCAAATCTGACTACTTAATACGTCTTGTTTGTTTAATTCAAACACAACTGATTGTCTCAAAAGGACATGTGGTGTCTTGACTTGTGTGCTGCACTATTTCCAGTAACTTTCTGGATTCCTGTTGACATCAATCGTCTGATCAAACTCTCAAAAACAAAAATATATCTGACATGTATGTCTGATACTGCTGCTTTAAAGTGTAATGATTATCTGTACAGCCTGGTGGCATTGACATGAGCCCCCCAGAACCCTGAACAAACAACACTTGGGAATAAGGATGTACGTATGTATTGAAGGATGTACTCCGTCAAATCGAATTAGCCCATTGATCTGTCTGAGGTTGTCCTTATAAAAGGGCAGGGACCTTGTTATTCCACATTCACCAAAGCTTCAGTGACAAATCAAACTGGAACGGGACTCATTAGATCCCTCTTTTGATGGAGGTCTACAGTTGCATTACATAACCATTTCACAAAGGCTTCAAGCTCTAACAGGGCCTGAGAAGCACAACCCCTGCTGTGACACCAACAGGACAGCATGACGTTAAGACTTGTAATGGGTCACGCCGGAACAAAGCACCACACTCAACCAAATCCAAGTGCACTAACAAAAGGCTGAAGGGTTGGCAGCACCACAGTCTGGAGACAAAGACCAACTGGGTCCTGCTCCATGGGTCAGCAGGTGAAAGAAAGAAAAGCCTACCAGACTGCTATGGAGGGAATGATGTCACCGACACATGCTAATTGCGGCCAAGCTCGAAATTAAGGGATGAAAATAGAGGTGGAAAAAAAGAACAACAGAGGGCCATGAGCCACAAATCATTTATCCACTCGGCTAAACAGAAGGTGGAGGGACATGCCATTAACACATGCTGATAGTGGAGGACTGCTGCTCACTGGTTTACCCCACCTACAGCTGCTAAGGCGTGAAGCACACCAAGACTGAAGTTGACTTCACAGTGATCTCTTCCACCCACAGGTCTTTTTTTTTAGGCATAGACACAGAGGGAACATTGAAAACAATAGTGCACTGTAGTCCACCACCCCTCACTGTTAGGTGAAGGAATGGGGCTAACAAGTCAGTGAGTGCATGTCTAGACAGACACAGAAAATATTGCACAGAGCAGCATGAAACAATAATGCACAGGTCATTGGCATTCGTAGTAATTTGCTGTTGTACTTGTTGAACAGAACAATAGTTTGCAATGTTCTTAACAAGTTTAGCCGTTAACAGGAGTTTCCTTTACATTCTTGTTTCTAATTTTTTTTACCACAGGTAAGTAGATTAGTTTGGCATCAGCATATCTGTCAGAAACAGAGAGGGATGATTGGACAGGTGGTCGACTTGCTAATTTTGCCAGATTTAATTTCTTCATCTGGAGGTGAAAACTTACAGTGCATGCACAGGAAATGTATGACAGTCTCTCATTAAACAGGTAAAGTGTGTAAGTGCAAAAGTATAGAGGCCATATTGTGCTTGTTTTCAGGTTTTAATTAAAGGTGTTTACTTGAATGGGTTTGAAGTAGATAAAAAAAAAATGGGGGAATTAAAATGCCACATAAGGTTCCTGTTGTCAGTGAGACTTTCATATACAGGATGCATTTATTCAGTCACATCATTTTTTGTTCCACGGATATGCTTTAGCTTCTCAGCCTATTCCTCTGGGTATCTCTTCGGCTCTGTGTTTACACTAAAACCACAGTTTGTCACAACAACATTGTTAAGAGTTTCCTTGTGTGTGTCTGTGTGAATTGATTCAGCTTTAACCTGCTCTGTCTTTTCTGCAGACTTTTATGAAAGTATACACAATGGCTGCGACTTCACATTACAGAGTTATGGAGGGATTCATTAGCTGATTCCCCAAAGAGAAACAATGCAAGAGTTTCAGCTCACACCTCCGTCGTAGCTCTCTCTACAAAGCCACTAGTCAAGCCCACACATCTATGTTTCATTTTTTTTTTTGTTGTTTTTTTGTTTGTTTATTTGTTCTGTTTTTTTTCTGGCAGGATGTCAAGACTGCACTTTTGTGTTCTTTTGCAAAGCTCTTGTCGAAGCTGTGACTAAGAGATCAAAGTGATATCACTTACAAAACCATGTATTATTTGTGTTGTTATAGTATGTTTTCTTCTTGAGATACATTTTTAAAGAATCACTTTGGGGCTTTATGCATTGGCAAAGGAGCTAATGTATTCTTGCACAAGTTTTTTTTTTTTTTTTTTCATGCCTACAAAGGAACTCACGTGCGCCAGCGTGGGTGGATTAGGACAGCTGAGGTTGTTATATGCACGTAAGGTGGCGCAGTGCAATTATGTTGGGAAATTATGCTTTCATTTTGACTGCTCAGACCACCCTGACAGCAAAGGCAAATGGAATCTTAGTGGTTTTAGTTCATGGAGGCACAGACACACATACATCTTCAAGCTGTAGTTACATTTTCAACTATGATACACATGCACCAACACATAGTGTGTTTAACAAAGGCAATTTTAGTGTCTCAATTTAAGAAGCAACATTGTGTGCCTATGTCAAACAGCTGTACTGCTTTACATTAATAGCTGAGATTATGTGTTGTAGTATTTGCAAAGCTATGTGTTTGTGTAATGAGACCCTTTGGTGAAGCTGGCCTTGTTTCTCCTTTAAGCCAATAAGGAAATTTCTTGCTGCTCTAATGATGAAGATGAAAGGGGCTGATTTGTTCGGGCCATAATTAAAGCTCACCCACACTTTACTTTTTATATTACTGCTCACACTTAAGACAAAACTGTGGCCATGGTGAAATATAGTTCATGGGAATAGGAACAGGTGGAAAAGGCTTATGTCGAAATTTCTCTTTCTTTTTTGTCCATTAAGTTGCCACTAAGATCAATAATTTGTAAATATACACTTTATTCGTCAGTAAATGACACGCAGCTTTACATTTCTTGTTAATTTAATGGCAGACCTAATTCTTATTTGTCTACAGTCACACAGGAGAAAACAGAGATTATGGTTCTTGTTGAATTGGTGGATTAGAGTCCGTGACTATCTACACAGTTCAGGTACCCATGACATGAGCTGCTGCTCTTTTCCATTAAATATATATCTGCTGGTAGATTTGGCAGTGATAATAAGAGACAGAAAATGTAGCATGGTCTTGCTTGATATCCTGTTACTCTACTGGGCTGGTGTACCCAACATTTCAGATGTACTTACAATGATATGCATTGCACCAACACCAACTATTGCCATCCATAACTATAATTTTTATATACTACAGCAGTTAAATCTGCTGTTAAAAGGCACTTCTATTTAAAACTCTGTTATAATTTAAGAAAAGTCATGCTAGTCATCATCTGTTTCCAAGGTGAAAAAAAAATACTCAATAGAAAAATTAACCTATAAAGTAAATAACCAGGCAACATATGTAAGTGTTGAATGTTTTCTCTGTTCCAGAATATGCAAGAACAAACGCAAATACATGGAACAAGTCTGCATTTTGAGTTCTCACTGCTGTAAGGTCAAAGTCTCATTGATTGTGAGACATCAAAGAGAACAAAGAGCCCAGTGTTGTAATCCTAGTTTACTGATAAAATGCCAATACACTCCAAGCCCTTCCTGTCATCACTTACTGGACCCCTGACTAAACTGTCAGCACAGGTTACAATCACACTGGCCGGCAGAAGTGGCAGCAGTGATCTTTCGCTGTCTGTAATGGCACCTCGGGCATAGGGCTGACCGTGGAAGCATTTGAAACTATCACAACTTCAGGATTGGACTGAAAAGACCGAACTTTACTTTCTGTCCGCACAAAGGTCCCAAGCACACATATCAGTGCATTTCTTCAGTCTAACCCTGAGGTTTGTTGGTGTATCCCTTGTGCTCTGTCTCTTGAAGCCTAACATTAAAGGTTGATACTAGGAAGAGAAATGGTAAAAAAAAATAAGACAAACAAAAACATAGAGAAAATAGCGTACATATGTTTGTGTTACAGATAAAAGTTGTATATTATTGGCATTCACATAGCATTTAGGTTACTACTTTAAATACCAGCCATAAAGGCAACGGAACTGCTTAAGTTTGTGTTACATTTTATATATTCTCAAAAAAGTTATTCACAATATGGAGGAAATGTATAATAAATAATTACAGAACTATGGTGAATAGACTACCTGTCTTCCATGCTCCCAGTCTTTATGGTGAGCTAAAGGAGTGTTATTTAGCCTATTTCTGCAGATGTACCCATTATTGTAAAAACAGCTAGGTAGGGAGGAGCTTCTTGTGGATATTGATTGGTGTTTACAGCAGCCATCTGTGCTGAATGTGTCCACCTCATTGTCTGAATGGTTAACCAAACTAATCAGCTGTCAACGCAAGCATTTAGAAAACCTGTTCATCAGGAAACTCAGTAAACACCAAGAGTTGAGTCAGAGCAGCAGGAGGACATCAGAGTCAAACAATATTTTTCATCATAAAATGTGATCAAGTTTTACTAAAAATCAGTTAACAAAGTTTTATTTTATACAGTCATCTTTGAAGCCTGTGTGGTATATTATGCCATAACCTAATGTGATCTGAAATGCTTTCACTGTGGCCGAAGAGAGTAGATGTTTTTGTACTGGGATCACTGTGACTTTGGCTGATGGGAAGTAGATATCTTTGTACTAGGTCTGCGTCCTCTTATCAGGAGTGGGACCCCAGGTGCAGGATTCATAGAAAGGACAGTGGTTGATTGTTTTCACTTGTTTAGAGTTGCATTCTTTGGTTAATAAAAAAAGCTTTGCCAGGCCTACATAAGTGAAATGTTTGAACTGTACGACAGAGATTCACATTGGCTTTGAATGCTCTTGGGAAAACCGGGATGCCTGATTGATACTGTACTTCTTTGTAATAAACTTTTTATATGCAATCAAGTCAGTGTCAATGGAGATTCCTTCATCAATATCTTCACAGCACTACTGTAGAAGATACCGCACCTGCACCCCAAAAATATTCCACTCCTGCAGCGTCATTCAGGGAAGCATTTCATTTGACACAATATTAATAAACCCCCCAGAGTGCAGGATGGGTCATCATTTTTTATTGTTTCCCAGGAAATGACAAACTTCAAATAACCACTAAGAAAACAACATCTTTGTCATCGTTGGACCGGATACGTTCATAAAGATGATACAACATATGTATAATAAAAAAACACTTTGACATTGGTTTTACTTCAATACAACTTCAATGCAAAAACATGAGTGTTTTCAACCTCCTCATCTAATTCAAGGAGAGAGAGCATATAAATGATATTTCTGGACGTTGTTTCTGTTGTCATTGTCCTCTTCATACTGCATTAGTGCTGCAGAAAATTATTTTATGAATTCATGTCATACATAGAAGCAAATGGATGCTCTGAGCTACAACCATCGACAGACAGTGTAACAAGGCGAGCTGCGGTCTTCATGTCACTTAATATTTATTTGATCATGAAAGCAAGGAAATCATGAGTGTTATAAAGGCTACATGTACTTTTTCCACTAACATCATTCAGACACAGTTTAATATGCTTAGTTTAGCTTTGGTGAACTTTTATTCCAATTATGTCTGGGAAGGCAATGCATTCATGCCAATGTGAGAGTCAAGAAATAGAAATCTGGCCCCTGTTTATGCCAACTTCATTTCATTAATTGGGTGGACTGGATAAAAACGGTTTTGGTTTTGCAAGTGTGACTCTGGGAGAATGTTAAAGTGGTTAAACCAAGAACTCTGCTGAAATGAGTACAGACAGTTTAGCCTTTTCTTTAAAAGTAAGAGTATCACTAGAGTGGACGACGTCAATCTTTACTTGTCTGACAAAAGAAAGTTCTATATAAGTAGTTGTTTGCACATCATTCCTCGATACAGACATACACATCACAAAACCTGTTTAATAGACATTGTATTTAATGACATGAAGATGAAGACAATACTGTCAGAGGTCAGAGGTAAAAACATAAAAAAACAAGCCCTGAGATACCAGAAACACCACACTGTTTAAATACAGTTTTACAGTTTTAAAAAAGTTATTAAATGGAGTTATTTTTACTCTAAAACTCATTGTTCATGCATTTTACTTGCCACTTCATAACACTGTGGGTGTGTGACTCATTGAAATTAATTCCGTCAGGTCACTAGTTCTGCAAATACTTTTCCTGTGATCCAAAACAAACTTAATCCTGAGGCGGTTGTGTAAACAGTTTTATTACAACTAGAAATATGGAAATTTCTGTTTAGCACATATTAAATAATCAACAACTTTCAATTAGCCACTCCCACTTCCATTTCAAGCACCGCCCACTTTTGGTTTAAGTCACGCCCATCCTGAGTACTGATACAGATGCAGACACTTTAGTTGGCTGTAAGGATTAAGATGATGTTTTACTCACTCATCCCGTGTATATAAGGGGAAAGGAAGATGGATCCTAAGTTGATACATGTATGCATGCAATATGTACAACATTTCTGATCTCCACTTGTTCTTAGTTTTGTTTTGTTTTTCACTTCTCTGAAGAAAAGACTGTGCCTTTAAACCTTGAATGCTGAACCTCAGTGGGAAAACAGTTTCCATGCATGGGCTTGCTATGGAAACAACGGCAGAAGGTCAAGGCCCTGGCAGTCAGCAAGAAACATAGCCATCCCACTTAACCGCTCTTCCATTTGGTCCGGCCAAGTACCCACACACTGCTTTGAACCAGCATCCCATCTTTTTAGGTCCATTAGGCTTATTTAACCGTAATCATTTAGAAAAGGGATATGAGACAAGACAGAAAATAAGGCAATAAGTGGATCGAGATAAAAAGGTATTTTTCCTAAAGACCAAACAGTGGAGGCAGAGTTGGAAAATTATTCCATTTAAATGGGTCATTGTGAGGTGCTCCTTGAAGGGAAAGCTTCTCATTCTGTGATGCAAGATAGGTACTGACTGATGTTCTGATTGGAGTCGGGAGGGTCATTACAGCACTGAGGTACAGGAGGGTGCAGAGTGATCATTTGTGGCAGAGCAGAAAGCACTGGCTGGCCTGGGAACAGAGACCTTGAAAGCCTTTAACACAAACACAGGCATTTTGAGATGCAGCAGACATGTGGAAACAAGACTAAGGGGGAGGCTGTTCTTAGACACATCATTGCTTTGGGCTAAATGGTAATTTAAATATGCTAACATGCTCACAATTACATGTCAACATATGTCGAAGGAACGTAGTGACAGAATGTACCGACTGAATTCGTTGTTTTTCTTGCCAACACATACTGAACAGTCTAGAGAGGTACAGGCACATGAGAGCACAGTTACTGAGGTTTTTTAAGGGAACTAAGGTCTGACCGAAGAGATTTTCTTTATCATAAATCCCATAAAACCCTATTTATTGCATTTTTTCATGTTATGCTATTTGGGTTTATAAACTTTTCAAAATATAGTGAGAAAGTCACTAGGTGAGCGACACTGATTCAACCTCAGGGGACTATGAATGTTTGTTTAATGTTTAACATAAATTTGTTGTGAAAACACATAAAGAAATGTGACTGAAATCCAAAATGTGTTAACCCCATGCTGTGTAAACTCCTTGCTTACTTACATCTACTTTATTCACTTAATGTAATATAACACCTCTGAATATATGATCTCTAATTTTCCCTCTCAACAATTCTAATGCTTTTTCAGTGGGCTTAAATTATCCACTGCCACTCATTCACTCATATCATGCGGTTTGTGACACAAGACTAATTAACTCTTATAAAACCTTGAAGCTTCTGATTTGCTAATTATGCTGTGGTAAATAGTAATAACTTCAGTGTAACATAATAATAGCTCAAAATGTGACAAAAAAAAATTCACATGCTGACTTAATATTTTAACCTAATTAATTATAAGTATAATGCTTTAGAAACTTTATCTATGTGGAAACTTTTGTTGTTGTTTTTTTCGTTTTAAACTGTCTGTTCTGCTCCATTCAATCAACTCCCATTCTATTCAGTTCTGTCCAAGAAAATCTAGCTATATGCAACCAAATATACTGTATGTCAGCAGCCAGTTAAGATTTACCTCGTATACAGCCACAGTAGTCGCCAGAGTCTGAACACCCACACACGTCCATCAGTGTCAGTATCTGTAATTGGTTCGGAAACTGATTTAATTGTCTGGACATCTGTTTCGCAAACTGGGCAGATACTGCTCCACCTCTCATTGTATCTTCTGCTTGCTGGAATATTTTTGTATCACTACAATGTTTCACCAGAATTTCATCAGTTCATCCCCATTCACTAACAGTTTTTTTTTCTATTTAATTGGATATCATCCATTCCATCCTCCCCTCTCAGCCCTCATGATGGCACAAACACCCCGAGACTCACTGACAGTTTTATATACAGCGAGTCGCTGCCGCAGAGAACTGATGTTAATGACATTCCTGTCAATTCCTCATCAAGACAGTTTTCAACAGAATATCCCCCAATGAGTTTTTAAAGGGGTTTTTTATGGCCTTTGACACACCTCTTTCTCATCAGCAGGTGGTGAAGTGTTTGTTGTGGAAATTTTGTGCCAAATGCAAACATACTGTACCCTCTGCAACAGCCAGGGAAAATAGCTGAGGGTTTCTAAACTCTGCAAATATAGAAACTACAACAGCCTTACAATGCAAATAAAGCATTGAAATGTGCTTTAAATGTCCCACTCAGTCATTGTTCTGGATATATATGAGAAGATATTAAAAAATGTGAAAAAATAAAGCAAAAATAAAATATATAACACTTTTATATGTTCTATCAAGTCGTTGGGTTTAAAGAAAAAAAATTCAAAAAGCTTTTTTTTGGTGTGTAACCAACCGGCTAGAGCTTGAAGGAAAAATATGAGGCTTTTTTTTATTATTTCTACACACCATATTAATTCTAAAACTTATTAGTATTTTCTTGTTTTGTTTGTTTTGTTTTTGTGTTTTTGTTTTGACATATCTGATGGCCTCCCACTACATGTTGTCCTTGTTAGGGAATGAGAAACATGTTTGTTTGTCAGTTTGAGGTTGCTGTGACTTCGTAAATGCAATGTTACTGCAGTGGTGAAACTTGATAGGGATATTTGGATGTTTTTAAAAGGCAGGGGCTTTTTATCAGATTTAAAAGGTATATTATAATTTATTTATCCTTTAAAAACACAGGAATGCATGGCAAAATTAAAGTTTGTAGTCCATACAATACAACACACTAGAAAAAGGTAAAAAAGCAGTATACTGATATTTACTTATATATGCAGATCTGTAAAGCCAGAGAGAGCCATCCAGCCAAATAAACCTGCATTTGATGAATTGTTTCTGGTTTTAAAAATATCTGACTGTTTTTGTTTGAAGAAAAATACAGTCATGTGGTTTTGTAAAACCTGTCTCACTATGTGCTGCAAAGCTCCCCACAAAGTGAGAAATGAACCTCATTTTATTTTGCCATCAGTAATGTTGGCTGTCAAAAGTGGTTCTATTAACTGAATACACTGAAACAAAAAGTAACATCCCTTATTCTGCCTTGATTTACTTCACCAGTGACAGTGTACAGGCAGGTGAAATTATTACCTGTAGATGACTCATTATTGCATTTCAGATACCTAATTGTTTATAAATCATTCTTCTGCCCAGGATTTATATCCGCTTGTCCTGTTCGGGGTCACAGAGGGCTGTGGACCGTTGGAGCACATTTTAAGTCAAGAGACAGGTCACCAATCTATTACTGTCTCATACTCAGACAAGAATACAGAGAACAATAAACGAGAATGTGACCAATAACGAAAATAACAATTTTAGTGAAATATTACCACATAAAGAATGTTACCACAAAAATCTACCCATCATATCAATGTACTCATCACAGAGGTGGAGTTTCAGTTCAGCTCGTAAATGAATTCACTATCACTGTGCAAACATGAGACTTTATCTTTCCCAGCAGTAGATGTGAAAACAGAAGAATGTTTATGCGTTCATATTTGAGATAAGAATACCATCTGTGCCATGGCAATGTCACCTGTGGGACACCAGAGCATATATTGTATGTTACATGGCAAGAATAACTTATGACTATAAAGCGCAGCCTGATTCAAAATGTAATATCATAAATCCACCAAGAAAAAGTATTTCTTGAATGGATACAGTGAGACTGCGTGCTACAATAATGTATGTGTCTGCAAGCAGATAATTGGCAGCAGATATAAACATGTTTGTCACAAAAACAAATAAACAAAAATATATTTTTTTAAAGTTTTAGGTCTCTTTGCACTTTCTCGATCAGTACAACTGCATGTAAATGTGTATACATGAATAGAGCTATTGTTTAAATGATTATTTTTAAATATAAATATAAATTACGAAGGGTGTTGTTGCTTAGAGTAACGGCTAACTGCTAGTAGTCCATCAGGTATAAGGTGTAGGTATATGTATCCTAAACCAGCTCTAACCTCTTGAGAAATAAAGTTATTTTTGGCTCCAAAAAACAAAATGGTGACCTGCCATGATGCCAGACGTGAGGCCTTAAAGTGGGATTAACAAAGAACCATTGCAGCTTGAAAGAAAAAAACTAGTCTATTTACCTTATTACAAGACAAACAGGGTCAGGGCAGTCCACACTGAATGAGCATGAATAAGTTCTGAAAGCTTTTTCAAACACAGCAATGCATTGCAATCAAAAGACACAATGTACTTGATAAAGTACCAGTGTTACATAAGATTATAGCCTGTTCAAACCAGCCTGACCAGACTATACAGTTTACTTGAGCAACAGCAAGAAATTAAACTGAGAGATCTAATCAAGACCTAAAGTCCCTCCAGCAGATTGGTTTGCCTTTCAGCTGCATCTCAAGAACCACACAGATAAAGTTTATTAGACCCATAATTGATTGGTTTGATACATCATGTAATGAGACAGCTACACAGAGTCATTGTATTGTTCATTTTAATTTACCGTGGTGAGATTATGATGTTTGAATCAGTTTTGGAAAGGAGACATGCAGAGGTGGAAACAAGATTGAAATCAGCGGAGAGGCGTGACGTCGGTCTCAAAGGGCTCTGGAGTTGTTATTACAGGATGTTAGAAGACCAGAGGAATTCCAATATACAGCAATCTATCAGGTTCGTCAGTCATAAAATGTAATGTTGCCTACAAGCTGCACTCAGATATCTGCCTGAGCATGCCCACACGCTCATAATAATAGAGATATCTCTGTTTTCATCAACCGAAACATTCACAGAATAATACATTTTCATATCAGACGTGATATGGAACCGCCCTTGATTTTCAGCCTGAAATCACAAATGGAATTTAGATGGAAACAAGTGCCTGCAGTGGTATAGAAATAAGATGTGTTGTACCGATGTTCCTGCGTTGTATTTATGTTGCACCTTAAAGGTCAGGTGGCATAATTTTGAGCTAAAAACAATCAAAATATGAAAAAAAAAGTTATTATATTGCAATTTAAAGTAAATTGTAAAATATGTCCTTTGGCTATGTACACTGTGAGAGTTCTGCATCAATGTGGTGAAATTATTGAAGGATGGAAGCAGCCAGATACCCAACTGTTGTTTATTATCTTCAGCTGCCAAAATCTCCCCATCAGCTCACACACTGCCACGGCACACCTCTGCATTCGATCTTTTTATTTCTTCCTTTCCTCTTAAAAAATAAATGCAAATTTAAAATGGGAGTTCAGCTCAAAATGCCTCATATCAAAGATTATCTGTCTTTTTTGGAGCAATCTTGTCATTAACTAAATGATTTGCATGAATCCTTTGTTCCTGAAAAAAACATGTTGAATGCATTTCCTCCCTCCTTGAATCTTTGAAAAGCAGATTTGTTTCTTTCAACATTTTATATTGAGCATTATTAACAATCATGGTTGCTAGCTTGCAGCCTTCATCTTTTTGCTTACATATTTTGTACCTTGCTGCAGTTGTATTTGCCCTAAAGAACATGCACGAGTGTCCCCAAGGGTGCACAATACAAATGAATGAAAGAGGCACCAGCTCTTAAGAACCCTGCTTTAAAAATGACTTGTGGTCAAAAATTTAAAAGGGAATGAAAATACTTATTTTGTGAGAGCCTCTGTTTTATTACACAGCTCAGTCTTACTTATGCCCTTACTGTTGATTGTCTGCAGGAGAGCTGGAGTGAGGGCGGAGCCACCAGCTGCACCTCATCACTGCAATCAAGATCTCTGCAAACACCAGCTCTGCCATCACCGTGCTGCCAGGTTACCAGCAACAATGGAAATCACCTGCGTTACCTGCTTTCACCCCTTTCTTCTACTTAATCATTGTTTATCCTCAGAATTTCTTTAATATTTTTAAACATCTTTGTTCTTTTTACCTAATTTTTCAGCCTTTAAAGGTGCGTTCAAGTCGAAAGCAAGGCGACTCTTTTGCAGGATGTGGTTAGATGCAAAGTCAATATGAAGTCACATAGAACACAGCAAAGCAAATATGCCAAATTATCTCATTAATGTTAACAGTAATGCAAACGCAGTGATGCTGAAGTTGAAACAAGACAGATTACATGGGCACAGCACAGGCATCTGAAAACGATTTCCAGAGTGTGTTCACATTTTAAAAGCAAATTCTTGTGTTCTTAAGTCCCTCTAGATGAAATGTTCTATCACATGATACACATCCTTCTCCGAGCATCAACTGCTAGAGCAATTAACCCATAGTTAATTAGAAAATTTCCCCTCCTGTAATTCAGTTGGATGAGGCTGAGGCGCTGGATGGTACAGTGGATGATTCATGGCCCACTGGTAATCACACAAGAGCAGGAACCAGGATACTTGAATTAATCACTCCTTCATTTACTTCACAGAAATTGCCCACCACGGCTGTATGTTTACCCACTGAATATATATCTTCGAAACACATCCTTTCTGAGCTATTCAGTATGCTTGTGGAGTTCCAGTTTAAACAGTTCTGAAGCAGTTTTTAATACCTCTGAGTATTCAGAGGCGCTGCTGAGTAGGACATGCATTACAATGGCCAAAGTTCTTTTAAATCCCTCTCATACAAAGAAGACATTTGGGTTTTCATCCGACATACTTCATGCAAGGTTAATGAACGGTATGAATGTACATGTTAGACATTTTTTCTCTCACAAAGTGTTCTTTTAGTGCAGACATGGCTTTATATTTTACATAATAGCCATGCCTGTCAAACGCAGATGACGTCAAAAGGTTATTTTTTTTATATTTGTTTGTACTAGAAATGGCAAAAAAAAAGACCCCAGGGTTTGTTCCCCTTTTAACCACACTTACTTCGTTTTCTATGAAAGAATAAAAGAACTATCTGACTCCAGTTCTCCTCTGTGGTACAAAAATATAATTTAATACAAGCACAAAACCAAATTCTGGACCCCTTTAAAACTAGATCAAGTGGACTTCATTTCAAAATCTGGTAATCAAGCAGGACCAAGTCAAAGGTTCCATTTATGTCAGCTGATATGATGAAAATTTCTGAAGGTGTTCTTGATTAAAATAGTTATCAGTTGATACAAAGTAAGTTTGGGGTCTTCAGGGCCAAGAAGAATTTTCCCAGTTTCATAATTTTCCTTGTTTGAAACTCAAATTTTATATCAAATAATGAGCTATGCCTACTTTCAATAAAAATGTTCTTGTTAAGTAGTAAAGTTTATACTTTGTGAACTTTATAATAAAGGAAGGAGCAAGTCACTGTTACAATCTCCCACTCAGGCTACGATAAAAAATCTTTTACTTGAAAAATGTGCATGTTATTGTTATATAAATAGTGTTACTTATTCTATATTTGTTGGAGTCTGCTGTCACTCACAAAGTAAAGAACAGAATAAGAAATGCCCATTTTTTGTAAATACCATTTTTGGTTTAGGGGTTAAAACTACCATTCCTTTGCTCTGAACCAACTGGTTTAAACTGGCTGTGAGTCAGCATTTTTTCACACACAAATGCACCGATGCACATATAACTCCAGATCTTCTCCCAGTGGACCTCTGTCACTGCCGCTGCTGCGAACACCTTGTCTACGTATGTCTGTGCAGAGGAAAGAGCAGCAGCTGCTGTCCTCACTCACTGGATCGTTTCAGTCACACTAATGCTCTGTTATGTGAAGCATTTTGACGGAGTTTGCAGCTCAACATACAATCATACACTTACATGTGTATTAGATATGAAGTGTGAGCTGTCATTTGGAAACAGCTGCTTTAGTTATACAGGAAACAAATCTGTTCTGCACAGCATAGGACTGAAGAAAATATGGCTGAAGCTGAATGGTGTGCATGTTCTAACATAACTGCTGTTTAATCCCACTGTAACACTGATGATATTACAACACGGAGACTACCGAAAAGGTGTTGATGCAACCAATGGAACAGGCCAACACTTTTATAATGAGATTTGAAACGGTACTGTCCTCTTATCTGTCCTTGTTTTGTAATCTCTCTCTCTCTCTCTCTATCTCTCTCTCTCTCTCTTTATATATATGTATATATATATATATATATGTGTGTGTATATATGTATACAGTATATATATGTGTGTGTGTATCTATATATATCCACATATGCATGCTTTATATTGTGCTGGGAAATACACAGTATATATAAAAGTGTGACAAATTCAAATTTTAAAGGCATGAAGCTGATTCCATACCCGCAGATGAACTCAGGCTACATCCATGAAAACCAAGAAATCAGCTTGACCACAGGGGACCTGTGCACTTTAAGTACTGCAACTTTTACTGTTGCCCATCAATTGGGCATCAGGGAAATTATTTCAAGCAGATTTGCTCACATTTTTTAGCCACTCTGGGAAAATGTCATGAATATCAAAATGATGAATTGTATCATATTCGGGGATAAAACGTTGTGTGTGTTAACTTTTAACTCAACTAATATTTCCACAATATGTTAATAGAAAACAGAACTCATGCTGCGATACTTTTTCCTCGAAATCATTTACTTATGTAAATTAAGTGTGAATATAAACAGAATTTCCAGGTGACAGGGCTGCACTTTAGCAGCTTATCAAAATCACTGTTATACTTTTGGCTTTCTTAGCTTTCAATCACTTCCTTCCTGCAAACCTGTAAAATCCAAACACACCGTAACACCAAAAGTTAAGGCATGTGAAAAAACTCTCTTCACCTGCAGAGACGTGCTACATCAATTTACTTAGAGCATAACAGCCAGTCATGCCAGCAATGTGACTGTACTGGCAGGAGTCTAACACTCGCATTAGCTTAATGCTCCCAAATGATGGTAGAGCACATTTGCAGAAACTTTGCTACGGCCTTGACATTTCTTACCTGCACTTAGCCGTCAGCAGAACTCAGTTATAAAATTTCCATTTCTCACGTCACCAACCCCAGTGAAGAAACTGATGGAGTGCGACAGATGTGAAGATTTTTACAAAGACCTGAAAGATTCGACTTGTCTCCTTTTGATTGGCATGACATGACCTCCACACACGAGACTCAGTGCCGATACGAAGCTGGACTGTCATACAAGTAACCCACCAGTGGGCTGGACGTCTGTTGGCAGCTCAATTACCACGAGGCGAGATGGTATGTGAGTCGCTTATCAGCTGTTCGCCCATGCAGGTGACTCAAGAGTGACCTCTGAGAGTAAAAGAGAAGAACACAATTATCCATCTGAGAAGCAACCCAACCAGGCTCTCCTCCAGAACCAGTGTAATTGAAAACAATTATTTCTCATCCATTTCTCACCAGGTCTGAGAGATATGCCA
Organism: Acanthurus leucopareius; assembly: GCA_029814765.1. NCBI lineage: Eukaryota > Metazoa > Chordata > Actinopteri > Acanthuriformes > Acanthuridae > Acanthurus > Acanthurus leucopareius. Next base: position 5,049,857 of record JAQMCX010000043.1, on the reverse strand, counting down.
CACTGAATTTGTGAATAGCATGATTTATCTGCAGCTGGTGTGACATTAATGCTTTTAATAGGTAAATATGTGGTGGTGCTGTAGAGATAAGACTGGCAGGAGCTACTGCCTGTCAACTTTGATGACTGTGTGGCAATGGTGTATCATATCAGTGCCCTAAATTGGCACTTTGGTGTTATTTTTAGGATGCTTATTGCTTAAATCCTCTTCTCCATATCACAAGATTAAAGTTTTACTAAGGTATGTGTGTGTGTGGGTGTTTAGATGGATTTCTACCCTTGAGAAACGGTACTTTCAGTGTCTTACAGTGCTTCTCCCGTAGTTGACATACATATACACAGTCATATTTCTATTAAGGTATCAATATATACTTGCTGTCTTAGAAACTTCAGACATCTGCTCATAAAGTGCTTACCTCCAGAACTGACTGATGTCTTAATACCAGAATAATGTAACACATTTGGCAAGCCATTTATTAAACATTTTCAAACATATGGTTGAAACAAATAGTGCATTAATGAAATTCATACACCCTTCTGAACTCAACTATTTAGAAGTGCTGACTACAATTTATATATGCATTTATTCTTTAGACAGGTAATTTTTAATTATAACTATTTTCAAGTTTACCACAACTAGTATTAATAATAATAATAATAATAAATGCAAGAAATAATTAGTAATTATGTTAATTTGAATAGCACTTCTAAGGCTGGAGCAATGTGAGCTTTCCAAAGTCAGCTTAAAAAACAAAAATCACAAATATTAAAAGAACACAGAAGCAAAGTATAAGCACACAGACTGTCTGTAGTTAAGGTCATATTCATTAAATAAGTTATTTTAAAACAGAAAAAGAAATAAATGTGATAAAAAATAAAATTAGGTTGTTGCGCAGCGGAACCTTATTATGTTAACAAATTCGGCACATTGACAGGTGAAAAGATAAAACTAAAAACTGCTGTTACAAACATATTTTAAAGGCAGAAACATTTGCAGCAAATAGAAAACTAACTAGAAGGCTGTTCCAAAGCTGGACTGCCAGTACAGCAAACGCTGAATCACCTTTTGACCTTAACCTTGACTCTGGAACAGCGAGCAGGCTAACCCAGCAGACCTGAGAGGCCATTCTGAACACCAGGGAGGTAAGAGTTCACTGACGTACTCTGGCACCTGGCCATGTAAAGCCTTGTAAGTCATAAGTGTATGACTTTAAAATAGATTCTCATGTTTCACACATATAAAAAAACGTATTTACCTCTACATAATCACTCCACTTCTAGTTATCCAAGACATTCGGACGCATAAATGATACATCAACCAAGGTGATAACTGATTTTGTTATATTCTGGTGTCAAATACACTTATGAACTATCTGCTAAAACATTTTGTTTAGTATGGACAATCCACTGACTGGCAGGAAAGACTAGTAACAAAACACAACGTGGGTTCAGATGAGGCTGTTTCTCTAAGCGCTAAGCATAGAGGTGGGGGGGGGCACAAAGTCCCCAAACAGAGCCCTCGCTGGGACCCAATTCAGAGACTCTGTTTCAACACACAGACACAGAGAACAGGAAAAAAAAATTCCTCTCGGATGCAAAGAGGTGACCTTCTTGTTCTCCGGGGAATAACTCGACACAGCAGCGCTCAGCTGGGGTCTCATGAGTATCCCTTCAGGGAAATAAGCAACATTTGTTCATGCTTTAAAGTGGCTGATTAGACTGCATATCAACCCTGCAGAACGCCTTCTAATTTAAATTTCGGCTGATATGTGATGGGTTGCAGTAAGTTGGGTAGTCTTTGGTCTTGGCAGCCCTGTTTGTATTTAATGAGAAACATCAAATGGACTTTGCAACCCTTTAAGTCTTTTTTATATTCATCACTTTATTTATTACTTTAACTAAAATACAGTCACGAAAAACTTTAACAGAACAAATTATGATACAGTACATACCTGAAAGTATGCATTATTATTACACATTAAGCAAACAGTGGACCCAGCAGCAAAGATTTTGATATGTAAAAACATCTGGTATTACAAACTGTACCTTTCAAGAGCACCTGTGCAGTTGCTATGGTGACTGAGGTCAGTGTCATTGAGTGCACCCAAATGGGTAGAGAACATCTGTTAACATGCAAATTATCCTAATAAAGCCTTTTTAAAAACACCAAAGCAAAAGTGTCATTTATTCAGGGGTGATGCCATGTTTGTTCACCAGGTTTAATTTCCCAACAACTTCACAGGAACATGTGATACTGACTGGCAGCTGACTCTAAAACCACAGATGTTGGTGCTTTTTTACCAATGAGGACAACATGACCTCTTCTTACTTTTGCCTTAGGTGTCAGTAAGTCATTATTAAACCACCATTGTCCACTTTGGACATTCATGTTCCACTCAGTACATGTGTTTTTTTATTTATTTACTTATTATTTTTCGTTTATTTTTACACTAAGCCTCCAACTTGTGCCCCCTGGCAGTCTAAACTTTAAAAATCATAAAGGTAGCATTGACTGAGGCTTGATTTGCAAGCACAGATCTAACTATCACTATAACAGTTAAGGCCTTAATAGTGCTGACTGCTTTTATATAGGTATATAGGTATAAATATCAGGTATATACGTATTATACATAAGATGAACTTAACCTAAATACTGGGTCTTGGTAGAGGATACAGCATATCTCTCTGATTTAGACAGAATTGAAATTTGGTTCTTTATAAATTAAATAACCTGACCTCCATAAGAGGAAGTTATCCATTCTTAAAAGGGTTATATATACCCCTCTCCCTTTTTTTTCCCAGTTATCATCCCTAGTGGGGACCTAATGAGTGAGGCCCTGATCATAAAGTTACGCTGGATGCACACAGTGTCTGCTCAGCAAATTAAGTTTAACTCTTGACGCCCTGTGTGCTTTGCCCTGTGCCATCAAACTTCAGTGACCGCTTACAAACATGAGCACTTGAATGTAGGAGTACAAATTACCAGCCAAGTTGCATGTTATCCTCAAACTGATTTAACTGCCACATTAATTATTATTCAGTAGCTGATGGACAGCATTCATCTGTCCTGTCTGTTTCATCCTGTCAGGATGTGAGATGCCCTTTTCTCTAAAGCTGACAGAAATCTCTCTCAAATATCATATTTGAGGAAGATAGGATTAAAAACTTATAACCAAACCTTTTTTTATGTTTAAATCCAAATGAGGTCTGGTTTTCTGACTGAATGTACTGCTGAGATTGTGTTGTAACTTCTAAGCATTTTTTTGAAGTCGCAAATCTCAAAATTCCATAAAGGTACGTCCAGATTAATATTTTACATTTAACATTCATGTAAGGTAGTTACTGTTAATTTCACTGGTGTCCATGTCATCTTTTTTTCACACAGATCATGCAGTGAAATCATACAGTAGTTGTAGCAGAAACAATGATGCTTAACATTGGCACCTTAAAGCCTGTTATGATTTCAAATCTTAAGTATTTCTTTATGTAACATTATCATTTCTAACTTGATGTGCAGTAATCAGCTGTAAATTTAAGCAAAAACATCCCTGTTTATTATTGTTTGAGAGCTGACACTGAATGAAAAAATGAGAAAGTTGCTTTGATAGAACTGTAGCGCTGTCATCTGATCAGATTAGATTGAAAGTGGCCTGGAGGTACGAGCAGACATCACCGCAAAATGCCATTAAATTTCATATAAATGTTGCTGATTCCTGTTGTTGCAGAGAAATAGACATGGCCTTTTGCAGCTAAGTCTTTCCCCAATTTGAGAGTACACCAAAAAAATGCAAAAAATCTGTTGCATAAACTATGCAAACTTTGGCACACTCATCTCTATGATTTTCAGGTCATTTAAAATCCGGTGTACCAGTAGATTTTCCACCAGGATAGGAGACACAGGCTGTGTAGCACCAACAAACATGACTTTTTTCTTGTTTCCATAGAAATTGCACGGCCAGCATGTGCATTCATTACAGCTACATGACCCAATCCCTGCAGTCAGGTCAAGTATCTGGTTTATTTTGAATTAATTAAATTCGTTGTTGTTGTTTAAAGAAATCACTCCATCTAACTGCACCAATGATTGGGGTTCATCTGTGTCAAGTATTGAAAGTAAGACAGCAAGTGCAAAGCGGGAAAACGAGTCAGAAATGTGGCCTTTTTGTTGCATCAGCTAGAAAGCAAACGGTCAGTTAGTGTAATTAAAGGGAAGAAAAACTGGGAGCTATATTGAATCCCCAGTGATTACACAAAGTGTCGGAGTCTTGTATAACCTTAGATGACCTGTGCTCTTGGCTGTACTTGTGTTTTGTGTCGTGGTGGTTTGGCTGTCAGAGAAGCCAGAAGATGAGTTTACTAACCATTTTTATCAGGCAAGCACCGGGAAAGTACTATTTGACTTTGACTAACAGGTGGTGCAGATGGTTTATTGTTATTGTTATTGCTATGAGATAGTATAGTGTCATTAGCTGCTAATTGTCTACGATGCATGCTCTGCCACCAAACAAAACTGAAAGTTATTGCTAATCTCCCCAGATGGTAATGAGATTTTTTGTTTTTAACACATTAAATTCAAATTGCACTAAAACATTGATGCTTGAAGTTAATTTTGTAAGCTATATTTATCTGTAACACTACATATATTATGAAAAATTTACAAGAAGATACTTACACTAAAATATGTGATAAAGCTATAAAACAGTGATGTTGGTACATTGTTATAAAGCACTTTCTTAAATATCCAAGTTTTATATACACTGTAGATATATAGAGCTGTATAGCTAGTCTCTCCTAAAAGAAGGGTGGATTAAATCAGTCAGCGGTCAGTGTCTGGTTCACATGTTTCTTGTGACAGACGGGAAGTTAAACACACAGGTCAAAGGTCAAATGTGCAGAGCAAATAAAGGCTACAACAGTACAAGTCCCCAATAAATTGGTTCAGTACAATTCCAATTTGAGCTGAATAAAACAAAAGGCTTCTTAGATAAATGAAATTATAATTATTTCTCATGCTACTGTTGTAGATAGTTTAAAAAATTTAATGCAGAGAAAGCTAAATAATTTGGGTCAGTTGGTGGCTTTAATCGGATAAGAAGAAATCACCATTATGTTTTTAAGCAGGTCAATCCTAATCTAGGAAACGGCATGTATCCTTCATCATTGTACTCATCCTCTAATCCTTAGGATGACAGCCGCTGACATTACAGGGACAAGAGTGCGCCAGACGACAGCCCTGCATTGTCAACTGCAACACCCACTGGGATTCTCAAGTATCCATATCCAATATGAATTAGAATGGAATTTACTGCAGGGATTTAAAATAGATGCTTGGTCAGTTTATGACAACGTACTGTTAAGTGCATCAGCAGGGAAGGACAAGGGAGAGAGCAGGATTACATCTCGTAACTGAATGTACTGAAGATTAGTGTGTGCGTATATTTTCATTTGTATTTTCATTTAGCAATTTTTTAGACAACAGGTAAGCTTTTCCTGCTGTCTGCTGCAGATAAAAAATGTAATCAAGCAGCAACAATAAGGCAAATCTTAATTGATATTGCTTTAATAACAAGGAATGATTTTACATTGCAAACAAAAGTGGGAGATAACTCCAAGTTATTTCAGTTTTTCAAAATATTGAATTCTCAGAAAATTCTGTGTATATTGTGCAGTGTCTTCTCGGTCATTGATGTACTGTGTTATTATTCTCTCATATGTGACTGACTGCAGCTACAACCAGAACAAGACAACACTGAATTTTTCCCAGACAAAATGAAGAAGTCATTCATTTTAAATTTGTCACCAAGCAAACAATAAATTGTTATATGGATTTAACAGCATGGTTGAATTTAATAAAAAATAAGTGTGATGAAGGCCACATGCAGGCAATGAATATTCTTAATGCAGCTTTAAAAACAGGTAGTGCTACTTCGTGGGAGGAGCTGCTGGTCCCTGAGGTGCACTTAGGGTTTTTTTTTTTTTTTGCTGGTTTGTTTGTGTTTTTTTTATGATTTCCCAATCAATATTGCTAATAACGTAGAGTATATGCTCTTAAATATTTAAAGAAACTATATTTGTAATATATACTTGAGTCTTGTTTACTTATGCAAAAATGAGAGCTAATTTCTAAAACACTTCATGATAGTTTCCAACTGAATCTAAAAGTTAAATGCAAACTGAAGTCTCATTTACTTAAGATGCAGATTGCAAAGATGTTTTTTGATCATATCATTTTTAGCTTCCACCGCCTGTTAGCTGCATATGTAGCAGAATTTAAAGCGCTCTGATTGAATGTTTCTTTCGAGACAGCAAACACCTCACATTTTGATGTGCATTAACATTTTTCCAGTGACTTTTTATTATTACCAAATTAAGCTATGTTATTTACCGATCAATACCATATTAAACCATAAGGCGCTACAACTATGAATCACAGATCGTTACTGTCTTTGGAGAGAACAACATGTACTTCAACAACCATACTTTAAAACAAACTCATCCCACTCTGCAACTACATAAACAAGTATCATCTGATGATCATGCTACTCTGTTCAAGGCACGGTATTGTCGAATCAAAAGTTTTTTTACACAGTTAAAGACTGTGAATTAATCAGTGTGCTCCAGTCTCTTTTGTTCTCTGAAGCTTGCTGTCCTTCCCTTAAGAAGCACCTGATTCAACTGCATTTTGTTCAAAGATGCAAAAACAGCTCTGTGTCAAAGAGACTTTAAACTCCAGGTCTTATTGTCTTGTTTGTCAGAGAGCATACCAGCAAATACCACTGATGTTTTGCCTTGATGAGACTTAACAGAACAGGATGGTTTTAATCTGGTCTTTGGTGTCTGGGTCTTTAAACACTTATATTTTTTTTAAAAAAAAGGTGCATTTTCTTAATTTTTGCCTCTGTTATTTTAATCAGAGGTGGAGAGCAAATAAACAAAAGCACAGAATGCACTTTGAAATTTTGTGGTGGCTTTAGTTTTCTTGTTAATCAGATTACCCTCTTCAAAGTGAAAATATAAACAAACACACACACACACACACACACTCTGTTTTTTGAAACAGAATTAAATCCAAACTTTTTACGGTCTTATTAGTTTTTTTAGTTTAAGACAAAATGAAATAACTGAATAACTGTCTGTTTACCATCAAATGTCTCTCTAAAGCTTAAATCTGCACAACATCAAAGTGGGCTTTAGTTTTCTAAGTCACTGTCAGAAATGAGGCTGTTCTCTCTGTCATAGAAATAACAAAGAGATATTCTGACATCGGGTGAAGCCCCTCTTATCTCCTCCATTCAGCAGCTGCAGTTAATTGATTGTGTAGATCTTATTGGCACAAAACTTCAAACTTCAACTAAATGTGCTATAGTTGCAAGGTTAAAAATATGGATTTTGAGAGGTTATTACACAAAAGCTCATAATAACAGAGCAGAACAGGTTGTTTTTTTTTCGTTGTTCCAGCCAGAAACTCATTAACAACCTCCCAGATGTGAAGGGAAGAGTTCCAAATTGCTCCGGATTTTTACAAAGGGCACAGTCAATTACAGACTTAATATGAAACTTGTCCAACCAGGATGTTTCCAACACAGGTGGTCTCCAACACAGGTGTTTAGAAACTCTAACAGATGGTTTGGGGCTCTGAAGAAAGTATGTCTCTGTGTGTGTGTTTGAGTGCGAGAGAGAGTGTGTGTATTTGTGTTACTGAGCACATGAATGTTTTTCATTTTCCCCAAGACAGACTCCAGTCTTGCCATGCAGAACTGAGTCAGTGATGAAGATGATTGACTCGACACATTTCTATTCAGTATATTCAAGCATTGTCCTCGCATGAAAGAGGACACCTGATGGCCTTTTGGGGGGGGGCATTGAGGGCAATTTGAAAGAAAACCTCTGTTACACTGTTACCATGTACCAGCGCTGCCATGCAGGAAAACTTGTGTGTCCTACATTTTCAAAATAATTGAAAATTATAATTAAAAAGTTATTGTATCATTATATATGTTGTATATATGTTTTTAAATAAAGTTTATACACAGTTTCTGTCTGACAGCAATGACATTTATGTAAAAAAAAAATTCAATTATATATATTAAAAAGTGCCGTGTTACGTTATCTACTTTTCATATTTCTCATGCAAAAGCAATGAAAAACACTATATTCAGAATGTGTGTATCTTGATAATGCAAATGAAATAACTTGTTTAAAATAATTCATTTTCAAAATGTGCATAATAATAAAAAAAAAACTACTGAACAGAGAATAGTTTTATTCTATTATCCGATCACAAATGTGCTAAAAAAAAAAGCTTCAATGCTTGTTTCTCTCTTATTCACAAGCTGTGAGAAACTGGAATGAAAGTAGTGACATTTTCAGCACATTAGAGCTGCATCAATAGTTTTCAGGTCTGCAGGGATGATCACAGGTGATGGTGTTGAATTTCAGTTTGTGTTGCATCCAGCTGGTCAGCAGGGTGTCTTTTCTAATACATTTTTCAACACACATTTTGCATCATGTAAGCCTACTGTAGAAATGGAACAGCTATTATGTGTGTGTTGGAACCTGGGTCGATACACTGTACTTCCTTTTAAAGATTCAAATAGAGCATTAGAGGATAATCCTTTTCTCTTGGAAATCCTTCATCAGAGGTCCTTGCATATTTCCAAAATGATGTAATTCCCTTTCACTGTCCCCGATGCCAAACTGAGCACAGCCAGGGACAGCCCGACATCACAGACCATGAAGGCTTGAATATAGATCACTTCAAATGGCTCATAAATGGCTTGCATCCCATTTATAGCCTGAATCCCTGTGAGAGGCTGCAACAAATCTGAGAGGACAGAAGAGCTCATAGATGGATGACTGAAAACAAAAATGGCAGTAATGTAAAATAACAATTAGTTGATATTTGGAAATTAGAATAAATAGTTAGAAAAAAATCTCTCTGAAAGGTTTGAAATATATAAATTGATGTAAATGAGCTAACCCGTAGATCAGTTTCTCAGTGCATTAGCAAGTTTCCAATTTCACACTAATTTCCAGAGGTTGCAGCTTTTCTTCAGTCATGAGAGTATCTCGGCAAAATGTAATCACGGTCTGAAGAATAGCTGCATATTTCCTGACTGTTGACTCTTAACAACATATGGTAATCTCATTTACAACCATCATTAAGAATCCAGGTGAAATTAAATTAAAACTCTTAGAGCATTCTCTGCAAAATTAGACTAAAACAGCTATCTGAGACATAAATTGAAAGCTGTTCTTGAATCATTAGGAGTATATGCATGGTTTTGGCCTGACTTTTGAATCATAAAGCCCAGTTTATTCCGCCGTCTGTCAGAGTCCCTGTAAGTGCTACTGGCACTGAGTAATAGAAGTCTTAACACATTAAATGCGAAAAATTTTTTCATTTACTCTGAAGTTTTTGCAAACAGATGCCTGCTGTTGACTATAGAAAGAAGTTATTGAGTAAAGAACACTGTGGTAATACAGCATGAGGCTACATATAGGCCAAAATCAATATAAACTGCTAACTATAACACAGATTCACGACTATCTACATGTTTTCCTAAGGATATATGTAGCTGTACTTCTCTTGCTTTGTTTATGAATATAATTATGATAAACATTTATTTTATTCAGCCCATCTATGTTTAGCCAATCTATGTATGTCATATATAAGCCATTTTAGGTTATCTATATTTATTTTAAGGTTTTTTTCTACATTTTGTAATTATTCTTGAATTTGGAACTAGAAATACAAAAGTGACTACTAAAACTGGAATACTTATTGGCCAGAAAGAAAACTGCTCATGTATTAACACTGATTTGGAATTTTTTTTTTTACTGTACAAGTAAATTTTTGTTGTAGTTGTTTGTTTATAGCTCTATTTTTCCATCTTTATTAACTTTTATACAAGATAATTCCCAGATGGTGTTTTTCTTTGGTCACAAAAGACTTCCTGCACCTCCTCAGGACCATGCACACCCACACAGTTGCTCCCAACCAACTGTAAAAACCTAAGGTAATGATGGGAAATGCCCGGCTCTGCCTTCATCTTGAGTTTACTGGTTTAGATGTTGGATTCATATGATGTCTATTACTGAAACTTTCCATTTCCATGTTTAGCTGGAGAAATTTTAATGAATTTGATTTTGCACTACAAAGGTTTATTCTATAGGCAGAACACTGTTTAGTGTTTCTTTGTGACTTAACATTTATGGGGAATGAATACATTCAGCTTAATTGACAGATACCCCTCATAGAACATTGGTCCTCAAATATATGATAGTTTCGATTTGTAATTTGAACATTTGAATTCTTGAAATATGAAGTGGCGGATGCTTTAAGCCCTGACAGATTAACTATGGAAACTACTGTCCTGTATTTCTTTCCTCTCTGTGTGTATTTTGACTATTGATTTGTGCTTTGAACTTTACTTTGAGAGGGACTGGCCCAACACTCGAGTCTGGACAACGATTCTAAATAATTACCCCCAAATGATTGATGGCTGCTTTTCCATGGGAATGTTTGCTCACTTAATTTTTTTTAAATAACTTTACAATATGGTGGTTAAAATATAAATGTTTTCTTGGGTTATAAATGCTCAGATCTGAATCGAGTGCTCCATGAACTTCTAAAATTTACTCTTTGATGTACTGTGACCTTTTCTTGCAGTGGTTTTCTGCCCTCTTCAGGGTAAAAGAGTTTTGAGTGTAATTCATAACAACTCTCCGCATTAAAATGTATCACTCTGTGATGCTTTCTTGTTCTCATTCTCACTGCCTGCCTCTAACTGTCTGTTTGTTTTTCTGTTACTTACATTCATAATTAACACATTAAATAGGGCAAACTTGCAAAGAATGAATTGCAGTTGATGATTGCACATTGAATTGCGCGCTCACCACTCACTCACCAGATCTGATTCAGATTGCCATATATTGCACTAATTGTACGGCAGTGCAAACACATCTATTAAGTTTTGCATTTGAGTACAATTATCATTGTGACACATTTCCATGTAGCGAAATTATTCATGTAAAAAAAACAGACACACTAAAACGACAACTTAGAGCAAAAGAGAAGAGAACTGCAAAATTAATATTGGCGAAAAGTGTGCTGATAAGCAAGAGAGAGAGAGAATGAGTAACATATCAATAGTGTCCCTGATTTCAATCAGGAGAGACTTCATAAGAATGAGTTGTTTATGACATGTGCACAATAAGGATGATAAATGTAAAGAGTAACACCTCATCTTTATAAACCTTATAGATCCACCTCAGTTGCCACCATCTCACTGAAGATGCTAATCATTTTTAACTGATGTCCTCTGAAAACGACAGATAATTATTATGGGTATTTATGGAAAGTTAATTAATTTCTACATTGTGTAAAACAAGAATATCCTTTAAGCTGTTACCCGAGTGCATTTTACGTTACTACTTAGAGTACTACTGCCTTCCTTTTTTTCTGGTATCTTTTAGTTTCAGTAATTTCAAGTGAGCAAATAATCTGTTGTGTAGGACTAGATGTTGATATCCCCTATTACATGACTGAAATTCTTTGGCTAAGTGGCTGATTTTAAGATAAAATAAATGGAAAAACCCCACAGTCCTTCAAACTATTACAATTTAATTTATCTCTTTTTCAATACCAAAGCAGATACAGACCTCGAAAAGGCTGAATTATTCAATTTAAGTTGGCTTTTTTTTATTATTATTATTTTGTACATAGTGAAAATGCATGGAGTTTACACAGAACTTTAAACACCTTTTAACATTGTGTTGGGGGATTTTTTTTTAGGATCTATGACAGAGATTACATGGTTTCATCTGTTAAAACAGGAGGAAATTGTTGATTTCGACTGCCCCCCCCCGACCTCAATACATATGTATATTTAAAAATCACCAATTATTATTATTATTTTTTGTAATTGGTGCTTTTTTCATGAGATATTAAAATAAGAATAAAATGCTCCTGTGAGATGTGACAAAAAGTAAAACTCTAGGGCTCTGCAGGTACCCCAGTAGGTGGATTAAGGTTATGGGGTCTACTCAGGTAACTTATGTGACAACAGCTGTGGGGGTGGATAATGGCTGTGTAGACACTGCAGAGCACAGGGGGTTGTTAGAAAGTGTTGTGAAATTGCTGAGAAACAAAGAAATCTTGTACTTAATAACATTTCCTCTCAAAAAAATATGAGATTCATAACTCATTGAATGGGTAATTTTGTTTTGTGAAAATAGCTAGATTTAATTGCACATCACCTTTTGTTGTTAATTTGTGTTGGGAATTTTTCAGCATACTCTTGGTCAAATGTTAAAAATAATTACAAATCACCTTGCAAAGATTATGTAAATATTTGGTATCCAGAGACGCCATGAAGAAGGGCAAGAAATGTGTTTTCATCTAACAAATACCTAAAGTCTAAGGAGGTTAGGACTGCTAATTATGTGGTATTGTGCTATTTTTAAAAAGTGAATATTACCCAACCGTGAACTTCTAGTACATATATCTGAAAATCCATAGAAGCAGCTGGCTGAATGAGGCTGATGGGGAGATAAGTGGCAACAGCTTTTAAATGTACCTTTATATATTGAGGTTCTGCACACAGTGTGGGCTGTACAAGCTGCGTTCTTTGTCGAATAAAAATTGATTATAAAAGATCGTGAATGCTCTCTGTAATGATGTGTCCCTACTGTCAGCTGTCATCTGCCTGAGTCAGACACATTACTTTTTAATGATACGTTAGTATTTTACAACAAGAAATGTAATGTTCAGGATGGAGAAAGACGATTAGCCCTCCATGGGTCCATCAAGAGGTAATTTGGTTGTTTGAAAGCCAATTCAATCCATCTTTCCAGCTCTCAATCTGTTTGTTTCCATTTAGAAATATATATTACACTGGTTTTAAATCTTTACGAGGTGTGCTGTGGATATACTGTAGAACAAGTGGGAAGTGTGCTCTCCTTTGAATTATGTGTCTTTCTATGTGAGAGCTGCTGTCTGAACACAGCCTCCATCAGGGACTGAGGCCAGTTTGGTGGCAGGGATTACAGCACCAAGGTGATTTACAGCAGCTCTGACCAGGAGTCCGACTCCAGGGACTAGAAAGACACGGCAGGAGGGGACAGGACAGGCATTCAGTGAAAGAGGAATGAGGGGATGATCGGACATCACCAGGAGAGATTTTCACATCTAACTCAGTGAATAAGGATTTATTTTGGGAAAAAAAAGAGCTGGTGATCATTGGAATAATGGAAAGACAAACCAAACTGGATGGATGTCTTTATTGTCTTTTGTTTCTGTTGAATTTGAATAGTTTTACAATGAGTTAAAAATGCAATTAAGCCTGAGAGAGGAGGAGTCCAAGAGAGAAGAGCAGCACATCCTGACTGTCTCCAACCATCTCCTACACATCATTTAGCACCAAACATTATCATGACAATGTTAACAGCATGCGAGGCAAATTCTCTCCAAAAAAACTAAACAAAGCAGATGATTTGCTGTCTAGCAAAATTACAGATGCCAATTTTCAGGCCCTTCAGCTCTGTCAGTTCTTGCCATCATTGATTAGCCATACCACAGTTTGTCCTCCTGCCTCATCCAACCTCATTTAGGTTGAAGCCTTTGCTCTTTCTGCCTTTCTTTTCTTTGATTGCTTTGTTTAGCAGTGCAAGCTGTTCTAAGTGTAAGTGAAACTGGAAAATGCAGCTTCCCTTTCTCTGCCAATCTGGCTACAGCTTTAGCAATAAATCTGCCTTGTGATGTTGAAGAACCCGGTCATATGCGATGATTGCACAGGCAGAGTGCATACAGACAGCAGGTGCACACTGTATGTACTGTAGACCTGCCTACTCCTTTAGTAATCCTAACCCTACTGAAATGATTGGACTGGGTTTTTACAGACATGTCAAGGTCATAGATACAAGATACTTTCTTTTTTCTATTTTTGGCTCCAGAGCATTGATTAATTGATCGCTTTAGGTAAGACAATATAATATCAACTAATTTATCATGATAAAATCATAAAATAAGTATCCTACCCTTATTTTAAGAAAGATTTAAATCCACTACGTTCAGTTTTTAATATCTATTGAGGTCAGGAAGTTATGTTAAGGGACTCTGGTTCAGGTAATACATCACACACATGACTGGACTCTCATTAATAATACCTCACTCTTGGAGAAGACTGTAACTGCAGCCCCTACCAGAGGTGAAATGACCAATATGTCCTCAGTGTTGTTAGTGAATACATTTCTATCAATTCCGCTCAAGCTGTGAAAGCAAAATATTCAAATCTTTACTTATAAAAACACATATTAAAAACTAATATCTGTTACTTACACATAAAAATTAAAAATGTTGCTGGTATACTGATTTTATTATTCTGGTCTAAACTTTGTCCTGCTTTATTTCAGGGTCATGTGTAGACAGAAAGACTTAAGTTAACTCAGAACAATTTTAAGCAAAGTCAAGGGGGTATTTTCACAGTTTATCTACCTGGCAAATGGCAAACCTCAACACAGCACAATTTAATTCACTTTTTGCTTTGCCCAAAAGCATAGTATCTCTGCTCATGCTAAATAAATTATGACAAATTAAAAAAACAGTCTCATCCAAATTTCTAACACATGTGGCTCTTTCATCCAGCCACCAGGATTATCTTCTTTTAAACCTTTAAAATTTTCAGCTCTTGTTAAAATTCTTACAACGAAGTCTTCTCACTCTTCCTTTTATTAGCTGCTCTCATTGTGGATAATCTTGCCCCTATCTTGAGAAGCTTATATCCTGACCCATTTGAACTTGTCTTAATCTCACTACCTCTGCTTCCGTCTATCTTGACTTCACATCTGTTCCTTTGTCTTGTAATATGAGCGGCAATGCGTGCAAAGCATCCATCTCACTTTTTTCTTGCCATCTGTTGTGTGTCTGCCTCAAAGTCTTTTTTCCAATCAGTGTAAAGTGGTACAAAGAAAAACAAACCCACAGAACCAACTATCACCAGCTCTGCTGTACCTTGAAGCCCTAGTTTTAGCACCTTTCAGCTCATTGTTTTGTTTTTTAAGGCTGCAGTTTTTTGTTCTTGCCAAGTCTCAAGGTGTGTTTAGTGCACAAATACATCAGCTCAACCATTATCAACTATAAAAGTCAATGTTACTGTAGATCAGAGTTCAGGGATGTGCTATTCTGCATCAAATATGAAATGCAGCTTTGCACTAGGTTGATTTTCTGTAGTCAGACTAAATTTTAGACCTTTGCCCTGCCTTAAAAACCCCACCACAATTTGAATGCCACAACACTAGGAGATGATCAATAAATAGAATTTCACCTTATACAAAAATTTTATTAAATCACTGCTGTGACCTGTGGATTAATGGTGCACTTAAAGCTCTCCCCACTGATTTAGCACAGTTTCTAACATGCAGTTTAATAATAGCACAGAAATTGAAATTAAAAAAACAGCTGGTTTACGAATTAAGTGGTGGCTCACTATTTTGCTTTGATGAGAGAAGAGCAGATGAAGTAAAACATCCTTGAAGACTTCATTAGTGTTGGTTCTATAAAAAGCACACTTTAAAAATCTTTGTAAAACCACATCCTCAGAGTGTGATCTTCAGTTAGATGGACGGATTGATTGAAAGACTCATAGATTAAAGAAATACTAAACATCTATCAATCAATATTAACCCTAATGTTTTTTTATTGTAAGACTCACATTTTAATGTTTCTATTTGTCTTTTATGATGTGAAAACATCTGGGTTTCACCAGAGCTAAAGTGTATGCCCTGCTCATAGTTCAGTTATGAAATCCCAGCGCACCATGAAGCATCTCTCCTGCCAGGCTGCAGACAGCGCTGTCAGCCGAAGAGTCAATCACAGTGGACGGCGCTGAAGGAGGTTTTACCACCGTCTGTTTTAAAAGTGGTTTAGTCCTCCATTCCTATCACTCTTCTCCACTTCCATCATAGATAGTTTTGTGCTTTGTGTTCACTTTGAGACTGGTTTTGTTTGGTTTACAGCATGCCATGCTGTTATTTCTGCACTGCTTTTTGTGTGATGTGGCTAAAAAAAAAAATTGTGCAGCAAAAAAATTCGACTGACAAGATGAGAGTCACTCCTCTCAACTGATGAGTCAAATCATCAAAGAGGAAGCTGTGATATTTGGCAGGTGGGTGGGTGCTAATGTCAGGCACTCGTTAGAAATCTGTGAACCTTGAAACTCTCTAAAAATATCTGACTAAATCCAGAAAAAGAAAAAAAAAACAGCGTAGAGGGGGCCATGGGAGGTTACTGTATTCTTCCAGCTTACAACTAAACCAGTGATAAAAGAAGTGGGAATATTGGACTTATATCAATCAGGTGGACACAAAAACAATTCCGGATCAATGCTAATATGGATCCAAGTCTGCTTGTGTTGTAAATAGCAACTGTTCGCTAACACAATCCTCCATTCAGCTGCATAGGTTTATTAACCATTAAAGTTTAATGTTGTGTTTACAGCTTGTTCTTCTGCTCTCAAGTGGCTGAAAATCTATTGATAATGCTTTAATAAAGACTACTGATCTTTGAAATGTTTCAATAAATGCATAATCTGATGTGTGTAAGTAAACAGTTTTCAGTATTATAGTATAACAGTGCAGAAAAATGTAATACAACACCTGATGAGCTGTGTGAACTGAGTAAGCTTGTATTTGAGCTTATGGGTAATTTAGCCAACTAAAAGAAAGATTTTTAACTACTGAAAAGTGAAGAAATTTAACATATAAATATAGATAAATAAAAAATGAGGTAGGTATGATATTTACATAAAAATCCAATGCTTGTAACATGATTATTGGCTTTGTGGACTGTGATTTATGTTGAGTGGGTTGATATTTTCTGATAAAAAGTGTAAGATATTCCACCTCCCCGTCTCCAGTCAGGGTTTCACCTTTCACTCATGGTGTTGAATAGCTATATGCTATTACGGCCCACTTGTGTAGGCATTTTTCTTTTCTTTTTTTATTATTGAAAGAGATGGAATTAATCTCATTGAGGCCACAGATGACACGTGGCTATTTTTTCTTTAACTGTCAGAGCTCATCAAACAGAATCCACCTTAGATATACATAATGGCTGACTAATATATGTTTCTCAGTCTTGCAAGAACCAAATGGTATTTCAAAAGTCACTTCTCAATTGTAATTCTAAGCATAAGCTAGTTGATAGTGCTCTTGTGAAATTTTACGACCCAGTTAGTAATTACCAACTTAAAATAAAATGACTTGACCAAGTGTCCTAATTAACATGCATATAGGTAGTCTCTCCATGATTCATTAACTTTAACTGAGGGAGAGGGCCTCCCTGTGCCACCTTTTAAATGCCAAATTATGCACATACAGTACCGGCTCAGATCCCATTTCACTAACGGACAACGACGGCATTTGCATACAAGACAAGGAGCCTTGGAGAGCAACTAACCAGGCTGACACAGCTCAGATAACAAACAAAAAGAAGGCACTTCACACCATTGAATTTTCCTCTTCCGTCTCACTAATGTGGCCATTAATGACTGCACATTAGATCAAGCCTCTGATGCAACAGAGCATGCAGCTGCGATGGAACCCCTAACAGTTGTGCTGCTCTTTACTTGTTTTAATTTTATCCTTAATAACAGCCCAAAAGCAATTACTGTCTTTGCCACTCTCATATCCATTATACTCCTGTCTCATAAAATCATGATGGGTTGCATTTGTCGAGTATTGAAATGTGCCCATGGTTCTTATTTTTGTCAAAAAGTCAACACAAGTCTTTGAGAGAATGCCATTTAGATTTTAACAGACATTCCAGCCTGCAGCCTTGTAATTAATGTCTGAAGGCACGATTAAACCGACACTCTAATCTTCAATGTGAACTCGTGAACTCAAGCAAAGTGTTTTCTAGTGTAATGCTGATCATTCTAAATGAAAATAGGACCCATATGCCAGAACATTCATACCAGAGGCTTTCCAGTCGCCTTTCTCACATTTTCTAATTCGTTTTCACTGGTGCACTGAATCTTTGTGATAAGCTAATTTGGAATGCCAAACAAAAATTATGTCTCATTTTTTGCAGTCATGAGCTCTGGTGTTTGTTTTTCATCCATTTGATATGCTTTGGTTGACAAAAAATGGTGCAGTGTTCCAGACATCCCTCCAGATCCACACTCAATATGAACCCAGACTAAAATATCTCAATAACTACTTGATGACTTTTTTATAAAGTTTTGTATACATTTAAGATCTTCATAAAGATAAATCCTGTTGTCTTTGTTGGTCCCCCGACTTTTACTGCGGCATCACCCACAAATTTTCTCTTTTAAAAGCAGAACTTAAAGCGTCCTTATAGTCCCAGCTGAACTTGTACTGCTGAGTGCTAATGAGCAAATATTAGCCTGCTAACAAACCAAACTACTGTGAACTTAGTGAATGTTACCTCTGGGATCACGAGAGAGGCGGCTCAACAAACTGCAAAATAAGGCATTGCAGATCTAATATGAACTGCATTACACATTTTTTTTTAGAAAACATATTTCAGTGTGTTTTTTAGCTGTAATAATTTAATTCTTGAAAGCAGTCAAATTATTGTTTCCTGATTTTAAGCAGACATGCCAATTTCAAGCACCCAGCTCACAGTTTACCACTTCAAAATATTTTTTTTTCTTTTACTACACTGACAGACCAGCTGATGAATGAAATGAATGAATGAAAAAGACCATTTTGACATCAGTGGAATAATTATTTCAATGTGTCAGACTGATGACTGATGCTACACACTGCCCACTGAAGGAATATTGATAAAAGAAAAATGAGGAGCTCTCCTGTATCACCGTTACCACTTTTCAACTTCATCATATGTTGTATAAACTAATAACATTAGAGTTCATCTTGGCAGGTCTGCTGAATGGTGTCTTCTTGATGAACACCTTCGACTTCATTCTCTCTCATCTTCTTGAAATAATTAAGGTTAAAATGTCCATGAGATTTTCACTTTGCTGTACCTTTTCCGTCTAAAAATGCAGGATATGTTGAGCTGTAAGATCTTGATGAAGGTCACTCACCAAACACATGAGGTAACGTCTGGTGAGCAAGCGGCTCCCATCAGACAGGTAGTGTCAAGACCTCTAATGCACTGCAAGTGACATTTCTTATCTTCAGACAGGCAGATGTGGATAAAGTACACTGATAAGGAAGGAGCTAGCTGATGATACAGTGTTAATGAGACAAGGTGTGAAATGATATTTAACACAGCTGCCTCTAGAATGAGGATCTTGAATGCATTGAAAGTATTTGCATTATTGAAATAAAGTCAGCTATGTGCCAACATTCTGATGCTTGATTACGGTGGCATAAATAAAACTTAGAATAAAAAAGTTTAAAATGCCCCTCAACATAATAATAGGGCACATCATACAGATTCATATGTGTAGAAGCATTTTATTCAAAGAGAGATTCATCAGGACACTGTGAAACTGTTATATTGTGGCTTATTTTCAAAATTACAATTATATTTTACAGAAAAAATTAAAGCTATTGTTGAGTCTTTTTCATTTGTGCTGGTTAATTATGCTGAAAATCCAAAGCTCAAATATTACATTTTCAACTGCACAAAATAAAAAGGATTTGCACATTTAAAAAACAAAACAAAACAAAACAAAACAAAACAAAAAAATTGCCCCACATTAGAAGATTTTACTGAACACTTTGCTGGAAAATTTACAACTTTTCAGTCTTTGTCTTATGATCTATGTAAAATTAAAGATCACATCCAGCCATATTTCTTACATGAAAATTGTAAAAAAGGATCACTTTATGTTATCTGATTAATGCATTAATCGCAGGGTTAATAAGAGGGTTGATTTAAAAGTTCCAGGCCAGAAAGTTGACTGCTGATAACATTTGAGGTATTTCTGTTTCAGGTAATTAAAAATTACAAATTAACACTCTCTTAGAAATTGGACATCTGCCTTCATGCAGATATCTGCTGCCTTCCTCAGGGCTCACCTAAGGAGGTCCTCCAGGATATGTAAGCAATACTGGGGAGAGGGTGCCCTTACAGCATGATGAAGAATTTGAACACCAATTCAACCTCTCTGTACAACCTAAAGAGTTAAAGTGTGCATGCAAGTAACAAGAGCTGTATATCTCATTTCTTTCTGACTGAGACCACAATCTTCTCCCCCCATAGGAGAGCATTATACTCATATGATAATATGATAATAACATTATACTCTGTAAACACTGTAAGCTTGTTTCTGTTTGGCTTGTTAAGCCTGCAGAGCACATGCTGCCAGGATGCACATGCTGCCAGGAAGCCCTGTGCCCACCTCTCTCTTTAACCAAAATGCGGAAAAGATGGTGATTGTGGAAAACAGTTTGGGTGGCATAGACCTTTGTGGGACATGTAAGGCCTTTAATTTGGTCTTCCAAATTTAAGAGTGACATGTGTCAACAGGAAACAGAGACATGAGATGGAAGGAGCAGGTTAAGACTAATGATACATCAGTTGTTAAACTTACCATTTAAGTTTTCCTCTCTCCCTTTCATTTAGTTCATTTGTAATTGTTTAAGACTGGCTAACATGGTATAATGAGAGTGATAAATTAATGCTTCCTCTTATGTTCTCCACTGCTCTGTGAGATACTGTATTGGGGAATTTATTTACTTATTTGTGCAAGAGATATGAAGACTGAATTCACAGACACAGTTGCCCCCCCCTCTGAGCAGATCCATGTAGAAAGAGTGAGCTGACAGGCCAGCAGGAAAGGACGAAGGTGTGACATTTTAATGATTTCTTATGCGTGTGAGTCACTACAGCTAGCAGCAGTTAAAGAGTCACTCAAAGAAGAGCAGCTGCTGAAAATGCCTACAAATTTGGGAGACAAAAATGAGCAGGAGCTCCTCAGCTTCCAAAAAGAAAATGAAATCAACCGAAACCACACACTGTGGCATTTGTTTAATGTGCAAAACAGAAACAAGGTGAAGGGTTTTCATACTACTACACACTGCATCATCTATAAAAAGGGCTACTGACTTATTTGCAGAGTTGTCAGAAGATACAGTTCCATAAAAACTGATGCAGAATCAGTACATAATTACCAAAAATTGGAGTGTTATGCTCCTCCTCAGTCTATTTTTTCATCTTAACACATTTCCTCCACACCTGCCCTGCATCAGCCTTGTTAAACCTGCCCTGTCACTAGGAGTTTCCCCAACCAATCAGCTCTTTTCCTGTTTCATCACATCATTCTCCACAGCTCAGCCTCTCTCTCTCTGCATCCCATCCTCTCATCAGTTTAATCTTTAAAAGAAGAATTTTAACTTCATTTCTTCGAAGAGTTTTCTGCTGTGTTTGCTTGTGTTTTGTTTGTTTTTAATTTGCATTAAAGAGTTTTGCTTTTGATCCTGCCTGCCATCTGCAGAAGGGTCCACCTGCTTCATTCTCTTTATGTGACATACATAGAACATATGGCATAGTTATTGCCTAAAGATTAATAGGGTCACATTTAAACATAATGTACTCGGAATTTTTGCATATGGTCTTAATCACATGAGCTCACCAACAAATATGTGTTACTGTACATATTTGTGTTGCCAAAACTGGCCTAGTGGGTGTAGAATTAGGACTAACCCAATTCAATGTCATTTCTGACAAAAATCAATACCCCAGAAGCATAAAGAAAAAAATACCAGGTGTCACAGTTTGAGAGTAGTAAACTCCAGGTGAAAGCGAGGTGCTCCTCTTAAGTCAAACTGGGCAACTATAAACCAAAGGAAAGCCCCTGGGCTTTCATAAGGCACACTCACACTGAGCCGAGGATGTGGTCAGAAAAGCCTCTATTAGTTAGGACATATCAAAGTAAAAATATATTGCCTAGTAGAACCTCTGTCGGATGTGGGAACTGTCTTAATGAATTATTTCAGAAGGAGAGTTATTGGATTTTTAAGATGAATGTTTTTGAGAATCTCACTCTTAATGAGGAAATAATTTTCAGAGATTTTCTGTATATTGGCTCAGTGATTTTATTGTGGTTAACATGTCATTCATTTTTGTTTATGGCTGTTAAAGTTATTGCAATTGCAGCGACTACCTACTTATTTTTACATGAACACTTGAAGTTTATTAATTATTTGACATTAACTGATGACTATTTGACACCTCTTTGTTGCCTTTGAGAGACCCATCGAGAGTCAAAACCTGTGTTTTTTTGTTTTTGCTTTCTTTTGTGATGTATTTTCACTTTCATCTTCCTAACTAAATCAGGTTTTTCAAACTACATCCTTGGCTTGTTGCAAGTGTGCCTCATTTAAGCCCATATGCTTTCTTTTTACCTGGACCACAGACTTTTGATCATCCTGGCCTTCTTATAACAGGCATTTTTCGTTAAACTAAGAGGGTGTTTCTCTGAAATCACTCTTTAGTCAACCTCTAGAAAAAACATAAAAAACAAACAATTAAAATAAATGTACTGAAACAAGCATTTAAAAGACTTTATTGTCACGACTCAATCCAGAAATACTACTACTAAAGGACCATAAAATACTGACATTAACTACAATATAATATATATTACATACAACATTATTAAGGAAAAAAAATAAACAACACATGTAAATAATCTATATTATTTTTATCATTTAAAGATTACATTTCTGTAGATTTCTTGTGTCTTCCTCTCCTCCCATCTGTTGCTCAGCTCTGTCACTTTTGTTTTGCATTTACCAGAGAGTAAAAAGCACTGACTGCATGTGGAAGTGGTTCATGTGCCACATTGATTCATGAAACTGCAGGCCACCAACAACCATCACTTTCTGCTCTTTGAGCTTTGGTGGTCTGTAATTAACACAAACTCACTCTGTCACATTACACAAGTAAACTATTTCAACAAGGTTGAGATCCAACTCTTAACTTGGCCATTAAACTGATGTCATCACACAGAGTGACTCATAATAAATGCTAAAGTAAAGGAATCAGTAGCCACATAATGCCCTTTTTGACAGTCTAATGACGCTGTTTCACACAAATGTTTATAGCAACAAGATTATTAGAACTCAGAGTGCTTCATTGATTTAAATTAAGGCTCCTAAAATGGAACCTTGCGGCACCCCTTAGGTCGTAATTTAAGGTTTTGGTATGATGTCTTCAAATTCTTTAGATATTTTTTATTTCTTATTGAAATAATTTAACTTATTGAATATCTTATTTAAACAACTTATTGAATACCATACTTTTTGGACTATAAACCACACCTGTATATAAGCCGCACCCACTTAATTTAACAACTAAAACCACTAAAGTTGTCTTCTTCAGTGTTCAATTTAACAGCCTCAGAATTACTTCATCACACATGTTCTCGTTTATATTCGTCCATAAATTAGCCGCATCATAGTTTATGCTGCAGGGTACAAAGCGTCAGAAAAAAGTAGCGGTTTATAGTCCGGATATTACGGTAGTCTAAAATAATTTCTGCCAATCATAAAGAATCTCTTAAGAGCTTTATGAAAAAAAGTCTGTATCTGACAAAAACTTGCAAAGATTATTTAAATAAAAGCTTACATATCATACATTACTTAAAATTCATTACCTTTCATCATACAGACTAAAGTCAGTGATCTTAATTTATTCAAATAGCTCAATAACGCTGGCTTTCTTATTTCACTTTGGGAACTTACCCTAATTGTTGAGATACAGACAGACTGAGGTTATGATTAGTGAAACCACAAATGACAGCGGCACTTTCCCTCAAGAATTTTACTGAAACAAGATCCAAACCAGATGTTTTGTCAGTACATGATTTGGACTGACACAACAACACAACACAACAACCTCCAAGGCATCCTGAACAACACGTCTGCCTCAATTTGAAAAATTAAATCGTCATCATCATTATCATGTTTTGATTATTGCTTTCAAAGTCAAACACAATGACACACAGCAATAGTTTAGTCTCCAAGATGTAACCATTAAAGACTGTAGGAGATATTCTCTGCTTATTAATGACTCATTTTGTTTGAATTGTCAGGATTCAGTCTACCTCAGGCTGCTCTGTAGGAAAAGAAAACAGGAACAACTCCTGAGGGGGGTTTTCTCTGCAGGTCAATATACTGATGAATCCTGCGGCTTCATGAAGAGAGAGAGTGTGTGTGATGTGTGTTTGTGTACGTGTAAGTGAGGGATGTTGGGAATTCTTTCTCCCTAAGAGAGAAATAAACCAAAAGAAATGGAAAGATTTATGTTCATTTCCCCTTCACTTGCCTTTCTTATGAATAATAAATGTTAAGCCAACATAAATGTGACTTCCACTGTTGCATCAGATGATGGATTGGTTTGACAGGGGACTGCCCTTCCTTTTTAACATTGTTGTTCTTTGATTTAATCGTGCAGTTGGGGGTGTGTTGGAACACAGAGAGGTATAGACTTTCATTGTTCTACACCACTGCCTGCCAAACCAGGAGGCATCGCGGGACGCGCATGCAGGTTGTCATCCCAACCAAACACTTCTGCAGCTAATTAAAATACCTTCAACCACAAAGAAGATCTCTCTAGTGAATTGCTTGTTTGGAGCTAAATCTGAGGGACACATAAACCATGCACATACAAAATAAACTAGCAAAGGGTAGCATTTCATTAAGGAATGTTAACAGGAATATAATTTATCTTGGTTTGCTGTGTTTCTTGTTACTGCAATAAAATGAATGAATTACTTAGAGATATATTTGAAAAAAAGTGCATTTATTTAAAAAATTCTGTGAAACTGCTTGAAACATACCTAAAGAAATAGATACTTGATGAATGGAATACAAGGAATGTCTGCCCAGAAATTGCATTTACACAAATAAATTGCAACAATAAATATGTTATGAATGAAATGTATCTAATACTGATGGAAGTTACTAAATAAATAAAATTCAAAGTGATTTGTTCATCCGAACTAAATGAGCGCTGGCTTCCCTGGTTGACATTCATACAGTCAGGATCCCACAGTGAGCTGCTTTTGAACACCTCATGCTCTCTTTTTTGTTCTGTTTATTATGGTTTTGAAAACATGAGCCTCCTAACTATGACTTCACACAGGGGAAATGGCACAAATCGATCCGCTCAACAAGAAACTTCAACTTGAACATCCTCTGGCTTTTGCGGCTTTGCTCATAAAGTGGACATCATCCTCTGGTTGACTGAACAGTTTTTTACAGGTGAAACAAGTTGGTTCATCTGGTACACTGCAGTCTGTGTGTGACTGAAGTGGGTGATAACTGCTGCATAATTTTCTCTGTTCTCACATTTTACCTTTTTTTTCTAACATCTCTTTTTCATGCACTTAAATTGGGCATTTCTTTAGCCGTCTGTTCTGTAATGGCACTAATGTGTGAAATACTGCCTAGCTTCATATTCAAAAAGAGGTTTAAATTGGTTGCCAATGCATAATACATGCAACACATATGGTCATTTATGTAAAATACATCTGTCTGTAAGAGTTAAGCAAAAAAGTTAAGGGGGGAAACTACCCCCTAAGACTAACCTTGTTGATGAACTTTAATAGATGGAATGAAATGAAAAAACAAACCAAAAACAGGTAAATAAATCATTTAAGCGTGCACCAAATACTTTCCTTAAGTAAATCCTCCTTTTACATGAATACAGTTGTCACACAAAGTGATGCTATATACTCATGTAGAGTAGAAGGAGAGCAGAAGAATGTCACAAAACCTGGTTAGATTTCCTTTGTATATTGCAGTTAAAGCATTAAAAACCCTTATTTTTGTCTCTACCATTTTGTTGAAATGTTGCACTTTCCTCATTTACTCTATTTCTCCCTCTGGTTTTATCTGTTCATTAAAAATAGACGTGTACACCAGATGAATGCAAATTACTAACACGTACATGTAGAATGAAATCTCAGCAGGCTAAAACAAAATCACATATAAAGAATTTGTCTTCACACAAGAGTCACAAAAAAATAACACCTGCATTTGTGAAGCGTCAATGAAGGTGATGTGTGAGCTACATTCACTTTGTTTAACACATTTTGTTAAGAGATCTCTTGTTAGTCAGTGAAACAGCCACCTGTCTCATTATAGATATACTGTATATATTTGAGACATATTTGAGTTTGAGAATATATTTTCCTAAGAGATAACTCACTTATCATTCTGATTTGGGTCTTTTTTAAGAGAAAAAAAATCTCATAATGTAAAGCATACCACAATGTCTACACTGGGATTTGAAAATAAGGATTTTTTTTCAGTAACCCACTATGGGACGTCCCTTGGTTGAACAGTGGGAACAGTGGTGAGATTCTCCACATACCATTTAGGTTTAAAAAAGAATACACACAGTGTAAATCACCACTCACTAACTACTTGCTGTAAAATAGCAGAACAACAACAATTAGTTCCTACAGTTCCTACATTAATTAAGTTTGGAGCTACAGTAATGTGGTCAGAATCAGTCATGTGATTCAGCAAAATCCATATGGCGTATTTGACACAAGCGTGTTTTTGACAGATGTTGCTCCTGATTAACAAAGACTCTTCGTTTGGTTACGGTCTTTTCACAAATGAGAAGAGTCTTTTGGCAGATACTCCACATCTCACATCTCACATTCACCTTTCCTTTTTTCTTTTGTTCTTTTTTTCCTCCTCTTCTTCTTCTTCTTCTTCTTCTTCTTCTTCTTCTTCTTCCCCTTTTCCTTCCTCTTTTTACTGTGGACAGGTGCCTTTAATTAAATGATTTCTAGTCACTAGAGTTGCATTTAAAGTCTTTACACTGCCAAATGGTGGACAGGAGAGGAATTTAGAAAACTCATCAGAAGTCTTTGTGCTTGGCTTCTGTCAACATCACCACCTTTTTTGGGGATTTTAAAACAGTGTTGAAAAAGAAAGCAGAGTTTTAAGGGGGAAGTAGTAAACGGTAGGACCACAGGAAAGAATCCTAGTAAAAAAAACAAAACAAAACTGAAGTGTTAACAAGTCTGATGTTAAATACTGGAATGCAAATTGGAGTTTATTTTGCAATCAGATGACCCAAAGAAAATCTTACATAAAATATGAACCTTGGATTGCAATGTGTTTTTTGTGTTTATTGTATTGTTCTGTTGAAGCTTTGAATTTTAACCAGATGAAGTCATCTGTATTCCACACTGTCAGGTGGGACTGAAAGTGTCCCAGCAGAATATATTAAATAACAACGTTCTGATTTAGCTCTCTGAATACTTTTTGTTGTTCAACCATCTTTTTTGTTATCTCATGCGTTTCATCTCTCCCACAGGTATTAGTAACAAGTCTGATATTTGGAAATACTTTTCTGATGTGACATAGATATGTGACTGCAAATTGCTGCATCATGGCATTTTATTACTATTTTTGCCAAAAGTCATTCATATGGCTCCAGAAATGACAGTCGTAACCAATTAGCTTTCTAAAAATAATGAAACTCATCTTGTTGTGTCTGTCAGTACAGAAGACACACGTATTTACCATTGCTGTCAGTTCCCTGAAGATAATTTTACAAAATTGCCCATCAAAAACAAGAAATTGAGCTTCAGTATTTTGTGCATGAAACATGATCCAACTACAAGCTAAGCCCTAATTATTCCCCGTAGCTCCTTACCAAGTTTTACATCAGGATGCATCGCACACAACTTTTGGATTATCTGCTGTTTTATCACAAACCTTCTTATACAAGATTAAAAAATAAGAGTGCATGACAACCCAAACATTATTAGGATCCTGCCAGAGGTGGATACATGTTACACTTAGCTTTCTTTGTCTCACACACACACAGTCATCTCTTCACTGTCCATCTGTCTCCACAGACACTCTGTACATGTCTTTCTCTCTCTCTCTTCCTGGAGGACAGGTTCTTTCAGTGTCTTCATTAAGCTTTCCATTACCGTAGCTGTCTATTCAGTCTGTGTGAAAAGACACTTTGCCTTTGTGGTCACAGTGCTCAGATTCTTGGAAATACGTTTAAAACTAACAGGGCAGTTTCAGTAAGGATGATTTTATATGACTCAAAATGTCTTATTTATTCTGTCCTAAACACAATGAAAAAGTTATCTGATTTGACCTGATTTGAGGCATGTGACATTTTGTTGGGCACTTGGCAACAAAATCAAGTTATGTATCACATTTTATTGACTTTTTTTTTACTGATTTTGATTTCCGTCTTTTCTAAATGTCATATGACATACATTTTCATAAATATTTTGCTTGCCGTGCAGACCGGTTAGGCAGGGCAGGGTGCACAGGGCCGAGACAGGAGGTTTGAAATCAAGAGGGAGCAAGATCATTTTCACTGATTGCTTTGAAATCTTGATTATTCTCAACCTGTCGTCCCATCCGGCTACATGATATAATTAAGAGTCTCTCTTTCTCCAGTCAAGATAAAATCACAGAAAGCTCTCTCTCTCACACACACACACACACATACATAGACCATCTCTGTCACAAACACTCAGATACTTAAACCTTGTATCACCATCTCTTTATTCCATTCACACTCTTACCTGAGATTTTCCCTGATCTTTTTATGTACTGTTCCATTTTTTTGCACGTTCTCTTCAGTCTTGTTTTCAATGCACTTCCTCAGACAAACTCCACTAAAGGTAAACACTTCATAGGTCTTCCCCCTTCTTGAAGTTGATCTATTCATTGTCACAAAAACATAAAATACGCTTAAATTAAATTTAAGTGGTTCTCGATTTCAAGCTGTTTATCTTTTTGTTGGTATTTGTTATGCCCATTGGCAAAAAGACATTATCCTCAAGATGTTTAGCCACTGTAAACCTCACTGTTTCTGTCCATACCAACAGTTTAAAGATTGGCATGGAACATTCACTGTAAAAAAAAAAAAACAGATGAGCAAAAATGTTCACAAGACAGATGACACTTTGCCTCTTTATTGCCTTAAATGTTTTCAGTAACATATTTTTGTATCCTGTTCAGTTGTAATTTAGAATATTTGTGACCCGGCCACCATCTTAAAAACAGACATTGGGGGGATAGAGAGAAACTCACCTGCACTAGCATGAACCTGTGGATGGACCTCAAACTGAAACAAGGTGCAGGGTAACTGATTATGACAGACAGAAGGAGTTTAAGGTCATTTATTGGTCAAGATGTCAATACTCCACTTTATCTTCACATAGCAAACAGTTGTTTGCTACTATATTGATGTTCAAACTTCACATATATTTAACCTTTCATGCTGAAAACATTAAAGCTGCAAATAACACAGCTTCATAGGTATACAGTTCAGTAAGACTAACATCTGTTGTCAAAAGTCAGTCCACATCTTCCAGCCAATTAAAATCAAGAATTTTTAAGTGTATGTGTATGACACAAATGACTGATTTTGTGTAGCCTTGTTTGTAGTTTAGTTTTAGAAACTTATTTCAGACTGATATCATAAAAGGGAAAAAAATTAGGATTCAGATGAAAGGTGTCGATTCTTGGACACCAGATTTCAGACGTGTATGAAAATAGTAAACAAGCTCATCTGTTGTTGTGAACTGAAACTTGATTATGTCTTGCAACAGAAGAGCTCTCCTCTTGAATCTTCATCTGTGAGTCACTAGACATCAGTTCCTCCCTGTGGATGTACTACCGTAGATTGTAACTCCTCACCCATGGGATCCTGCTATATGCTGTAATGCAGGAGTCTACTGCTCTGTCCCACTTAACTGGAGATCAAATTAATATTCATACTGAAAATATTTGTTCTTATGTAAGGTAAGCCTATCCAGGATATTTGCAGTTTGTACATTTTCTCTGACTATGGATCATTACAGGTGGACTTCATTTTCAGCTGAAGGTACAAGTATAAACTGGTGTATCAATTTATTTGCAATACTTGTGCAATTTTCAACCATTTAACTGCAAACACTCGCTCCTTTCAATATGTGTCCGTTTGAGATTATTGGCTGAGTGCATGTGTTTACTTGTGGGACTGATGTTAGATACTTTAGATGTCATCTTCCTTTGTCATATTAGACTGTTGATTGTTTAATTCAAGCTATCTCCTTGCATCAAGTGTGAGAGCACCGAAGTGTAAAAAAAAACCTCTGTTTTTTTCAATATTAGCAATTATATTCAAATTTCAGAGCACAGAGATGCGTGAATGACTAGTAAAGCCTATAGAGCCTCATTAGAGCACAAAATCTGTGTGAAACAGAACAGGTAAGGATAACACTGAGGGCAAGTTTACACTAAGAACCTTTAAATGCTTTGTTCAAGGCCAGTTGTTTAGATTTTATGTTGCCTCCATCCCTTCGCATGAGA
Source organism: Acanthurus leucopareius (assembly GCA_029814765.1). Lineage (NCBI taxonomy): Eukaryota > Metazoa > Chordata > Actinopteri > Acanthuriformes > Acanthuridae > Acanthurus > Acanthurus leucopareius. Next base: position 5,019,561 of record JAQMCX010000043.1, on the reverse strand, counting down.
TCTAATTAACAATATTTTCATGGTTTGTATGTTTTACATACTGCTGTCTTGGCAGGTGTTTCCGCATGTTCCTGCATGAAACAAGACCAACATGCAAAGCAGCTATTTTGTATGATGGCATACATTCAAGTAGCATAAAGAAAACTATTCATGCTTTCTATGCACGTACAGAGGCACCAGCAACTGGGGAAAAATCGGCTTAAAAAAGATTTTAGACAATTACTTTCACTTAATTCAAATTGGCTGCCTTCAGATTATAGTAAATGAGATACAAACAAAGATATTTGTGAAGAGACATTTGAGATCTAATAAAGAAATCTTCAGCTAAATTACTGCAAATAAAGTGTGACATGCTGAAAAAGTAAATAAATGAGACAAAAAAGGTTATGACTGAATATTTGTGGGACTTGCAGGACTAAATGTCCCTGAAATATATATTTTCCAAGTGGGCTTTTTTTTTTTTTGTGCAGCAATTGAGCTGCTGCAGCCAGGCTCTGACTTGGCAACCTTGTCCACGTGTCAATGACACAGCAAAATGATGATGTTTTAGACAAGGTCAAGTGGCTTTCAAACAAATCCATCATCTGACGTAATCGCAACGAGGTCAGTTTTGGCTATGTGAGCATTTATTATTCATGAGTGGGTGAGAGGAAGTGAACACGTCTCACCAAGGAGAGGACAAATGAATACAAACATCACCGTCTCTCCTTCTCTTCTTACCTTTGTCTCTGAGGGGATTTTACCCTTGGATCATTCTCAGACATACATCAATATATTGACTGGAATAATGCATTGAAGCCTCAGAGGAATCTGTTTCCTTTCCTTCTTCCTCTTGACAGCGTGTGGAAGATTGAAGCCGTGCTCTTTCTAATTCAAGGGAAACTGCACTGGCATTAAGATGTTTCAATCAGTATGCTTTGAAGACAAGTAGCATTAAGAGCATGCAGCTAATGAGGATTTGCTGAAAGATCAAATAAGTTTTAAAATAGCCTTTACACTCTTTGAAAAGCATTGTAAATTAAATTAATACATTCTCTGAAAACTAATAGATATGCATGGACCAAAATGTGCCGCATGCACACTGGGGCCAAAACTCCAGCGGGAATTGAGATACAGTGTGTGAATTTTGCTGCCCATTCTTTATCTTGACTCTCAATGTGGGTTTTTCCATTACCAAGAGGATGTGGGAGCAGCCAACCCCAGACTGTCTCCCAATTACTTAGCTCAGTTGGCTGGAGAGATAGATTTCCAGCTTCCCACACTTCTTTTTTAGCAGAGCTTTTCATAAACAGCCGACTACTCATTTAAGTCCAGCCGGCTACTTGATATTATTATTTCTTGATTTCAATAAAACAGTTTGGACTTGCTTTTTTTGCGATTAGCCGCGCACATGAACATTTTACAACCACTAGACTCAGCTCCAGTGTTAAGGGGGATGACAGGGAAACTTGGCCTCTGTCCATATCAGTTCCACCCACACAAATGCACTATAAGATCGGTGTGTGCACTCAGCTGAGAGCTTGTGTCTTTCCAAGTACAGAGCACAGGGTCGTCTTTAGTGCTCTTTACAACACACCGGCTCTGCAAACACATCATGACAGGTAGTCCTATCAAAGTAACAGGCCTTTGTAACATGAGTTAAATTTGAAAAAAATCTGTGTTGCCTTTGAATGATTGCTTTTGGAGGCCAAGTGATTCAACTAAATGACCTATAATGATTGAGAAGCAATAATTACTTACTTTCATGGGCCCCTGGAAGCCCATGGGCCCTTGTGCATTGCACCAATTGCACCTTTATCAATGAAACAGTGCCTCTGTGTAATCTGGAACTTATCCACAAATTATTATCAATGAATAAATCACAATATATGATTAATACATAAAGTGTCATCAATTACAAATAGGCAAAAACAGGTCAGAAATAAGTAATATATCTAAAGTAATTTAAAGTCAGTGCCGGCAGCCAAGTGGAAACAAAGTGGTGGGAGGAGGCAGGGACAAGACAAATGCTGCTGATGAGGTATCAGACTTGTTAAAGTAATGGTGCACCCAGCCCATTCTTTTACTGTGCTTTTCCACACCTCCCTGCGCCTCTGGTTAATTCTTTGATCTGACTTGTGTAAATTAAATACTCTGCATCTGCCTCCCTGCTGTGCCACACACACTTCAATGCTACAGTCATAAATTCTGTCGACCACAGAGGAAGAACGCTGGGCAGTCTGGTTCCTCTGAAGAATGTGGTCTGAATGAGGAAAGCTTTTTGGGTTTTTTTCTCGCTTTCTTGCAGAGGGTTAGGTAGAGCAAGATTGATACCACTCTCTTGTCTCACTGTTAAATGAGGAGCTACAGCTGGGGATAGCTATCTTAGCTTAGCTTAGATTAGCATAATGAGTGGAAACAGGGGAGTTTCCTCTGGATGCCTCAAAAACCTTTCAATGATAACAAGCCTTCAGGAAGTCTCCTCTTCAAGGTGAAACACTGTGGTTCGCTGGTTGAACTCACAGCAAGAAGGTTCTAGATGTGAGCCCCCACTTTGGTGAAGCCTTTTTATGTGAATTTTGCATGTATTCTCCGTGCTTTCATCAGCTTCCTCCTGGTGGGGGTTTTTCCCTCTATAAGAAACGTATACATAAGGTTAGTTCTCATGTCAGTGCCTTTGAAAGCTTAGAACTGGTGCTGCTTCTTGTTCTCAATACTTGACTGGTTAAATGCAGTGGGAAAATTCTCCCAAATTGATCAATAAAGGATTACAAGACTTCAATTAATGAAATATTACATAAACATATCTAAATTCTGTTTTTTTATGGCAGTTTTTGTACATTAGACAAACAGATAGCTGATAAGACTTAGATGTCCAGCTGCTGGATGAATTTACTCACCGTCTGTTTTGTTCCTTTCCATCGTGTCATTTCTCAGGATCCTGAATTCAACACAGACTGTTTGGCTGCAGACTTTCTCATCTCACCCATGTTACAGAATGATTTTATAGACTGCAGTCAGTGTTTGTGAAGCTATTCCGAAGTTCCAGTAGTTCCAAGTTAAACCTCACTGAAAGTATTTCAAGTGCAGCAAATCTCTGTAAAAGAACGACAACATTACAGCTATTTCACACAAAGAGAAATCTACTGTCAGGTGAGTTAAACAGATGGACTAAATACGTTGTGCTGTAATTAAATACAACCCAAAACAAATTTGGTTGTCACTGTTTCAACTCTGCAGTGTATTTCCATTTACTTCGCTGATAAATGAACTGCTAGATTTCATTGTCAGGGTTCAGTTTTTTCTTCACTCGTTCTGTCTGTAATCACAGGCTCTCTCTCACACTTTCTTCCTTTCAGCCAGTTAAATTACTTTTAAACAGCAGTATATAATTAAATATCATTAAATTACTTAAAGTGGGTTCGTTCTGCACCTCTACTTAGCTGAAAAAATAGCTTTCTACAGAAAAGGTAATACAATTTTGTGGAAATTTAGTTCAAAGAGCATCTTTTCTTCTTTTAATGTGACTGTTCTGGATATCTTGAATATGATAAAAGTTGAAACATATGAAATCATTTTATAATAAATAGGAAATAAAAGTAAAAAATTAAAATGGTCCTGTGTGTTAGTGGGGATGGATTGTCTTGTGAAATGTCTGAGCTGTTAAGAGACACAAACTTTGTCTCCTAATCAAATGACCACGTTGTTCTTGTTTAACCATGTCTTGTCCTCCTATATTTGCTCCATTCAGTTGAGTGTTAAGAACTTGAGATGGCATCCAGCTCTCTATCTGCTTCCGTCTCTCTAAAACTCCATCTCTTCTCTCACCAAAAATGCAATAACAGACCATGAAATGTCATCCTCTCCAACATGGTGCTTCACCTCCTCACTGGAGCAAGGGGTGGTGGTTGAGAAGGATGTTGACATTATGCTGCCACGTTTAGTATTGCTTGTTAAAAACAACAAAACATACTTGATACAAAAAAAATGGCTTCCACAGCTTCACTTCATCCACAAGTGTGTATGGCAACAGGAATGACAGGGAACATGCATCCAACAAGGCTGCACAATTCCAAGAATTATCTGTAAACCAGAAGGACTGAAACGTTTTAAAAAATGCTTTGAAATGTATGATGGATGGATGGATGGATGGATGGATGGATGGATGGATGGATGGATGGATGGATGGATGGATAGATAGATAGATAG
>JAQMCX010000043.1:4996952-5015273 GCA_029814765.1 Acanthurus leucopareius | reverse complement strand
AGATAGATAGATAGATAGATAGATAGATAGATAGATAGATAGATAGATAGATAGATAGATAGATAGATAGATAACATTCATATGGATATAGAAGGAGCAATAGATTGAATTGAATGCTTATTTGATTGGCAGGCCACACACAACATGTGCATTATTCTTAAGTACTAATCTGTTGCTCTTCTTGCTTCTATTTAAAATATCACAGTTTGGAGTAACAGGAAATTACAGGAGTGATTTCAAGTGGAATTTCCTGACTTTCTTGTTTCAAGTCAAACCCATTACCCACAACCTCCCAGCAGTCCTTTGTAGTGGGTTTTTATGCCAAACAGAGCGAAAACACAGCTTAAATCAGCCAACACTGATCAGTGCCTGGCCTGCAGACAGTGTCAGTCAAGAAAAGTCATGGGAATACAGGGAAGCGCTCTACCAAAGCTTGTATGATTTTTCACAAGTGATAGGCTGACAAACCATAGGGAATGGGAGGTCCATGTTTCCTCTGATTAGCCTGAAGCTGTTCGAGAAGCTCCTGAGCCGACTACAGTCAGTGTGGGATTGTGGCACTTTTATGAAACACCTTTGTTTAGTAGTGGGTGTGAAAAAGGAGGTGATATTTGATGAGATGAGAAGAGAGCATGTTGGCTTACTTGTGTTTTAAAGCAGATTTTTTTTGTCATTTAGCTTTTAATTTATTTTAATGTTTTTCCAGGGTCAGGTGCAGATTGTTGGAGTGCAATTCATTCTCCATATTCTCCATGTTTGTTCAATATAAACGTAATTCCAAGAACAAATGTGCAATGCAAAAGTTCTGAAACTTCATCGAACCTTCAAGAGCAAACAACTATGTTTGATTCCTGAGAGAAGTTTTGTGTGATTTTGCTAAAGGTGGAACGTTAAGTGTTACAAAAAGTCTTTTAAATGTGTTACATATTGTGTTTAATGTAAGAGGTTGTGTGTTGGACTGTGGTAAAAGGTCACATGTGTATTTGCGGATGTTATCAAAAATTGAACGATAATGTGATGCATTATGCGTGAACATCATGATGTTAGAGGGTTTGAGAAAAAGCTGGTGATTATATGTTCTGTATGCACAGGGGCTGTGTGTGTAAAGTGTTTTTAAAAATTGAAAAGGTCTTTTCATAGTTGGATATAATGGCAGAATATTGCTACTGAGGATACAGTGCTTCACTTATCATCTATATATGAGCGAACCAGCAAGTTTAGGTGTTTTAATCGCACATCACTTGTATTTATCTCTCTACCTTTTGAAAAGAACATTTACATTTAGAAGCTAAATGTTACTAAATTTACTTCCTTACTGCCTCAGATGCATATCTCACTATTCCTTATATTCATAACATTCTGTCAAAAACAGGCCTAACAGCTCAAAACTGCAAATATAGATGTACGTTTGCACTGAAGTGACAAAGGCCTCAAGCAGCTGTAGAATTGACACTCTTCCCTCCTTTGTTTCCATCGGAAATAGCGAGATTTTGACAGAAAGAGACATTTGTTTATGTTCAGGCCACTTGTGGGCAGAGGAAAAAGCTAGAAATATAAAACAGATGTACTGAATCACCGCTTTAAGCTAGTAAGTCAATCTTGCTTGTTAACGCATCCAACAAACGAGGAGCATTGTTATTCTCATTTGGAGTCAAAGTTCCACATTATAAATAAAACTTTAATAATCAATATTTACTCTCTATCTAGATCTGATCCGATCTCCATTAGTTTCTTTGCGAAAAAACTAGCCCCTTATCTGCTTAATCCTCCATTATATTTTTTCAGCATACTTTAACTTCTTTTCAGCTTTTTTATTACACTGATGCATTTAGACACAGAGCTGATGAGAACATCAGAACTTCATCAAAACATTCAAGTCTGGAAACACCAAAATAATTAACTGAGAGATCCTGCATTAAAGTAGTGTTAAAGATGACCTTTACTGGATCTTAAGTTTCCATGTTTCGAACTTTGGTCAAAACTATCAACAAACTCAAGATCCATTTTTCTAGATCCTTGAGGAGCTCCTTAATATTCCTTCCTTTAAATTTATTTCCTACTATTCCTTTGGAGATTACTTAAATATTCCATCATGAACTAAGGGAACAGCTTACAAACACAGTCAGAATTCAGTTTGAAGGGGGGTGAGAAGGGATGTATTATCCCCTTGTACGCAAAATGACAAAAAAAAAAAGCTTCCCTTGTTAACCTGCCTCCAACCCCCTCAGGTCACTAATAGGGGACTGCTGTCCAGGTCCGGATGCATTAGTAATACATTTCATTATTGGGAGAGAAGCTTTAAGTTTTACTTGGCATAGGATTTCTAGCCTTTACGGCACTGGTAAGTACAGACCAATTGTATGTGTTGCAAGTGATCTCATGTGATGCTACTCAGCCAACCACATCTGTGCAAGCATTGCAGCTGGAGTTAGTTAGTGCGGTAGATACACACTCAGAGAGATGAGCGAGTTGACAGCAAAAACAAAGCTTTTAATCAAGCAAGGACAGACACTTATATGTTCAGTTTTCCCACCAGCAGATATAAAAACCATTATGTCTCACATGTTCCAAGACCGTGGGGATTAATTAAAAACACCAATGTGAAAAGCCACGATGAAACAAGAGACAGAGCAGATATTGAGCAAACAAACTCACTCAAATCCAAACTGTGACCTTTTGAAAATAAAGTATATGACTCTGAATCATAAAGCGAATTAGACATTAAGGTTTTCAGGACTTTTACTTTCCGACAACAGTCACTAAATTCAACCTTGATGTTTTTCAGAGGCTTTTTACGTCAAAGCAACTTGTTGAATTTAATGGAAAAAGATGCATTTAATTGTGATGTAAAGCTCTAATGGCCTCTAAATGTGAAAGTGATCTGGAGTAGAGAAATTCATGTCACTTGAGCTAATCAAATTCAAGTGCTGGTTTTACAGCCCCTGCAGAACTCCATTAAGGAGGTGCTGGTGTTAACTACTGGTCTTCAGTAAAGGGGGACGGCGTCTGAAGTGCCTAAGTACTCTAAGTTCATTTCTAGTTCATCACTGATCCAGTTATATTTCCTCCTGTATATGATTTAAAGGGGATGAAATGGTCTTTGAAGCGAGTGTCTCAGTGGTAAGTGTCCTTTAAGAATGACTTCAGATGTCTGAGGAAGTTGTGAATTTTCTGCTGACATAAGAGTTATATTTGATATCAAGGGAGAGTTTAGGGTGGATCGGTGGTGATGGCGACGATCAGCAGGAAACAGAGTAGGAGTCTTATTTCACTCAGGCTGAGCTGTAATCAGTACAGGCTGTGAAGTAGCCACAATTACTTCAGTTTATAAGGTCTAGTTTGTGAGCTTTTACACAAGATGCTTGGGAAATTTGATTACGACAGAGTTGAAGAGGCTATTTAAAGTTTTGAGGCAAAGTGATTCACTGTACATGTCAAGAGGAAACTACTTTTAAGACATGTGTTTTTATCTTAACAGGAAATTACAAAAAAAAAAAAACAAACGCATAGTCATAATTACATCCCAGTCTTTAAGTCTATTAGAATTCGTGGTGAAGTTTTGTCATAATGGTGTGAATTTAAATGAATCTCTTTGAAGCAGCTCTACATAAAGAAAATGGATTTGATATGTGTTTCAAGGGAACACAGTTCTACTAGTGAATTTTCCACTGCATTGTGAGGATAAGAAATGGTCCCATTATCTGTGACAAAAAGAGAAATGCAATTTTCCAAAGAATTTAGATTAAAAGTTTTGAGCTCCTACAGTTAGATATTTGTGAGTCTTTGTGTCAGGAAATGCTTCCATCTTTGCACAAAAATAACTCTCAGCGTATTCATGCGCTTTCATAGTCCCTTTGGTTCAAAAGGTCAGTTCATTACACAGAAAACAGAGGTGATGCTTTTAATCCATGTGGAGTAATCTAACAGAAAAAATATAAGCAAGTGTTGAACATTATGTTTTGTTCATTTGATGAGGTTATTATCTGGGCATTTGGACTTCAGGCCATCAGGAGGCAACACAGCGGTTGTCGTGGTGTTTTTCATGGTGTTTTTCCATTGACTGTATAAAACACTGGACAAACCCTCCGTGACGTCACCCATTGCTTTCTGCCTGAGCCAAAGTGAAGCCTCGGAAATCTCGTCCTGGGCGCCTCCATTTGCCTGCGCCTTACTCCGCCCAAATATGGGAAAAGACGTGGGGCTAAGGCGGGGACGAAGGACGGACACCACACCCACTCAGCTAACAGCCCCCGGCTAGCCTTCAACAGGCTGTCAATCAACAAGGCTACGCCCTAATTTATCCAATAATAGTCGAATTTTAAGCTTAAATATAAGATAAACAAATAAGTTAGAAAAAAATTCAAACCCCTCAGTTTTCATGAGATGGTAGAGAAGCTGTAGACAAAAAAAAACATTTTTTGAACCAGACTGTAAATATGTTTATTTCTGCTCTAAAGTTGGTCATTTTAACATTGGCTCCAATGAGAATTTGCTCCCTTTTGGAGCCAGCCTCAAGTGGTCAGTCGAGGAGCTGCAACTTATTGTACTTCCTGGTTGGCTTCAATGCAGAAGTGGGGAGTTTGCCCCTTGCCCCTAGCCCCACAGTTCTTCTCACTCAGACACAAATGCAAGATTAAGATAACTGACGGACTGCAAGACAATGGTATGGGTCAAACTTCACATAAATGGTCTTCCAAACTCGCTTAAACCACCACAAACACTTTTTGTCTTTGATTAGTGTTTGTCATGTAGGGAACAAACTCAGACAAAACTACTACAGAACCAGTTGGCTAGTTTAGTTTAGTTCTGTGAGTCTTTTGTTTACATTTTGTTGAAGTTTAGGCACTAAATATCCTTCCATATCCTGTTCAGGAAGGAGGGAAGTAGTTGTCCAAGAATAAACAAAGAACTTAGACAGTTAAAGCCCTTCAGATGAATAATTGTTGTTGCTACACTCCAGTTTTTGTATTCATGTAACCATCTATGTTATCATGTTAACTTGTAACCTTCAAAGGTGCAGGCAAGTTTTGTAACAGTATCACATAAACTATAGCTGTTATGTCCCAGTGTTTATAGTGAGTTAAGCTAACAGCTGCTGATAGCTACATATTTACTGCATATGAAAGTGGTATCCTGTCATCTTACTAGATGGCAAACACGCCTTTTCTTCCAAAATGTTAAACCTTTCATCAGAAGAGAGAGACCTCATATAAAAAAACAATTAGGTTCAGTATGTCAATTAAGAGCATGAGCAACAATATACCCCATAATAACTTCCCTTTGATTGAGAGTCTTGATGTTGCTGATGGTTGGTTGTTAATCTTCAGAGCAGAGAGCAGTGAGCCACAGGTGCAGCTAATTACACTGATAATGGGGTTGGTGATTAGTGATTGACGGTCATGTGATTAATGAAGAGGTGTTATAGGTTGAGGAAATGGCTTAACTACTTAACACCACAAGGCTCTTTTTTTTTTTTTTTACTGCAGAAAACAATACAAAACGTGTAAAAAAACCACATAGTATTATACATTACTTTTAAAACTGAAAGTGGTACATTTCTGAAAAAGAAGGGGCTATTTTTTTCACCAGTTATAGATCAAAAAGATAAGAATTGTCACATAAAACATGTCCTGGAGAGAAAAATGGCCAACTCAGCATTAGTTTAAATTACTTTTGTCTGACTCAAATTCTTCCTACAACACTTTTTTATGCTTTATAAAAAGTTTAAAAGGAAGTACACTGAAGGGTTTTGGTCTTAAAAACTACAGCTTTTCACTTTTTTTCTCAGCTGTTTTAAGAAGGCTTGAACTGGCCTGGACAGTGCTAAAAAAGGGTCCGCAGTGTTAATTCTTCTGTAGGTGCTTGCTCTCTCTCTCTCTCTCTCTCTTTCTAAATATTAATAAATTTCCTTCTAGTAATTAGCATGCAATTTATAACTCAATGCAATTTTATATTTCTGTTTAATCTAAACAAATGACTAAAAATAAAACATCTTTTATCCATCTATGGTGCTAAATATATGAGATAAAATTGAAAAAAAAAGATAAGCATAGTTTACTATTCTGGCTAAATCAGGCATTACATTCAAATAACTGATTTTTAAATCACTGAGTACTTCTGTTTTGTTGGGTTACATTGTTAAGTCTTGACTCATGTTGAAATAATGCCACTGAAGCAAAGACAACCCACGTAAAAGAAAGTTGGCAATGTTTTTTGTTTGTCTTTTTGTGTTATATATTTATTTTTCTACAAGAAATGAGATATCACTTCATTGAGCTTTTACTTGTTAGATATTAAGGTGCTGGTACATGGGTTGTGCTACCTTTATTAAGCATCAGGCTGTTTCCAGTCTTTGTGCTAGGATATTATTAGCATCACATATAGCACACAGAAATGAGCGTGGTATCAATCGATTCATCTGACTCTCAGCAAGAAAACAATTAAGTGCATTTCCCCAAAATGTCAAGCCAGTTTATTAACTTCGGCTTAATGATTATCCTGCAACACCAATTCTAACGTGAAATCCCGTAGAAAGCTGATAATCACATGGATCTGTTAGATCCAGGAGTTTTTAGTCCAGCTGTGCCAATGCTCACACGAGAGAACCGCATGTTTAATCAGTTGCTTTACCAGAGGTTATAACTCTTAATAACATTACTAAAAACCATAGTAATGTTATTAAATATAAAACCATGGTCTTGTTCAATCATCTGGGAGAATTGGAGGGAACATGTCTGAGTTTGTGTGTCTGTGTGTTTAACAACCTGATTGTGATATCCTCGCAGGAGGGGCGCGTCCCAGCCAACTGCTGCTGAACCCAACTAATGGGGGTGAGGGTGCTCATTTAGCTGCCAGAGAGAGTCTCATTTAATCCCACAGATGTGTCTTATCAGTGTTTTCCAGTTTTTGTTACCTTACTTCTTCTACTCTGTATTCTGTGCCTATTTTTTCTCCTCTGGCAATACAGATAGAAGTTGGGAAAAGAGAGTGCTGTTGTCGTCAAAGTGCTGGCTGCGAGAAAACAGCCTCCTGCTGTACTACAAAAAAGTTGTTGCACTCGTAGCTGTGAACTTTCAAACACTGTGTAACTACTACAGCTAATTGGGGCATTTTTTTTCCTCACTTAATAAACACAGTTTTAACTTATTTTTGTTATTCGTTAGCACTAATGTACTAGTTTTTTTCTGTAAATTATTCAAATGCTGTGTTTTCTTTACTTTCAGTTTATTCTCTTTTCAAAACAACTTCCCCCCTTTTAGGATTTTTCTTAAATTTTCATACTTGTGTTTTCCATGAAGGGTTTATTCTTGTTTTCATCCAGTTTTCATGCACCAAATATTATTATATCAATGCTAATGGGATGTCAGGTATCAACACCTTAACACTTCTGCCTTTCTGTGGTCTAAAATGTGGGCCTTGATCAAAACCACATGGGTTTCTATTGATTTCAGATAACCTCATGGGCTGATAAACCCGTCACTGCAAGTACATGCCAAAGTGCACAAAATTCCTGTTGTCTTCATCACTGCATAATTTAAATATGGGTAGGGCTGCCTAAATTTAAGATTAAGTTACACTGACCCTGTGCCATCTGTACAAAACTCTGGGTAAAATTGACTGTTTAAGTTCAAATAAATCAAATTTATTGATCTGAATGTTGTTTTTCTATACAAAGACTGTAAATGCCAGTGTGCAGGGTTCAAGATATCCCAGCTGAATGAGTAGAGGCTTTCCAGATGATATGATGAATTAGAGATCCACCTTAGCCCCCACTACCTTAAATCCGCAGCAGTGGCCTTTGCATCTCAGAGAGAATAACAGAGAGAAAAAAGTGGTCAGACAGCAACTTAAGTCATAGAAGATTTCATATGTGGGGGAGATGCATGTGATGAAGAAGATTGAAAAAGAAAGAGAAGGTGCAAAAAGGATGATGTGCTGGGAAGGGGGCAACAGAAGCACCAAATGAGGGGGGGGGGAAGCAGATAGTGAGAGAAAAAAGAAAAAAAGTACAGGTAGAGGATTGGATTCATTTAAAGCTGTCTTGCCTCCCTACAGATATATTCAGCACTGAGAGATATATGTTATTTATAAAACAGGAACACCTACCAGGAAGCTAGCAGGGCTTTCCTCTGATGCACACCTTGCATCAAGTCATTAAAGTTTGTCTTGCTCCTTCATGCATATGCATTTAAGGCACAATGGTGCAAAGAACTGGTTGGAGGTACATACGTGCAGTTGGTTTTCCATTCCATCCCTACATGCACACTTTAATCAAAGTACAAAAGAAAAAATATAGCAGTCTGGTCCTGGATACCTGCAATTCCTGTTCGTTGGCTGTGATCACAGTTTTGTCAGGAGAGGTGCTGGTTACACTGCAAGATGTTGTAGTAGCTGAAATTCAATTCCTAAAGCTTGTTACAGGCATGTATTCAAATAGAAAACATCTCCCCAGACTTGAATTATCAGGGACTTTGCCACAAAACAACAATATTCTGGTGGAGTGGAAAAAAGTTGGAATCATATCTACTCCATACAGGATTGAAATCAAGTAATGCATAAATGAAGCTTTGTCCATTTCGTTCATTCAGTTGGGTCTGGTTTTTGTGTATATATGTCTTATGAATGGACATATTACAGACTGTATAAAATGCTAATATTATTTATTAAATTCTTAATAATTACTGAAATGTCAGACATTACTCCACCACCCCCCATTTGACCAATCCCGTATCAATAGGGCTTTGTGGGTTTGCGGCTATTGTGAGGACAGCCTTGAAAGGGCTTTCACTAACAGTGGCACAAAAGCAGCATGACTTGAAAAAGCCTGCTCGGTGTTTGGAGATAATTATTTAGTTGGGTTTTGCAAGAAGAATGGAAATTCAGGCTACATTCAATGGAAAATAGACAATATTCTGGTTTTCTGAATGGTGTAAAAAGACGTTTATGGCCCAGTGCACGATCATGGAGTTCCAATCAAATTCTATGTTATGTTTTTAACATAAAAGAAAACACACAAAGAGAGATAATTATGATAATTATGATGATGACGATGATGATCTTATCAACAGGGGCTGCTGAGAGAAACTTATAGAGAACAAAGTCAGGATCAAATTATGTTCCCACTGTTGTTTTCTGTATACATACATAATATATGATACACCATGCTGACACACACATACATAGCTAAACTTATTTACTTCGTTCAAGGCAGGAGGGAAAATAAGCTAGTTGATATTAATCGAGCATCAAGGTAGAGAAGAACCAAGAAACAAGATTCTTTTTCATTTTATAACATTTTTAAAAGTTTCTCAGAACAACACTGAGTGATGGCACATCGACCCAAATCACACTCAATATATCTGTTATGGGACTGTAATAATATCCAATTATTTCAGATTGCTTTTCACAACATCCATACTTTCTTGGAAGCAACTGTAAGTGAAAATAGAAGAAAGAAATACTAACAGCATTCAAAACGTAGTTGAACAATGAGTACACCAGTGTTTTTCAACCGGTGTGCCGTGTCATGGCACACTAGTGTGCCGTGAGAGATCGACAGTGTCGACAATGGCATATTATTTGCAGATAATAATTAATTAGTTTTCAAAAAATGTTTTTTTGATCAATTAGGTGAAATTGGATAATTTCCCACTGCACACCTGACGATCCCTCACTGTGCTGTGAGAGATCCGGTTGAAAAACACCGGAGTACACATTAAGTGCAGTTTAAGCACAGCAGGTAATACTGAAACAACTTTACCTCTTTCCAATGGTGTGTGCAGATAAAAAGTGTAAGAAGGTCCAAAGCTCCTGCAACAATTCATCATAAAGAAGCACTGAAAGGATGCACTATGCAACGTTTTAACAGCTCTAAAAACAAACAACCAGACAGAGCTCTTTATGCAAGGAATAGCAGTCTAAGCTGACTTGATTTTTAGATTCACTATAAATCCATATGTTCATATTTGTAATGTTAATGAGAACACAGCTCAATAGCTCTGATTAATTAGAGTTTGAAGTAAATAGTGAGCTTCATCTGTGACTATCTGCTGTATGCAGTTACACTGAATTGATTATTATGGCTAAAACTCATGTTCATAAAGGTAACCCTGATTTGTATTTTATCTGTTAAATCTGATGAATCAGCTCCGTCAGTGAGGAGCTCCATGTAATTAAAAATACAGACCACTAGCCAACTGGCAAACCTCCTAATTAATCAAAAATTGCGCTAATTGCTATGCAGGTCTTCGTATTAACGGTGCTGACGATATGTAGGTTTTCAATTGGTTTTGAGAAATGAGCTGTATTATAGTCCCGTCTGTGTGATTAGAAAGCCACCGTGATTCATTCACCCCAATACCTGGTAAGCTCTGGTCCACTCAATTTAGAGGTGTGTTTTCATTAACATTAGGTTAATTGTTCTGAAAGTCTGGCCCCTGGTATGAATAATGAGGTTAGAGACACATTACTCTGATACTGCGTCTCAGCCCCTGCCAAGATGTGTTTATGGAACAAATAATTACAGGGGAAAATAAGCATAATAATTAATTAGATATTAAGAGATGTCTTCTGCAGTTACTTATAAATTAAAAATAGTTGGATGAAATTTGGCTACCGGTTACCTAGCAACAATTCTGTGTCAGACACTGATAGTTTTTATTGGTATAACTCTATATATTTGGACGTATGTAGATTAGTTGGAAAAAAAGATCTAGTTGAATAAAATCAGAAAAGCCTGCAATCTTTATTCCGTTCACCATGTCCTACAGAGAAATCTGTCCCAATTCAAAATCCAGGTCTGCTGGAGGATGCAGACTAAGAAGTGGGGTTCATCACGTGATCTGAAAGCCAGCTTCGACCCACCATCACCCCCCCAAAGACATAAGATTAAAGGCTTGACTGGGGAGCCAAATGCATCTGAGAACCTTACTGACTTTGTCACTGTGCTGTTCTTCAACAAAGAACAAGGATTTTAAAACTGTATTGTGCAGATCGCAAAACAAGAGGGGAAGAAAACGGTCATCAAGAGGGGAAGAAAACGGTCACCCAATGGCAGGCCTGCGTCCACAGTCTCCATCTGGTGAGTCAGACTAACTGAACACAAACATGGGTGAAGTAGTACCGTCCATGGATCAATGATTCCCTCCTTGAACACCATTTCTTGTGCATTGCCACGCTTTTTGCCACAGGCGGGTTCATTAAACATGCAGAGAAAAAAGCCTTTTGCCTCGTAACTAAGTGAAAATGTGTTTGGATCTGTGCTTAGACCAGCTTTGCTTTGGTATAAAAAGGCCCATGGTGTTCAGGTCATCTTGACCAGGGACAGTAAATGCGAAATGCTAAAAACAGGTGAGCTGAGTGAAGCAGAAAAAAATTAGGTTTTCTTTGTACTTTTACTCTGTTGTCCTCCTACCTGGACTTTTATTTTTTGTGTATGTGTGTGTTTGTGTGTTTGTGTTTGTGGGGGGGGCATAAGTGTTAGTGTTCATTTAGATTTGCAGCATGTTTCAGAGATTGAACATTACCCCCTCCATGATATATGCATTACTACCATAAGTACCAAGTTTCCTTTAATCACCAACTCCCACAAGCAAACACACACACACACACACACACACACAAATATCTTTTGCCATGTGATAATAGTTAAAACATTGTTTGGTATAAAACACTTAAACACTCTGACACTTTAGTGTAGAAAAAAAAAAAAAACTTAAAATGTAACTTTCATAACAGCTGCATGTCAATATGTGGATGTAAATCTTTTACATTTCTGCAAATTAACTCTTTCCAAGCTTATAAATAAACCCTGAAGCTCAATATCTTTGTGTTTTGAATGAGCAAAAAAAACAATGAACTTCTTATGTGAAGGTTACAGATACTTTGCAGAGAAGGGTATTAATGTAAACTATTAGTTATGCTAATTCAAACAGATTCAATCTTTCAGCGTCATTATTGTCAGTCTAAAAAATGTTTGTCTGTGAAATTCTTTGATTTTTTTTAATTCTAATTCTTTTCTATCTGAACTGTGGGTATAATTAAGACATAAGAAACTTAATTATCTCTGATTCACCAGTAGAACCAGCAAACTTTCTTGTTTGCTTCAGATATACATTATGCTGTCTACTCTCATCAAACTTGCTGATCTTTGCACTCAGTTGTCCAGCAGATTACCGTTTTCCTGTGAGGAAGAACGGAGAAAACAGATTTCTTTCTTTGCAATATCCAAAAAAAAGATGTATGTCTTTGCTCAACACAGTGATAGAGGACATAGAGGGCATCGTAGACAGGTGGAGGATAAAACTGGAAGAGGTACTCAACTCAACAAGGTACTTTGCTAGGCATGTAAATCTGGACATGAACGATTACAAAACGCCAGCGACGCAGCGGCTCTTTGCAGGTTCCCGTCTCAGCTGCATCTCACATATGTGACTGCAACAGGAAGTGTTTATTTATGCTTTACAAGTCCTTTTTTTCCCCCACAATACTTGTGTTAACCAGGGGGGCAATGCCCAATAAAAAAGAAATTGTATAGATATACATTTAACAAAATTTTGCCTCAGTTTTAATCCCATAGACTCTCAGCGTGTGGTGCCTTGTTTCAGAAGAGACACAATCTGAACTCATAATTTTTGGTTTCAAAGAGAAGCTTATTTTTGGACCTCTTGATTTCTTATGATCTTTCTTGTATTTACTCTCAGAATTTTGTTTGGTAGCATTCAAAATAATAAAGGTCAACTTGCAAGCTGACCACCAGAGCGCACAAACGCATACACAGACATACAGTCCTAATCCATAAAGATTTTTACTCTTCAAAATCAGAAACCACTTTGCAGCTGCCCTGTAAACAACACATACAAATGTGCATATGCACACACACTCACTCACACACATATCCTGCACTCTTCACATTCTGTAGTCTGTCAAACTACAAACACACACAGTCAAGGTCACAAGATTGTTGAAACAAGCGCTGACAACTTGCTCACACTTGAACCTGCAAATCATGCAATGGGTATAATGTGTTCTGAATTCACATGAACGCTGAATGAGTAACAACACAAACTAACAACACACAAGAGTCAAAATATGCAGCAAATTCTTTGCATCTCTCTGCAGAATGTAACTTGTCTCGTGCGACAGTTAAAACACTCAGTTTCTCACAATCAGAAAGTGTTTCAACATGTTTTGGGAATTTTGGTTTTAGCAGCATTTTTTTTCTCAATTCAACAGACAAAAAAATGACAAAAAAGTGCAAAACTAACTTATCCAAGTGAATGTGAAGGCTGCTGTGAGCCCGAAGGAAGCAATTACTTTGTTTTTGGTACTGAAATATGTATGTGTGGTAAGTAGTTATAAGTAAGTCGTTTGTGTATAAGAAGACAAAGCCTGTTATTTAGTCAGATTATTGGAGATTAATGTGTTACTGCTTGTCAGCGTGCACTGGGGGTCCAACCATATGATTGTGTTTGTTATGTGTTCTTATGAAGTATTTCACATTGAATTATAGCAGATTGTTATGGTCTTGACTAGTCTGATAGGTTTAGCTGTGAGTGTGATGCATTTATTTATGAGCGTTTTTACAAAACCACCCACAATGCGAAATTAACTCTCGTCATAGGAATGAAATACTGAGTTTTAGATTCATAAGTGTTATTTTTCCATTCAAGGTGATTCCTTTAACTTATTTTGCATTTTACACTTGACAATAAAATATGTTATTTTTCTCCAGCAGATGTGAGGTTTAGTGGAAGGCTGCTTCAAAACAGTGGTTAGCTCTCTTCACCTAATAATATCCCCATCAAAGAATTACTGACATTACGTGTTACCAAGACTTTGATTTCCAAGCATTTTTGTGGTTTTTATTGTACATTTTAGTATGTTTCTGTTCAATCCTCTATCCCTTAGTTTTAAAGTTCTATGTGTGTTATTTCTTAAGTTTTTGTGTCCAAATTTCGTTATTTTTTTCTCCTTCCTCTCACCAATTTTTACTCTATTTTTCAAATGTCAGACACACTGACACACTGACACTGACACGCACAGACACAGACCCACATTTTGCTTATTGAATTTTTCTTCATTTTTATCCTTCTTCTGCACACCACATTCTGACATTATGTTACTGTATATGAATAAATTTAATTCATTTTTTATCTTACAATATTCCAATTTCTTTATTTCCTCGCAAATTTTATTTCATGCTACCTTCCTTTCCCTCTGTTCTTGACTCTTGACTGAGTAATAAATCATTCAGTCCAGTTGAAGGAGCTTGGAGCACACTCACACGGTCTCTGTGACCTAGAAATACTAGCAGCTTTCTTCTCCACATGGTTGGCTCTTTGACAGAGCTCCTTCACGTCAGCCGCAGCCCTGTGAGGTCAACCTTTATCTCCTAGGCACACTCTTGCTTTCCTTTTCACCGAGACACTGCAAAAACCTGACAGTACGTGTGCACCCGCAAGATGAGTGCTTTATATTCCTCATTAAGTGGGGACGCTTCAGGCTCGGCAGTGATATTAGTTCATTTCACAGGAAGAATTTCAGAAGAAGAGATTGTATTACGAAGATAGTGTATTCACATTGAATAATAAGTTCTTAGTTTGACTGAAGTCATACGAGATTGCTCTGCATGCAGAGCTGTTTATTAATCACATAATAACATGCAATAATTAGGCAGAACAATGGCAATGACAAGTTGATTAACATGTCAAATTACAAGCAACCACCTGCAGTATAGCAGCTCCATACATAAAGTGAGGAATCGTGACAATTAGCAGCAACAATACAGTGTGTTTACAGTTCATTTCTTTAATGGTCTCACACACTGTCATCTAAAGAAAAGGTCTGCATGAGCATAATCTGTTATAAACCGTGCTTAGGTGTTTTTTATATATATAGCATATTAAGAAATTAATCAAGGCTACACTAACATTTAAATGACATTGCCTAACAAAAGATAAACTACTATGAAAAGTAGGATGTATAAATGTGAACTTACTCTAATAAACTTTTGTTGGCAGATGTTACTTAAGGTGAACAACCTCTTTATATTATTAGAATGTTTAATTGGCATTTCACTTTTCTACAAGACAAATCTTTTAGTATTGTATGTTTAACTAAAAGGGTTAACCATACAGCTTCAAAGTGTGAAAAGATATATTTTCTTTGCTTCATCTTTGAGCATTATTAGCACACATTAAATAAGTTCTTGAGAATGATTTTCATTTTATTTTTTTGACATACAGTACAATTCTGTTCACAGGTATCTGGCTGAACTCTCTGAATGTGCTTATTAAAATACTCCCTGACTAACAGAGCACTTATAAGGCTCCCATTAGATAAATGACTACTGCATTACTTTACTATTAAACTCCCATCTGATTATCCTTGGCTTGATGAAGCAAATATAAAATGATTTGAATAGAGTGAGGTTACAGCTTTATCTCCAACTCTATAATTAACACGATAATAAAGATCATTTCAATAAAGAATGATCATTTGAAGTGTATAACAGAATCTTTTTAAAGAGAAGGACGATTAGACCTCATCAGTGAAAGCCTCTGTATTAGGTGAAGGCCCATGAATATAGGAGAGGAATGGATTCTCCTACAAAGTGAAAGACAGGTTTGTGATGATATTTAAGGACTCTAAACTTCTATTTAGGCGTTATAGATGTTTTTCAGACTCCACTGCTCACTGGGGAGCTCCCCCAGGAGCTCCTCACAGCCCACTGAATTTCCTCTGGCCTCCTCTTGGAAGAGAGCTGTCTCCCTCATTGTTTCAGGTCTACACCCTTCTGAGTTTCTGAATTCCAACACCTGAACTTCATTCAGTCTCCAGTTGAGCCCTCAGGACCAGTGTTTCTTGCTTATTGGTCAGTACGCTATTGTTGCTGAAACTATGTATTTTTATACTTTGTCTTTGCTGACTTCTTGTTAAAAGTGTCTTAGACAGCTGGTCCTTAAAATTTAAGGAAGCCTTCAGGGGCTTTCTGCCATATATTTTGTTTATCCTTTTACTTCATTTTTTTCAGTTAGTTTGGGGCAATAAAATGGTCTTTTTCGTTTGTAGCCCATTGAGTGTTACTTTTGTAGTTAGAGTGGAGATTTATTTGTTATTTCGGCCTTGGAAACCCTAACACCTCAGTTGCTTCCATTTTCTGCTGTGTAAGTTCTGTTATGTCTCAGGGATTTTTTGTTAATAATACATGTCATCATTTGTTGCACTTAAAGTGTTTCAGCAGCCTTTTCTTGAAGATTTTTGTCCAATATTTGACCAACTTTAAACTACAAAAAAAAAAAAAAATCCCCTGGTCTGAGAAATGTTTGATGTTGTGCAGAAGTTGGAGCAATTATGGTATTTTCAAATGCAAAATGTGTCTGTGGTCCTTTTCACTGGATTGAAATGGGTGGAGCTCAGCTGGAAGAAGATGATACATCAGTACATCAGTGAGGACGTAGCAACATTTGATCCAGATACAGACGGTTGTAGGGTTTTGTTGCCAGGCTACTGTCAGTCCAATTAGCAGATCAACTGAGTTATTAAACTAGTATTTAATGTCTAAATATATATATATATAATTTGTATAGAAATGCTTTTATTAAATCAACAACTAAATCAGGGTTTTAAGGTTTTAAAGGAAACAGCATACAGGTACCAATTAGCTGAAACCTAGGAAGAGAAATTGTTAGTCTATTATAGTTGAAGGGGCCTTCACAGAGGAGTGGAAGTGATGGAGAAGAGTGGTGGAGATAGAAATAGCAGTTATTCACCTAGAAGGAAAAAAAGTTAAGGAAAAAATGTTCTTTATTAAGTTTTGGCAGATGCTTTAATTCAAATTATACATAGGACATATATATACTGCCAGCACAGTGTCTCTCCAGTATTGTGCACCATGATAAAGGTGAATTTAATTTATTTATAGTCCATAAACACATATTTAGTGAGCCTGAATCTTTAATAAACTACCCCAGTTTACCACACCACTGAGCTGCACTCTTAAGGGTGTATCACACAGAAAGCTTAGTCAGAAAGGTGACTTATCTTAGTTATTAACATTTTTCACTGTAATTCATGAAGCAAGCTTGTGATCAGAGACCCAGCAGATTGAGGGCTATATTTTGAGGAATTCACATGGGGGTGGGAGTGATAGGGAGTGTGATAGTGCATATGAGAGGGGAAAAAAAACACCTTTAGTATGCTGTGTTGTTGCTGTGGATGGACCGGCTAGCTTAGAAGGCCAGGCTGTGCCCTGTGGGAGCTGATTGCACCAAGTCTGTACTCCACCTTAACACAAGCAGGTGAACTGGGCATTGAGCAGCAGCATGAGCGAGAATAACTGAGGAGAAGGTCTTTTGAGTGGGTCACAAAGTTGCTCAGGTCCCTGGGGTGTTATTGAGTAGCATGGCTGCATGAAAACTCGTTGGTTCATTGTTTACAGCAGCGTGCTTGTTTTTTATTGATCTATTAACCTGTTGATATGCTTTTCAGCATTTGTTGACTTGCAGCATGCTAGTGGTTGTATTGTTTGTAGTCATGATTATTTCAGCTAAAAAAAGGTGAATACAACTGAGGATCAAAATAAGAGAATCTATGCCACAACTGAGAAAGACAATATTAACAGTGTGACAGTATAGAGACACTGATGTTATTTGTATTCTGAAACTATTTTCCAGCTCCTGTTTAAGTGTCAGCCCTTCCACTGCTGTTGAAAAGAGGGGAATGGTTCAGGGATACAGACAAAAACTCCTCTGACCTCATCACTGCATGTGTGTCAGCTTTGAATAAAAGTTGAAGCAAAAACCTTTCAGGTCAACCTTTTTGAGGTTTTTGCTTGGAACAATTGTACAATAGTTAAAACAACACAGGAAAAAAACACTCAATATAATGATTACAAATTAGAGAAATTTGACAACAAACAGTGCAAGACCAAAAATAGTGTAATTGGACAGCCTCGAGCCATGCTAGAGGCTCTGTGAGGCTTAAAACAAAGTGTAACTGAAGGTTTTAAAACAATGTATTGGACAAAGAGTCATTCTGACAATAAGAGGGATTGCCAAAGTAACGATAACTGATCCTCTGGGTAATAAACTTTTATACAGAATTTTATTACAACTCCTCAAATGGTTTTTTGAGAGATTTGGGACCAAAGTGAGTGACTGAAATGGCAGTCCATACAAACATGTCCATTTCACTCCATGGGCCCTATCGTACACCCGGCGCAAACGCGGTGCGCCAGTGGCGTATTTGTCATTGCTATCGTACACCCGGCGCAAACGTCATTTTTGCCACAAGTGTAAGATAGCAAATCCACTTGCGCCG
>JAQMCX010000043.1:4894545-4996852 GCA_029814765.1 Acanthurus leucopareius | reverse complement strand
GCTTCTCCTGGAACAAGGTGGCAACGGTTGACCTGGAAACTCCCATGAATTAATGTGAAACTTTCCCCGCCCAATGCACCACTGGCGCACGGCGGAAAGCGTACGATAGGGCCCCATATGTGTCCCCTAGCCATCAAGCTCCACCTGCAGTGGCTCCATGTCCCTCTAATGGGGTTTACCCCACAGTTTGAGGACCACAGGTCAAACAGTGAATTAAAAGTTACCTTGCATGTGTTAGCAACGAATTGACCTCAGACACCATAATGATGGCCTGGTTAGTAGAGAACTGGTTGCAGAAAAACTAAATTCTTATAAATCAACAATGACATCTGTTTTAAAAAGCTGGTATCTTGTGATACTGTTTTTTGAAGGTATTTGGGAAATGTATTACAATGTATGTTGAAATTAAGCACGACTTTAAAACTGACAAAAATGATTGATGCAAAATTGTCAGTTTTATTCCCAGTTCAGATCCAAGATTCACAACTACTTAGTTAAGTTAAACACTTCTACTCCACTACTCTGAAAACTTGCCCATTTATACCGGTGCAGAAAAATAAGACAGTGTATCATCTCACAGCATTTTTTTTATTTCTTTTTTTCCAACATCGTAAAATATGAATGAGTGCAGTGATGGTGATGTACTTGCTACAGTTGCTTTTTTTTTTTTTTTTTTGATATTGATAAATAGTGAAACACAGAAGTTTTGTGCTTTTAAATTTTAAGGCTACAGGGAAGTTCTTCAAACAGTTGATGTGGTGATCCTCCTTCATCTCTTTGACCCGACCAGACGACTTTACTACAAACTGATTGGCCGTTAAACCAGGCAGCATGCATTACTATTCTACAAGCAAAATCCATTCGACAAGCTGAGTCACAGCTTGTAAAACACATTGTCAGTTGCACTGATATACAATAATTTTGCTCACATACTCAAAAATAATATTTACAGTTGGTGGTCTGTGTGCTGCCGATGGTTCTGCAGATTTATGACATTACAGCCTAGAGACTGATCTCCCCTCTGGTCTCCGTTTATGGGTTTAGTAAATCATCCTATGACATTTGAACTGGCTCTCTGTTACAATGCCCATTTTGATTACAGAACAAAGGATTATTATTTCTATCCTTTCTCTTTATACACGTCATTTCAGGAAAAAAAAAAAAAAAACAGCATGAGGGGCAGCCAGCACTGAGTACGACACATTGAATGTTTGAAGTGACCAAAAATATTCTGTTACACCAAAATGTCTCTAAATATTTCCAATACAAATACAACCTAACACAAAAAACAGTACATATTAAGTATTCAGAGCTCATGAAGGTATTTACCTAAAATTTGAGTTCACAGTTTTATAACCTATAATTATTGGTGCATTATGTTTTCTTTTAGATAATACTCTAATGAATTATACATGCTGAATCCAGCTCCACTCACGTCAAGAATGAAATCAGCCCATTACTCTAAGCACAATGTTAATCCAACTTTAATGAGTTCTGCACATATTTCTCTATTTTATGCAAATGATGCAAGGCCTGTATCAAAACAATTGAGGAGAATTTTTTGGAAAGCTATTAATGATTGACATCAATGACCTTTTCACAATTTCAAAAAGGCACCATTAACAGAGCAGAATGTGAAAATAAAAACTTTGTCTTGTTAAAATGACTGCACTTCCACGCCTGCTGTAAAAGCATTTTTTTATCACTCACATATTTGCTGGGTTTACATTGGAATCTAAATGCATCTATCACCTAACCTACACTCATTTATACTCAAAATGGGTCTTAAAAATAACTGAAACCAAATGAATATAGGCTTTATTGTGAGAGAAAGGCATGAAAAGAGAGAAAAAGACATGAAGTACTACACACACAAGTACCACAGCTTTGCAGTAACAGAATGTATAAAAACAGTTCAGGGGGAACATACGTTTGGCACAACGATGAAACAGCTTTCTGTGTGTTTTAATGTCTGTGTGTGCACATAAAGATAATGTACAATATAATGATACATACAAGTCAAATTCAAGTTAGTCAGTATACGCATATAAGTTGCTTCATTCTGGTGACACAAACTCTCTCCAGATAAAAATATCACTCGCTGTTTGCTCAATAAGCAAAAAAACACTAATGCTAACATTCAGGAGTAAAAGTAGAAGAAGTCTGATGTTCTTATACTGCTGCAAAAAGTCTGACACAGTCCACACTCACTGCATTCCTTCAACTTCAGCCCTTGTCAGTGTTTACAGCGGATGCATTTAGCCACAATATCACTGTGCACTTTAAGAATTCTGCTACTCTCTACAGCTCAAAATGAATTGTTGTTTGCATAATTCCTAGAAACAGTAGACTTGAAGTACGAAAACAAGATTCATTTGGAATTCACCATTTTCTTTATGTCCTTCTGTATCATTTGCAGCACATTAACATGAGTGATGCTAGTAGCTGCTAACGCAGGATGTAATACATCAAAGCTGTTTTTCTCTCAGGGAGGATTCTGTCCTTATGTGTGCACAGAACTGTATATAACCACCTCTTATCACATGACAAGATCCTGTACTTAGGTCAAGACACTTGAGCAAGTTACAGATGCTGAAGAGGGTCTAGGATATGGTGGAGAGCCCTTAGAATAGCTGAGCAGACCTTGTGTTTACTCACCATGGATACTGGCAGTGGGTGTGGGTTACACAGCAAGCAGCTGTGTAAAACACACTCTATTCAGCTTGAGCCCTTTGTGAACCTCCAAAGTCACTGTTTACAACTCACTGTTTTGCAGTTTGAAGAACAAGGCATTGAGCTGTCACTCTGAAACTAAAGCACCCAGGGATGAACACAGCACTGTGACAATATGATCCCACAAAAACATCCCAGGGGAGACAAACACAGAGCAAGAAAGACAGTGGGGTTATACCATAATGTCAGTCTCCTCTGCAATAAAACGAGAAGTCGGCATGAATGGGGGAAAAAACAAAGTGAAAAAACTGGCTAAATGTAAGAAGACCACATTATACTGACATAAATCAAATTTTATACAATCTGACTTTAGTCTCAGAGTGCTTTGTTCCTTATTGTGACTGCAGACACACGCCAGATCATCAGATTGTTGAAATTTCAGAGGAGAATCTTACCATTCCTCATTTCTTTTCTTCATTACTGTCTTTTTCGCTCCACTTCCCAGCCAAATCCCCAAAGCAGAGAATGCACAAGCCTTGAGACATGCAATCTTCACTGCAAGCAAACTGACTTACTCTCCTTTTCATGCTTTGCACCCTCATTTACACCTATTCCTTTGTTCCATCCCTCTTCATTTCCCCCTATATCTTCGTTCAACATTTGGTGCTTTTATATATCTTTCCACTGAATTTCTTTCTCTTTTCTATCAAATTAAATTAAGTGATTTAATTTGTCAGTTTTAACAAATTTCTAAAACCTGAAATTGTTAATCTTCCTTAATAAATTCCAACAGGAGCGTAATAGTGATGCTAAGCTATATTGTGTATCATATGTGTTCTCTTTAAAGCTGTTCCATTTAAACTCTCAAAAAACAAAAAGTTTAATGTGGTTTTCCCAAATTTCAAGTGTTTCAAGTAACAAGAGCTAAATGCTGTAATTGGACAACAGTGAAATTATCAGCATGTAAATTCTGGCTGTTTTTTGTGACAAATATTATTTTGTCAGTAGTGTTTATCATTTGACTTTCCTCAGTTTATTACGTCTTTTATTTATCACTGATGTTTGTCAGTGTAAGTCATAATAAACTTGACAGTTTAATAGAAACTTGCCTGCAGCTAATGGCTGCTGTAAGCTTGTTAGTTCGGTTAGCTGGCAGCTCTTGGCCCCATTGGTTGATCAGTCTAAAGTCCCTATTTTACGCTTGGCGCAAAGTGATATACAGCGGAGCGCAAGTGTCATGGATAGTTTCAGACCAATGCAGTTGTCATTTTCATGCCCAGTACCCACATTGTGTACTTGCAACCCTCTGCATGCTCACTGGCATGTTAGTCTTAAAATTAGTCATGGTTTGGCGCACTGCTATCTTGAGGGAGCAGAGAATGTCTGCCCCATAGGTCAACAAAAAGCTGGTCTCAAGTCATGGTACAGGTGGTATGATGTGCATTTTAAACATACACACACATAACTGCTCACTTCTACCACTAACATTACCTTATTCCACCTATGAAAGTGCAGAAAGTCAGGTCCTGGCACACCTGGCTTTTTAAGGAAATGGCATGTGGCACTCTGATTGGTTTAACCGATGTCCCGTCCAAAACACACCTATGACTCAATGAGTGTGTAAATACAACCCCTGTTTTCTGTGCGCCTTATTTTGCACCCGGATTATCTGCCAATAAACTAGCAATGCGCCATAAACCAATGTTCCATAGATCATTAAAATAGGGCCCTGAGTGTAACAATAGCTTGGAGCACAGAACGAGTGATTGTTTGTACTGTGGCCAGCAGCCTTCCACCAAACAAAGCCAGACGGGGACTGAACACAGCCTCCAAGACAGACTGGGGTCAGTTTGCCAACAGTAATAACTGCACCAAAGTGATTTACAGCAACTCTGACTGTGAGGACTAGAAGGACGTGGCAACTTGAGACTCACAAAGGGGGAGAGGATTAAGAGAAATGTTGGGCATCAAATGAAAGACAAGCTGAGATTGTTTTTGTGAGTCTTATTTTCTTTTGTTCCTATAGAGTTTAAATAAAGTGTAAAGATGAGTTAACAAGGCAGTCATACCAAGGCATAAGTCAATTTTGTCTGCTCAAAGTTAGATAAACTAATGTTGTTGCTGCTTGTTGCTTTTATTGAACTGAATCACCTCAAATGACACTGCTGATCTCTGCACCCTCTTTAAAATCCAAAGTTGATAAAATACATCAGGACAGTGTATCTTCTTCTGAGAACTTCTGGGATTGTTGTCTCCCTTTTTGCATGACCAGAAGCATTATAGTACTTTATATGTGGTGTTCCCCAAGGCTCAAGACTTAGCCCCTCCACCTTTTTAATGTATACATGATTTCTTTATGAACCATATTGATATTTTGGTCAACATTTGTAAACATTATAAAGTGTGTGGAATAAGACAGAAGCTGCAAAGAAAAGCAGCTATAGTTTTGTCTCATATCTCCATTTCGTATGTACAGTCTTGGCCAGACATGAGTGATGGATATCAAAATCAACTTTAAAACTGCTTTCTTACCTTTGTAATTTGGTCTCATTATCTTGAGTTTACTTCAAAATTATAACCCTAATTTTCCACTTACTGGCAGTTTTAGAGCTAAAATAAAAGTAAGGATAGGGGCAAATTGGTGCATATTTTGCTAAGCAATGATCATTATGTGCGAGTTGTTTAAAGATGCAGTCTGATAGCTTACAGAGAGCTAGGCGGTTCCTCATAGACACCTTCATGATATCAAGCATGTTAAACATCTAGTCATGTTGTGAATAGGTCAGGGAGCCATGTAACCAGCTACAACCAATGAGAACAGACATTTCTGTTCTCTCCTCCACAACAATTCTCTGAAATGAGTCTTATCATGTATTTATTTGTATTAAATGGCAACCTTGTCCTCAGTGCCAACATGAAACTTAATCTCAACAAGATGCTCATACTGAATCACTTTATGTCTGTAACACTACCAACTGCTCAGACAGTATTTAATATATGTATAGAATTATGTGATATCTAACTCAAATTCTCAAGAATAATAAAGTTACTATTTCCTTTTCAGTTTCTGTGGGAAACTACCCATGAAATAGACAAGTGATCGCCAGAGACTCTGTCCTCACTGTTGAGAAGATTAACACATTATCTGGATAGAGATGTACATGACTTGGGGCAAATTGCAGAGAGGGTTTGATGGAAACTGCAAACTGTGAAATGATTTTTAGCACAGTCTCATCAATGTTTATGGTGCTGAAGATGTGAGGAGTGACATTCAGTATTAAACAGGATGTACTGGAGAGTAGATACAATGCTTTGCTCCACCAAGCTGCTTCCTTTTCTAACTCTTGTCTTACCAACATCTCTAATAACGTATTATCTGTCACATTTTAAGAGGTTTGGAATACATAATGCATGACAATGCTTGAATTAGTGAACAATAATTCAAAAAAAGCTTAAGAAAACACACTATAGACCAGATTTATACTGGAACAGTTGTGCTTCAGCATGTTTTCATGTATATACATATCTCTTTTATATTTTTCTCTGCTAAATGTATTCCATTTTTTACACAAGTTCCATACACTGGTGTTTTCGTCTAATGCTTTTTTTATTTGGATTTTTTTAGATACATTTCTGTCAGCTTACCCTGAAAAAAAAAACAACATTTAACTTCAACTAGAATAACAAACGAATGTGAACTTGGAGAACTTAAAATACTGGAGATTTGTCTTTGTCATCCAGGTTGCTCCTCTCCTTCACATTATTACCTGCTGTGTTTGCGCACTGTCAGTACTAAGCAAATATCAGGGCTTATTTTTTTATAATCTTTTCTTTTATAATCATAAGAAGCTTCTGCCGCTGCCGGGCTTAGATATTGCCAGAGCTTATATAATGCATCACAATAAGCATGGAGTCTGGCTTTGCTAAAGTTGCTCTTGGTTGGGAATTTTTGCCCCAGTTAAGTGTTTAATACCCACCTGCACATTGCTGCCTGTTACATACATGTACGTGTTTTACATATGTGCTGTCTCAGTTCTCTACATGTTTGTAAATTTTTATAATTCTGTTCATTATTGTTTTAATTCTTTGTATGTAAATTCACCCAAATCACAAAACTTCTCCTAAATGTTTCTAAATTGACTAACATCCATGGCTAGAGGAGAAAAACATCTTCCCAACTGTGTAACTAAAGATGTTTGAGAGAAACTGTTGTTCGTTTTAGATTCTTTTGAAACCAACATTCCTGCAGCAAAGTTCAGTGTAGGGTAGACACATGTCACAAAGTTGTGTGTATGTAGCATGGCCAAGATTGTCACATAATTTCAGTTTGCTTTTTAATGATCCTACAGCTCGGCCAAAAGAGTCAATGAGGGATCCAATTCAAGCCTCAGAGGTCATAAACTCATGAAGACAAAACCCTGCTATGTAATTTCAACATGTAAATTATGGGTGAATTAAATAGTAACCCTAACACCACAGTGAGAAATTGTCTAAAAGAACACAGTGTGATATATATCAGAATTACAGGAAGATATCGAAGTCTTTGCACTGCAAAATCACACTTCTCATACATCCCTGGGACATCTCTGATAAAGTATCAAGTTAATATTTACAAACACCATGTAAACCTGTTCTGCTTTTGAGGTAACTTTAGAATTTTCCATTTTAATATTATTTCCACAACAGGGTGCTCTGTCAGATTGATCAAAGTGATCCTGCTACATCGTCTAAGCCTTGCCAAACAAGTTACACAGTCAGATCTATAATGAGGTGACAACAATATGTATGTATAGATTTCTCCTGAAACGAGAAACACAGCAAGAGGTTCAAGGCAGCTTGAATGCACTGCAGTCCAGAATTTCTGCCTTAGCTTTCTGTCAGCTGGCACGTTTTGGGACTGTGCGAGCGTGATGCATTAGAAATTCTTTTCTTTTGGAAAACATAAGAAACTTCTTTTTTTTATGACATTTAAGGATGCCCCCATGGAGCTTTTGTGTGTGGATTTTTAGAATCTTGAGAAGTGAAAGAATGACATTAAAATGAGTACATTGTTACTGATCATTTCTCCCTTTCAACAAGGCCAACCACTCCACCCCACCCATTCACCCCCACCAGACCAAAAGCTTCTGTGGAGAGACTTCTTTTACAGTTCAGCCTTTCTGCGAAAATTGCATACATAACAAGAGCAAGATTTCAGAAGTGCTATTATAAAGCAGTGGTATTAGTGTTCTGGTATATAGTAAATTAGACCCGAGCCACCCACAGGGCTGCGAGACTATCAAAAGCTTTAAAAGAACACTAGAGCCTTGCTTGAAGTTCCCCTGTTGTGAGTATGCAGATGCCATTACAGACTCCTACAACTGCTCAAGACGTGATCAGACTGGGTAAACTCCATTTACCTAATGCCCATTTTACATCCCAGGCTCATAGTTGACCCCAGTCTTTGGACATAATCATTATATTCACACGGTTCGTTCTTGGAGGGAAACTCAGTCTGATTGTCTGTCACAAGCCAATGACCAGGGGACCAGAGATATCTCTGCAGGAAAAAAAATTCTATGATCAAAGAAGCAAACAGTCTTCAGGCTGGTGGACGGAGTCCTTGACAGAGTGTGTAATGCAGAGGGGTGTCAGAAACTTGGATATAGATGACAGTTTCATCCATACATTGGGGCAAAAAAGCAACTTTGCATTCTTGTGTATGAAGCACAACTGATGGATTGTGAAACAGCAAGTGATCCCCTGAAATCTCCTTACAAAATTCACTTTCCTCCAAGTTGAGCAGGTCAATGAAGCCGTAAGAGAGGAGGCTGGACTTGATTTGAATGTTAGAGATGCAGGTAACAAGTCAGATGTGGCAGAGGACTTGGAGGATGGTGGACACAGAGGAAAGCGTGGAAAAGAGCTCTAAGACAACAAAAAGCCAGGACGAACACACAAGCACAAAGGACGTGGACATGGAGGTAAGAAAAATGAGTGAAGGATGAGTTGCAAATGGAACTGTCAGTGCTGACAACTCACCTCAGGGTCCCGGCTCTCCTAGTAGAAATCCACAAAGGAATCAATGTCCCCCAAAAAGACTATCCTATGTGTCAAAATGTATGAGGACAGAAAGTGACAAGTGAAAAATTGAGGAAGGATGGAGGATGTGGTGGAGGGTCAAGGCCAGAAGAGCAGCAGGCTATATGTAACTCAGATAACAATGAGTTTTAGTGTCGTGTATTTTTATGTTTTTTGGCAGTTTTTGTCGGCATAATGACAACCAGATGACTATTGAGTCTGTATTGGGCAGGATGGACAATAAACATTTTAGTTTACACAAAGTTTCCATGAAATAGAATGCAGAAGGTTATTTACTTTCTCATATTTATGTATGCTGTTGCTTTTCACTGGCTTTCACAGTAGCTAATAGTGTTGTGCTTTTAGCGCCTCTGTCATGCGGCTCTTTAGTGATTGTGATAACTGATCCTTCAGTTAGCTGACTCTGTCTGACACCATGAGAAGCTCCCTGCAAAAACACTGCTGGACCTCGGTGAGCAGAAAAAAAAAAAATTCTAGTAGGCGGGCTGTGAGTTACGGAGGGCAGTGGGGTTAAATACCATCAACTCCTGTCTTATAACTGCAAATCCGCTCTCTTTTGTTGAGTAGCCTTTTCTCCAACAGAGATGATAAAAGCAGAAGGTGCAATAAGGTCTGGCTTGCTATTGTTAATGTGAAAAGAGTAAAGTTTACATTAATTAATTTCCCACCAGTGGTCAAATCCACTTATTGCTGCAATTCCACCAGATGAATAGATTTTAGCAATATAAATGCTGATATACTTTACACAGCATTATTCAGAGTATCTTACATGACATATGAATGAACTGTATGTCATTATTTTATCCAGCTCTCATTCTTTGTTAAATATGAAACACAAACTGATAGTTCACCGAATGAGGAGATAAATCAGCATTATTAAAAGAAAACCTCCCGTAAAAAACTTTTAAATATGTAATGTGTGACTCACAATTTTTCCTTTATTTTATTCAGAGGAGTGATTTTTTTTTTAGGGTCTGTTGTTTGAATTTGATTGCTCACCACGACATCTCTTTCTCTGAGTTTTCCTTTTCATCTTGCCCTTTCTTTCTGCAACATGATAAATGTAGTGGGCTGTAGTGACTACAGGGAATTACTTTGGGTCTGCTATTGGAAGGTAGTGGTCCTTTTATTTTTCTGCTCTGTTGAAAGGCCCTAATGTCCTTTCAACTGTGGATGGCAGTGAATCTTTTTTTGTCTCTGAGAAAAGCTGTGTATATTTTTCCTAAAAGAGGCAATAAGGAGTGCCCTGGGTAAATGTGCAGCCTCCGGGCATTTTGTAATATGATGATTGACTTTTTGCACAATCTCTACAAATGGAGAGAGAAAAAGGCAGTGCATATGCTTTTGATAGAAAATGGCAGGAGGAGTGTGGAATTAAAAAAATAAATTGGACAGTAAGAAAAAGTGCAACTGGTGATTCTTAATGACGAAATGCATGTTCTAGGGGAGAAGAAGATGTTTTAAAAAATCCACCTGCCATCATTAAAATGTCGGTTTCTTCACTACCTCCAGGTTGCAGAGGCATCAGACTAATGTTCCTGTATTTGCCTTGTTCCTCTGAGAGGAATTTTAATTGAATGGTGTGACATGTGAAGTTTTTAGGGTAAATTGAAGAAACTCTTGAATTTTCACTCTGCTTTTACAGAACTCAAATTATCTTTTCCAAAATTACTATGTCTTCTAAGAATATCCTGAGTCTCACAGCTCTTTTTTTTTACAAGAGTAAAACATTTACTTTTGCAGAGCTTCCCACCAGTGCATGAAATCATCAAACGGTAATATTTATATATTTTTCTTCTTATATAGTCTTTATTGCTATCATTTATATCTTAAGGTACGGAATTTAAAAAAAAAAGCACTTGGTCCAGGCTGGTCCAATTGTTAGTCACTACACGCCTCTAAGAGCTGATAATTAAATTAATGTTTCAGTTATCAGCCCTACAACCAATGTGTTGATCTCACAATAAAAAGAAAAAGTTGAAAGATAGAAAAGATTAGCGAGGACCTTAAAGAATGAAGAAGATTGATCAAGCATATTACAGCAATTTCATCTAACCTTTTCATGCAGAAAATTGTTACCTTTTACTTTGCTTTTTGAAGATGTTGAATCTCTTCAAAAAAGAAAAGAAAAGGAAATTTTCTTCTCTTTCGCTGACTTGCGAATCACTTGTTCAGCTTTAGCTCTAAAAGCTCAGTATGTTTTTTCATTTATTTTCAAAAAGAAGTTGTTTTTTTTTAAAAAAGCAGAAAGATAAGTTTTTGTTTAATTTACTTTAATACATCAGTAGGTGTCATTTTACACACGAACATACGAATGTGTCTATGATTCTGCAACACCTACTGAGAACTCAACATAATGTCTATATAGAAAGTAAAACCTACACGAACCTGTGAATCTGGTACACCAAAATAACTTTGTTAGGTTTAGAAGAAGAAGAAGAAAGATAATTGGTTTGACACTTTAGGTTCCACTTTTGGTTTCTGCAGAGGTTACAAACTCTGGTTTCCTGGATTACAGTAGTGTGTGTAATGCACCACTCCTCCCCAACCTCAACCTCTATGGAGGCAGAGCTCCACCTAAGAGCATCTAATATTGACGCAGATGAGTTTTCACTGGAGGATGTTGAAAGCCTGGAGTGTCTCATACAGACACTAAAGGGAACCTTCCGCGTCTGTATGAGACGCCGAGGGGTGTGACAAAGCGTCAGTATTTGACGAGCTGGGAAGGAGACCGGGCTGTTAATTATCTAGACCAACTGAGCTGTCACTATTTCAAACAAAAGAGAAAAGTTATTAGTCTCACTTGTGATCCTGTCTGTCACTGGAGCTCCAGGTCTCAGAAAAGGGATTGCTCGAATTGAGTAGGGAAACCATTTCCTCTTTAATTACAGTGGTAACAAGGTGATATCACTTCTGACTACACTCCACCACTGCAGGCACAGAAAAGTCCTCAAGAGAATAGTTGGAGCCATGCTGTTGTTATCCTTCTGTAATCCAGCTATAATAACACCACTGACAACTAAAGTGTTACCAAAATACCCTATAGATTTAAAGAGGAATCTTTCTAGCTAGCTTATGTGTGTGCTGCCAAGGATATGGGCATCTTCTGTGTGCGCTATTCCCACAGGCCCTGTCCCATTAACCTATCCCATCATTGTGGAGTCTGTCATGCTGCTAATGTGTATTTAGCTTTAGGCTGTTTGAAATAAACGTGTGCAACTGCTATATTTGTCTCTTTCTCCTGAGGAGGAGGGGGAAAAAAGGCAGTCATTAACTAAAAGAATGTGTTGACACATAACTGCTCGTGAACCTGAAAGGATGCAGTGTTAGTTAGTGCTTATTACCATTAACATGCATGAGCACGGGCTATCATCAACACATTCCCATCTAAGATCGGCAAATACTGACGTTTTGTCACGCTTCTTGACATGTCATACAGACACACAAGGCTCTCTTTGGGGTCTTTGTGAGATTTATAAATCTGTCCCACCTAAAAGAGTCTCTTACACATGGTTAACAATGTAAGTAAGGAATAAGCACTTAAAAGATTTTGTTAGCTTTAGGAAAAGATTTTTGACTTTTGGTTTCACTTTTGGTTTTAAATGGGACACAAACCAAGTCCACTGAATAAAGGAAGGTTCTGTGTATGTGAAATATTAGCTAAGATAGGTTTCATAGGTACATACATACAGACTAAAGGGTAAATTTTCACCTGCATGAGAGGCTAAAGGGCAAAACATCAATATTCCATGACATGGGAATCACACCAGGCTGGCATCATACATTGTGAAAAATTGCTGTTGACATCCTATTGGTTTTCATGTTTTTATAAATGAGGAATATTAGCAGACAAATCTGGTGGAGTAACTCTGTAATTACCAAGTATAACCTTTGTCATCATGGGGTTCGATTTAAATGAGATGTACAAACAGCTGGTTTGAAGGGAAGCTATGATTAATGAAGGCAACGCTCTGCAGCACAACCAATGGCAATTTAATACATCCAGTCATGACTATCTAGCTGTGATCCTGAGTTCAGATCTCAGCAATTAGTTTCCGTTAAAATCAAAGGAAATTCTATTCTGCATCATTATTGCATGGCTTTACGTCAGACAGTGTTTTGGCTTCAGCTGATGGCATCAGTGCAGCATATCATCAAACCTGGATGATGCTTAAAAGAATCCCATTCCTATTGCAAGTAAAAATGGAAGTGGCTCTCATGACACCCATGGAATATTTAGATTATAGACCGAAAGTTTGGTTTTCAATGCATAAGTGTAAGGCATTCAAAGAAATCACAGTGTCAGTGTCCATGAAAGGAAAACAGTCAACTTGAGTGCATGGGTCATTCATGGTCAATGATGCACTGAAGGCTGACGATGTTTTTTAGCGTAAGCAACATTATTATTACATGATACTGAGTCTCCACACTTAGTAAGGATGTCTTGAAGTCCATATCAATAATACATGTGATGCAATAAAACTGTTACAATGAAAACATGTGAAATTCTTAGGAGGAGAAATGCACGTCTTGAAATGTATAACTGCACATAAAACACTACCAAATATAAAATAGAAGATTCTCCCTGAATTCTTGAGACGTTTTGTTAATGTTTTAATGTGTGAATTCAAGTGTAAAAGAGAATATTTTATACACAGTCCCTAAAAATGAAAAACTGAGGGAGCACATGCTGCTTCGGGTGGAAAATGGGATATTAGAAATGAATGTGATGAAAGTAACTCAACAGTAAATGTTATATTTTCATGGGGAAAAGGGGTTTTATAAATCCCTCCATCTATTTTCACTTCCTTACTTTATCTGACTAACAGAAGAATCCAAGCAACCTACTTCCAGTGTTCTCTGCTAGCAGACCACTTTTCTGTTTGATACTTTCAGGTTTTTGCTGTACTTGGAAGTAGTTTCCAGTAGATGAGGACACTTACCTTGATCTCTCTCTAATAGGCCTTACACTGCACACTTTAAGTGTTTGAAGACATTAGGTGAAGCACATCTTAGAGGCTGTGCAAAAGGCCTTCAGAATTAATGTAAAGACAGTTTACAAGTAGCACCTGCACGAGCTATAAATGTTTAGCTGAATATGAGTAAGTGAACCCTGTGTTAATATTTGTTTTTGTCTGAGTATAATGTCACATTTTGTGGCCTTCACCACATTTAAGTTAGAAAGCCTCAAAAATCTCCTCTTTTCCAGAAACTATAAGATGTGCAGGGGAAAAAAACAGAGAAAACAAGAAACTGCAGGAAAAAGGGCAAAACTAATAAAGTAACACAAACACAGTCTCCTTTAGGATTCTTTAATGTTACATACAATCATACTTAAATTGGTTGTCTGCATTTAATCCATCCCCGAGGAGCAGCAGGCAGCCATTGTGTCGCACCCGGAGGATAACTCCAAGTCCAAGCCGTTGCCTTGGTCAAGGGCACTGACAGCACAAACCTATATATACATGGATTTTAATGGTGGGTAAAACCGAAGCATCCTGAGGAAACCCACACAACATCCGCAGTTTATGTTCGACTGGAACTTATTTTGCATCCTTCTCCCTTCTTCTTTGGGATTAAGTTGTCCCAAAAATAATAAAGAAAAGACAAACACAGTCAGACTCCACAGACACAGTCGGTGCCTGCACAGCTCATGTCTGGGCCAAAAGGAGCAAAGACAGAGTGGAACTCTCCAGTGGTCAGATTCAAGCCAGAAATTTTTGAAAACACCTTATTTTGTCTCTTTTAGTAAGCCTTTAAGATACTGGCCTTGGTCTGTCTCTGTGGATTGCTCAGCCACCAGCCAGCTGCCTGCACGCTCCCTTGGCCTTTCCTGTCTGCATGATGGGCCCCCACTCTCTCAGTATGCAGCCTCGCTTTACCTTTGGCCCCTCTTCACATAAGAGCCAATAAATCGCTCCATCTGGGCCTTCACTGTGGACCAAGAGCTTAATGCTCCTCACACAGCAGCTCTCAGGGTCATGATGGCACGAAAACCATCTCCACAGTGATAAGATGGCAATCCCAGGTCGAGGTTTTAGAATTTTTTGTAATCTCGTGATTTTTTTTTTTTTTTATGCCCTCATGAGGAAGAGGATGGTTTAAAAATGGTGGCTAAGCTGAGGAGAGTAAAGACATAATCTTACTGCTGCAGAAGATCCAAATCTGCTCTTCTTGGTGATTTTACACTAACCTGGTTTGACCCAGATCTGGGGGGGAATATGATGATGTAAGGAAATGTGCTTTAGGTGCTCAGCAGGCGTGACAGCAGTTAAAAAGCTTTTTTTTTTACTTTAAAAACTTTATCATCTGTCAAAATGAAAGTGTTCTGGTACCACATGTATTTTAATATCATAGTACAAATCTCAAATTATCATATCAACAAATTCATTTGCTGGTACATGTTTGCATAGCACACCATGTTTAACAACAAAATGACATATATGGTTTGAAGAGAATGCTTAAGATAGATAGATAGATAGATAGATAGATAGATAGATAGATAGATAGATAGATAGATAGATAGATAGATAGATAGATGTAACTTAACATATTATACAGCCTCTGGTCTACTTAAATTATATAGACACCAATAGAATTTTATAGTCTTTCTGCACAAAAACAGAAAAAATGTCATAAAATTTGCTAATTTGAAATAAAACAACTCCCTCTGATTCGATTCAACACATTAAACAAACACCAGACAAACTACAAATCGCACTAAAACTGTTGTAAACAGTTATGATTACATGCATATCAGTCGACTTAAAGGAGGGGAGAGTAACTTCGGGTCAGTTTTTATAAAAAATATGAGATCCACAATGTCCCATAATTTTCACAGTTTGTTCCCCGTCTGACAGCAAAACATATAATTCACTGGATAATTAGGCTTTCTAAAAAACAGAGAAATGTCCTCCTTTTCAGCCCACACATGAATTGTTGATTCTGAGTTCTCTACATTGAAAGATTTAAAAAAAGATCAAATTCAGGTAGAAATGTGCTGACCAGTGAGCCCCGGTGCCTCTGGCCTCTTTTAACTCTCTAAATGGCATTTCTGTTCCTAGAAAAAGCAAAACTGCACTTTTCATTTTTGACAAAAAATGTGTCTTGCAAGCAGGAATGATGTCGGGCTTTGTTTGGAAGGTGAAGGGAGATTAGAGGTGACCTCTCATGACAAAAGCAGCATCTGATCCTTTTAACACTAATACAATTTGTCCACCGCGTTGTCAAGAGAGGTTCAAAGGCTGATGAGACAATAACAAAAAGGGCCCTGCTCAAAGAAAATTGTTAATCATCAAAGTCTTCCTCACCTGTGAACCCAAAAATGATGAAGTGAGAATGAATAAATGCTGTTTGGCTGAACTCTTTCTGTTGTCTGTGAGTTCATCCCTGCAGTTTTCTCACAGCACTCTCATTAGAAGTTCCAAACATTAGTTGTGTGACACAAATTTGGAAATAAATGTGGGTGTTAACCACACCAAAACCAAACAGAGGCTGTGTGTGAAAGGAAACAGCATGCATAACACCATACTGCAGCTTTGTACAGTGCAACCGCTGGGTAATAAATAAAGCCTAAAACCCCCCTGTGATGCTGATTCATGGTGTTGCATACTCTCAGCGACTGTTACTCAAAATGTTTTCCAGGCATTTTCCATTTGGAAAAAGTGTGAACGATGTTCAAACGGACTTTTATCACAGTGAACAAAGCCGATCTGCAGCACAGCAACGTTATCAGTATACAGAACACGGCTGACAGAACCGTTTGAGATATTACACTTTATGTATAGTTGCTGATTATATGAAGTCGCACCAAGGGTAGCCACAAGTTACCCTGAATCCTTAATCAGTCAAAGGCGAATTTACGGACAGAAGTGCTGTTTTATCGTCTCAGTGTTTCGGTGCAGGTGCACAGTCCAGACAAAAGCAAAACGACGGAAGAAACAGATCAATGCTCTGTGGCATTTCTCATATGCAACGATACTGATAATACGTTTAGCAAAAGATGTGACCTTAAGATTACAGTTTATGTGTGCATGTGCGTGTGTGTGTGTGAGTGTGTTGGTGTTGCTTGTAGCATCCTGATCAGTAGCCGTGTGTGAGGAGACAGACACTTTCTCATGCTCACCTGTATTGTTGGGTGGTGCAAACATAATCTCTTATGTGGAATTTGTTATCTGTAACATTTTAGCCCCAATTACAGCAAAATTCTGGTGTTTAGGATTTCTTGCTCACGCCCAGATGACCTGAGTTGAGCTACGGAGCACTTTCATGTCTAACAGTCAACTCTCATTATCCTGCCATACGTTTGTACTTCAAAAGCACAGTACAGTGTAAACTAGACATCAGCTTCATACTATGTTGACCTCTTTACAGAAATTAGCCTGCGCTGTTTAAATAGTGGACGGACATGTTTGACACCTTGTCTGAGGTTACTGAACCAGTGTCTTAATTATGTTGTTTGGTATCACCCCATCATCTCCTCACCGTCATAAGTCAGAGACTATAATAATGTTTGATATCGATAACCTGGGAGTTCAAGACAACCCCCCCTTTCATCCACTGGCTAAGAGATTTCCGAGAATTTAAAAAACTAGAAAAGATTCAGTTCTCAAAGCAGCAACTTGACCTTCAAGTTCAATGTCATTTAGAGTCATTTTTTAATATTTGAAAAGAATTAAATTCTCTAATCGTGGGTTAACTGACAGGATAAAGGCTGAGTTTTGTTGGTTTGTTTGTTTTTCTTTGTATGATGGACTGTAAGCTCCTACTGGTCTAATGTGTTTGTTTGTTTGTGGGGTTCACTGAGTGGTGTGATTTCTTTTGATTGTTAGGACCCTGAATTTAATTACAATCATTATTTTAACAATTCTAATTGTGACAAATTATTTGAGCGATGTATTAATTCACTGTTTATTTATAATCTTGTTATCAAATAAAATCCAAAGAAAACTGAAATTACATTTTCAATGGTCCTAAAATTTTACATGTAGAGCCTTTAAATCTGTTGTCTAACAAATAAATTGTGTTTTTTTCATTATTTAGTTTTGCTATTTTTCTTTTGGAAACTTCAGTATAACAATGAATTGATCCATCTAATTAGAAACAGTCACAACAGTCATAGCCTTTATTGTCTCTTTAAAGCAAAAGGAGTCTTGTGTGCTGACTGAGGTTCGTTTATCTCCATGGTGGAGTTTTATACACATACATTTTGTGAAGACACTTTGATAGATTGAGTTGTGTTACAGAGTATTTTGTTAATATAAATGGCGCACTGCAGCACTGGTT
Organism: Acanthurus leucopareius; assembly: GCA_029814765.1. Lineage (NCBI taxonomy): Eukaryota > Metazoa > Chordata > Actinopteri > Acanthuriformes > Acanthuridae > Acanthurus > Acanthurus leucopareius. The sequence goes on along the minus strand of JAQMCX010000043.1, from coordinate 4,978,813 downwards.
TTAGATGACACTTAGAGTACTTTGACCCTCAGCATATGAATTGTGATTAGTTGGTACGGATGGTTAATTCTCATTTTGGTGTTAGTTAGCATATCCTCGTGTAATATGCAAACTTGTCCCGTTTTATTTCTATGCCAAATTCTGCATTTATTCTACTACACTATTATAAATTCAGCTACATAATTTTGAGCGCCTTTTTCATAATCTATACAGGCTGATATTACATGAGGATGGGCTTCCTGTAAAGTCATTAATCTGTGTTTTGCTCAACTGAACTGCCCTCTTCCTACATAAGTAGACACCCACTGGCTGTGGGATGGAGGGTCAAAGTGAGCACAGAAATATTCTGCCGACTCAGATGGATTTTCTTTATCCTCTCATACACAAGCACTGCAACCCTGAGCATTGACATTTTCCTATGTAATTTCTTAATGCCACATCCTGAGCCCTGATTAATGATATGTGTTTGAATTCATTTCCACAATAGGTTAACTCATGCTCTTATTATAACAAACAGGTTTTGACAAAAGCGTATTGACCACAAAATATATTTGTTGGAATCCAAAGGAGAATGTTTTATATGCACTTTTGTGACTTCTATCTCAGTGTACTGGTGTTGAAACACACAGTGGTGAGACTTGTGTGTGAGGTTGGGCAGACTGTTTTCTCCTTTACATCAGTCTCATCCACTGTGTGAAGACAGCCTCTGGTGGGAAAGGCTCAATAAAGCCACTGTGTGCTGCTCTTTGATGGAGGTGGGGAGATTAAACAGACGAAGCATTTACCAAAACAAACTTTCTGTTGTGTATTTTGGAGCATTTTCTTGTCTTAAATGGCAAAGCAAAGAGCCAAACACCACTTTTTCAGAGTTACTATGCTGAATATACCATTGAACTTTCATGTTGTACAAGGTAAGCACAGTCATGGATTGTTACGTTAGACTGCAGAAATGCAATGCACATACAATGTTTTCTGGATCTCCATCACTAAATAAAACAAACATCCTTGAAGCACATTTTTTCCTCCCCAAGGGAATTATTAAGACTCATTTTTTTGCAGAACAAGTCCTCTAAAAAAGTATTTGAGGTTGACGGGAGTAAATGTTCACTTAAAAGAAATGTTAATGCTGCATCTCTGTAAAGCATCACCCGGAAGGCCCCTGACTGTGTATTAACTTAAATTGAACATCTTTTGAGTTGTTTGCACCATAAATGCACACAAATACACACAAATACACACACACACACCTGACTGAACTGTTGCAATTATTTTCCTTAGTTTCTGGCTTACTGGGACAAAATTTGGTGAATTACTGACATGGAGTTGCGGTACAAAGGAAGCCCTATTTGTTTAATTAAGTAGCCACAGAAAAATAATCAGCCAACTTGCCAGCATACATGAAAGACAAAATGCATCATAATCCTTGTTTCCACAGTTCCCTCTTGTTTCCTTTAAGGACTCGCCATCACTGTGTACTTTGCTTTCAAAATGTTGTTCAGTATTGAAGATGATGCTCTGAGAGGCAGGAGGCCACAGCATTGACACTAATGGTCAAAGGTTTTATCATCTGACTGAATTGTCTGTTCAATCAATACATTTGTGAGATTTCATACTGTATTTCATATTAATACTATGTGAGAGCAGTTAATCATTGACATAGCCTATTCTAGTAATCTATTGATTTTTTTAATACATTTTAGTGTAAAATATTGTGAAAATAGACCCCAAAGGTTGCCAAGAGGCCAAGGTGACATCTTGTGTGAACGGTCTACAATCTAAAAATAATCGATTTACAATTAAATACAACAGAGACATGATATGTAACAGAGAAAAAACAGCAGATCATTCCAACAACAACAAATAATTGAAGAAAAAAATATGGCAGAATTAAAAATGATTAAGAAAGAAAAATATTGATTTAGTGATCCTTCTAGCGATTCCACATCGTGTCAAATATGAGCTGTTTTGCACAGACATTGCCACTGACTTTATTTGCAGCAATATCAGATACATAGCACCCAGTCTTTGCACCATGTTTATCAGTCAGTCCCATGCACGCACACACAAACACACACACACAGCTCTGTCAAATCACAACCGGCAGCTTGGACTATAGAGACATTATGATGAATAAGTGTTGTCATGTGTTTGCTTTTTTTCTATACTGTGTGTTTTCTTATCAACCTGAAACAGTGAGAACTGGGATCAGTGCAGCCATTTTTTATCATCCAATGGGGTTTTTTCATAGTTATTCAAGCAGAATTTGTTATGTTCATATTTCTCATGGAATAAAGAGACAGCTTGAGGTCGTCAGTCAAAAGTTTTGTATCTCTTTATTTTTTCAAAGCAAACACATGCTGTCAGGTTAATAAGTTATCTGCTTTTTTTGCACTACACCTGCTACTAATCTGATCCCAGTTCAGCTACAACTTGTGGTACATGAAGTTTGCAAATCCTGGGTGGTACCAACTACCAAAACAAACCTTGAACACACACTTTAAAACAGCACAAGTGACCTTTACCAACATCTATCAGTGACAGAGTAAATGCAGCAACATTGACTGATGAATCCTAAATCCTTAAACTCTGTGGACTTGCAGTCTGGGCACTCAGAGACAGTCATGCTCGCTCTGATGTGTCTGAGGCGCTTGCCGTCATCACATCGGGTCAGCCCAGGCGCCGGGCGACGGAGAGATTAATCAATGGGACAGGAAATCAAAGATCAGTTATCTCCATGAATAAATTCAATGCAATAATCTTTGCCTGTATTCCATCTCCCGGTATTTTTGAAAGGTTTCAAAAAGAATTACACAGGATTTTTTGTGCACAACATCTAGTCATTTATATAGATAAATCATTTCAATTCTTAATCTAAAAAAAATAGTGTTAATTCCAGAGCTCATCTTAAAATAAAGGAAAATCTTGCATTTGCTGCATGTGCTCCTACATTTTATATGAATTGTGTTTACGTCATTCTTGTGTTCTCTTGTTTTTTTACCATCCTGCTTGTTGTCTCTTGTTATATACTGTGAAGACCCATGTAACTCTGACATTATGGCTCTAAGCCTGAAAGTACAGGTAATTCTTGAGCATAGATTAAGCTGTATAATTGATTGAAATGTAAGTGGTTTATCTAAATATAACCTTTAATTGAGTGCAAACTAATATTCCAAAAAGAGACAAAGAGGGGTGTAAAAACACTCCTATGGTCACTGAAAGAATGACATGAAACCTTGAAAACAAGCTTTTTTTTCAAAATTCCAAAACTTTATTAAAACCTGACACATAACTTCAACCCTGCTTCCATCATTCCACGCACCCTCAGTCCCACGTCTGACTCTGTCAAATTGTTTCTCCAGTTTCCCTCCATCTCTCTCCCTGTCTAAGCTGACATATTTCAGCCATTTTTAGAAGGTTCCAACACTTAGATAGAATATCTGACAGTCAGCTACAATTCATAAAACAGTGACCCAGCTGAAGTTGAGAGCAGTGACAGTGACTTCAGGGGAAAGATAGAGAAGCCCTGGAGACACAGTTTGACGGAGTAAGGAGGAATGAGAGTGTCAGCGAGAGTGTCGGCATCCCACTGATGGCCAAGAAGGTAGAAGTGTACAGAGTTGTTTGAGGTGCCGTCCTGGCCGAGCAGAGACACAGCAGAGACTGAGGCTGACATTGTAAATACACCCAAACCAACCAATAAACACTTTAAACTACCAGCTTACAAGCAGCAGAGTTTGCAGTTTCTACATAAGTAGTTTTCTGCCTGCTTGCAACCCTTCATGCTCCCTCAAATAATGTCCTCACTGCTGACAGGTGACTGCTCTTTTTGAACGCTGAGGGTGGAGTGTAAAGGGTGGGGGTGGGGACTGACTGTGACGTTGCCTTGGATTTTCATAGAAAAATGGAAAAAAGGTCAATATTACTTTGCACAGAAACTTTAATGTCATAAAGTAACTTAACATGTAAATTTCCGGCTCTTAAAAGATTTACTGCTAGGTTACTCTTTCAGATGTGACACAGAGAATGATCCTCTTATTGCATAACAATCTGCACCTTCCTCCAACTGCTGTACTCTTTAATGACTCTCCAGGGATGATGGGATACATTCAATAAATGATTTCACCTTATGAATCCTTTAAATGACCCCACAGCCACCTCAAATTCACATTTAATCAATATGAAAATGTATGTATAAGCAATTAATTCATGTTTGATTGTGGCAGTTCTCAAAAAGGGGTCAGCAGTGACCAATGGCAGAAGTTTTTAACTCTTTCAGACTTAAACATTTCTTCATCTGTATTTCTTCATTACAGTGTTACATTCAGGCTGTCATCTCACAGAGGCACGACAATTTTTTAGAAGTCTAGGTCCTGACAGTGTTCCTGAAGACAAATCCTCTAGGTGTGCTGCAGAAAATCTCTACTGGATTTTTTATGGAATTTTATGTTACCAAAATAAACCTGCAGCTGCAGTGCAAAGCTTCCTGAAATTATCCCTGAGAGGATTATAGTGACATTTCCCTCCAGTGTGTTGTGAGGACCTTTTTCTGTGTGTTGCTCGTTAGAGAAAGGAGAACTTCTCTTCTTTTCTTCAAATAAATAGCCAGCTTTTTTTGTCATTAACAGGTGTTCAGAGTCCCTGAAGTCTTGAAGATGAAAATTTTTTTTTGGCAAATAACTTTTCTTACTTTACTGGACTTTGATGTTACAGTGTTTAAGCTGAAGGTAGGAAGCATCCAAATCACCTCAGGCTGCAAAGAGCCTTTTAACTGCCAGAGATCTCAAAACTTTGTCAATTGGGTGGATGAAAAAAGCCAATATATTATACTAATTTCTTGCTGTTGGACGATAAAATCTGTTTTTGTATGAATACCAAAGATACACTGATACACTTAAAATCTGTTGATTAAGAAAAAGATACAGACGACATCTATAGTCAGAGTATTTTAACCAAAACAGATGCAGATTCAACATAATAATGTGCACTCATTGGATCACAACCCACTGTCTAAATTACATCAGTGTTTAACTATGTTGCTACCTCTTCTGTGAACTAATGGACTGCATTTAGAAGAAAATGTTCTGGTTTTAACATTTCAAAGATGGAAAAAAAGCATTAATTCCCTTTACTTAGGTGCCTGATTTTACTGTCAACGTCATATACAACAATCACCCTAACCTGAAGATGTACATGAATTCAAGTCCAGTATCTATAAAGGAAAAATGTGTTAGTCTGCATTAATGAGAAGCAAAACAAATCTTAAAGATTAAAATGTTAAGATCACCCTCCTCTCCTCTGACTCTATTTTAGACTAAACATGATGAAGTGATCCATTCAACCTTGATTATCTCAACTGCCTTCACTGGTATGAGACTGTTAGGGAGTTGAATTAAAACATTGTCAAGTTTATTAAAAAAAAAAAGGAGATGATTCAATTAGGTGAAGGGAAAAGTAATTATCAGCCTTAAATTTATGATTATTAATTACTTGCTTGTTACTGGAAAGAGATTATGTCTAGTTCTTTAAAACACCAAATTCAGCATACAATGATTAAATTGCATTCCTTATCCATCTATTTTATCTATATCTATCTTCAGCACAATGTGCATAACATTTTTTCCAGATTTCTTTTTCCGAATATTCATGTCATTGATAAATTGCTATCTATGCATTTCCATAGTTCTCAGATACGGTCATCAAATTTTCTGTCAAGAAAAAAAAAAAACACCTGTATTTTATATGGATACATAAATATGGAGCGTTATTTTCAAATACATCAAAAAAAGATGAATTTCTCTATATTGTGCTCCTGGTGTCTCCACATGCTGCTGGATTCAGACAAACAAAAACTCTGGGAGGGCACTGGTTTCTTCTGATGTATCTGTCCAGGGGATCTGCTAATGAACTCCTACAGAGAGACATCTGGTCCAGATATTTTTTGCATTTCCACCCATTAAGCAAGACACACTTTACACAACCCCTAATTTGTGCAACCTGTACTTGAACTTAGCTTCTTCATTGTTAAGGTAGCCTTCTTTAATGTGTCTTTAAATTCATATATGCACAGAGGCACAGCTTTGCAAACGGGCTGCAACAGGGGTCAAACAGCATGACCTGGATGGCAAACATCTGGAATTTAATGTTGGGTCAATCATTAGACTGCTCTCAGGTAAAGTGGTGTTTAAATCTGGATTCATACATAAAGCCAGCTAATATGCCCACACTAGGATTGTACATGCTGACATCTAGCAATCATAACATTGGCGGTATTAGTTTACAATGCTAACACCAGCTAATTAGCATTACACACAATGTCTGCCTACAGCTGACACTGAGGGGATTGTTACAGAAATAGTTTTGCCTGAATTTGTTCATAAACAGTGCTGATCAAATAACAATAGAGGATTAGTCATTATAATTATCCTAAGGATGATATGAATTCAGACTCTGCACACACTAGATTAGGCATTAGTCACATGGAGCGAATTATTCATTTTTTTTTACCGCTTTTAAATTTAAGACTGTAAGATAATTTTATATATATATATATATAAAATGCCCTTTTAATATTCATTATTTTAAAGCTGTTTTTTGTTCATAATAATAACTATACCTGCAAAATCTGAAACCAGCATGAATATTTTTTCTATTTTTCACACGAGGAGTGATGAGGCAACACGTAAACACCAAACTGAAGAGTCATTAATCAGGATACATATCAGAGCCAATGAACCTATTTTCACTAATTATGTAATCGACCTTTTGTCAACTAGCACTGCATACTGAAACACTCAATTAAAATCAGTGAAGAGCAGACTGATTGAGTTTGTAAAATGTGTACGGAAACTTAAGTGGTGACCTTTTACAACAGCCAGATTACATCCCACACGAAGACTAAACAAAAATTCAATCACCGGGTTTTCTTAAGAGCAAATGCAATTCAGCTTTATAGAGTGATGAAAAATAAAAAAGAATTCTATTTTGCATGTTACAGTTTTTAGATAAATTTAAAGTCTCCTTGAAAAGCATTAAGTCAAAGGTTAAATTGAAACTTATGATACTGGTTTTGGTTCATTATGTTTGACTTTTCTGGTTGTAATAATAATAATTCAACCTCTACAAACCATTTATTTTATATCGTTTTTCTGCCCTTATCACTCTTGAGTAAGTAACCTACTTTACATTTCATGCAGCAGCAGCAGCAACAGCAACACTGGTTCCTTTGGAGAAAAGCAGAGAACAAACTGATCGGCACTTGCTGTCTGAAGAGGCAGAGACAGACCCGTCGTGAACTCAGATGTCAACATCAGAAAATCTAAGCAATGAAGCTTGTCATCAAAAATGATGTCAGAAAATGAGGTTAAAACCCCACTCAGGCTTTGGACAGCTTCAATAAGCTGCTTAGTCATTTACCACTTGTTAAGCAATCTATGAGAATGTGAAATCACATCATTACAGAAAAAGAATTGGTTGATTGGCTGATTGTTAATTCTGTGGCCGGTGTTACTCAGCTGACAAGCTTGTTAACTGTCCACACATAATCACTGTCTATTTCTAGTTTGAATACACAGTAAGAAGTTGTGTCTTTTGTCTTATGTTGTTATCTGTTAAAATACTTGCGGTTTGCTATTTTTCTATTGTTGAGAAAAGACAAAAAATGACAGTAAGAAATGTCAAGATGTAAACGTAAAGATTTTAATGCACTATCACAAATTTTTCACACATTGCCCACATCAACATGTTTTTACTTATTTTGCCCGTAAAGACGTCCTCTGATCATACACCTCTATCATCACATGGCTGCAGTCAGACCAGATTCTGCCTTGAAAAAAGCAACTTGAACGTCCTGGCCATAAGCAGTCAGAACAGGAAATAGCATGTGTGGGGTTGTATCCAAACTGCAGAAGCTAACACTGCTGGCAGGCAAACAGTAATAGTCCACAAAGGTGTAAATTAAAGCTTTTACCAAACACTTTGTCTGTCATGAGCCCCACTGTCCCTGCAGCCAAGCAGCATCCCTCTCTTTCTCTGCTGCGTGTATTATTGTGCTGTGCAGTTCTTTAAACAAGGACAGAAAAAATAATATTTGCTAAATTAGATTTTAATCCCACTCCTTTTGAATCATTTTGCTGCCCGAGGCAAAAACATCTTTTCCATTGTTCATGAAAATGAGCACAAAGAGAAGTCTGCCGTGACTGCAGCCATATTGGTACACAGACGACAGAGGACCTCATGTGCTTCTCAGCAGAGATCAATCCAACTTCAGCCTGAGATGAGATCTTATGGTGAGGCCACTTCCTGGTATTTCAGGTTTGATCAGGTTTCATCCAAATGAGTAATCGAATAATACATCACAATTCTACAAAGATTTACAAAAAAATATCTTTATCAAGTTTCTTGTGCCATTTTTAGAGGAGAGATTCACAACAAAAGTAATACAATACATAAATTCTGTGTGAAACACCTTTGACTCAAGCTCTTCTTCTCTGTGCTCAGCTTGTGTTTTCTCTCGCCAAACTACTTGAAGTCTCTCATCGACATCCTCTGAATAGATTCCCCTCAACTCATCCAGAATACTGCACCTGCACCTCAATAGCCTTGAAACCAGATCAATTTGCCAAGCTCAGGGTTTTTTTCACTCTGGCAGGTGAGTCTGCCCCCCCCATTCAGACAGATCTCTACTCCTCCTGATCTGTGTTGGGTCAGTCACAACAATTTATCTAATAAGAGGCGGCTCGATAAAATGACTGAAAGAGGAGTGAAACCAGTAAAGATCTGAAAAGTCAAATGTGGGACTTTTCAGCGCTATAATTGGTTGTGGGTCTGTCCAGCACAACTCAACAGGCTCACAAAACACAATATTATCAATCAAAGGTGGTGCTGAACAAATATAAATCAAGATTTTTTTCTGCATTAACTTTTTTTGCATGATTTTTTTCCAAAAAAAACACATTTTAGTGAACTGTTTAATTGTAACTATCAAATTATGCACCAGCCCATTTTGCATGTTTCCCTCGATGCTACATCAAACATTTAGCTGCACCGATTGGCCACGTTTTCTTGCTCTGGTTGTTTTTAGCTCCATCCAGTTGTGCCACAGGCATCTGGCCAGCCTCTCCTGGAAATCATAAATGAACTGGAACTCACCAAGATCGGTTTGGAAATGCACGTCAGCCTGATATCCGAGCTTAGCTCCTCACCTCAACCTTCATGAGTTGTCCTTGATTACACTCCTCCTACACTGTCTGCAGTGGCTGCTCATATCAACACCCCCACAACCTCTCAGTGCTCTGTATCCTGCCTTCAGAGGCCACTTAACTGCTTGTCTACCTGTTATCTCTCCATACAGTCTGAACTCTTCTGCCTCCTGGCATCTCCATGGTAAATGATGACCTTTCTGCTGACAACAGTTTTATTCAGGGAAAACCTCGGACCACTTTCTCCCATTAGCTGTCCTTCCGATGTAAAATTGAAATGACTTTAAAGAATGAAAAATTTCCTTCTCTTTCTCTATTTGTATCCTCATATAAAAATACTATTTTAATTCTAAATAAAATCACTTACAGCTTATGATGGAAATGTTTGCTGTTTACATGAAATGTGACTTTCATGTGACTTTTACAGATTTAAACAATTGCATATACTTTTGCAATATTTAAAGCACATTGAAAATGATATCAGTTTTACTTCTCATTTGTAGAATCTGCTGCCCACCATAAAAACTTACTGACTGCCTGGCTAATGATGAAAAACCACAAGAATGGTTGTGCTTCATTTGTTTGGGTTTCAATGGCACCCAACCTAATTTATTTACAGTGATGAACAAAATTACTTCTTAAGTCACAAGAGATGATAAACACATTATTGAAAATAACAGGAAGAATGCATTTTGGTCATCAAGTATTGGCAAAAAAATTGAAAAACGCAGACTGGATTTAAACCCACAAACTCTGTTATTCAGCCACTTGATCAGGTGAGATACGAGCATTTTCTGAGCTGAACTGGGTCTCTCACGGAGAGTAATTCAATGTTGGCACTGCATTAATTCTCTGAATTTTTCACTTTTTTAAAAATGGTCAGAATTGTGTCATTTGCATTTTTTTTTTTTTTTTGCACTGAAATATTTTAGTTGAAAAGAAATACCGAAGTCACAATGGAGGAATTCTTGCATACTAAATCAGCAGTCAGTAGCATCATTTTCAAACATCATATCAAAATAATGAGCCAAAATATGAATGCTGAGATGTCTACAGACTCATTATACTGACTTTGGCAGATTTCTCATCTAGTCTGCTTTTCTGTCCTTCTCTGGTTGTGTACATTTGTTATGGGACTGGAATAATAATTCAGGCTGGGAATCTAACAAAGGTCCAGGCTCGTGTCCACACATTCAGAGCAGACTCTCTATTCTGATCATTTTGTGCTGAAATTTTCGTGCTACTCTTTAAAATACAAGAACTGCTTGCTTTTAACATACTGTGTTATTGTAAATGATGCTATGCATTCTGTTGCTTCATACCTACAGTTTGTCCTTTGGTACATAACTACATAACTTTTACACATAAAAAATTTCTAGCTTATCACAGGACACACACACACACACACAGTTGAATAAAAAATTTAATTCTCTATTTGAACTGAACAGATGAAATTTAGTAAGACGATGGTGGGAAATGAAAAGTTAAGTTATTGCAATTCACCTTGAGAGTGGCATGAAGGTGTGTTATAACTTTTGTGGCACTTTATCCAGCAGCTGTTACCATGTTGTTCTTTAGACCAACTTGTGTATCAGCTGAAAGACCAACATCCTTCTCCGAAGTGCTGTGCTGCTAGCATGACAAAAAACAGAATATTGTATGGCAGTAATGACTAAAAGAACATAAGCCTCTTAGATCACTTGTCCAGTGAAAACTATGACACAAACTTTCCCAATAGCTTCTCAAATAAATGAAAAATCATCTATGTGGCCAATTAGTTCACATCAAGTTCAGCTTCACTTTTTTTCAATATTGGCCAGATGTTCCCAAAAATGAAAAAAACTTCCCTAAATCATTAGGGATTTTTAAGTATCCCTTCAGTTCTTGCATTACCAGACAGTTATCTTACTTAGTGATGCAGCGCACACTGTAGCCTTATGTGATTTTCTTTTTTCACATTTAACACACATTATACTTAGATACAGATCATTGCAGCTCCCCAGAAAAAAATATGCTGCTGACAGAAAAATACTGAAAGCTAACCCCAAACATGTCACTTGTTTGGTACCTGTTGAGCTGAGATCAGTCAACACAATTCCATATGAAGGCTGTCCCACATCAAATCAGGCCTGATGGTCATTCCTGCCTGTTTGAGAAGTTGCATGGGTTAGGTTAGCTTAGGTTTGCACATCCTCAAAACAGTGTTATTCATTCTGCTGATCATCGATCAGCTGATTGGTGAAGGTGTAACGCCAAGTTGCATTCCTCTAAAAGTTGATTTTGCATCAACTCTCAACTCTCTTCAACTGTCTGCCACAGGACTGTTGCATTTTTTTTTTCTAGACCCCTGGTAGAGGTCTGCGCTACCAGAGCCTGAATACACTACCTACATTAAAATGAATGAGAGAACTTATCACTGCAACACCTGCTTTGGTCTGCATGAGGCTTTGTGTGTGAGTAAGTGACTGTGCGTTTGTGTGCACATCACAGAAAAATGCCAAAAGAAAATGAAATGATGAGATCATGTAAATTTTTCATCATCTTCTCCCTGCAACCGTCTGATTACACACCACTGAACACCTATTTACATCCATTTATAGAGGCCCACAGTTAACAGGCTTTGACCACAGTTCACCTGGCTTATTACCAGTCAACACTCCACATCATGTTTGCTTCCTCTCTGTGTAGATCAGAACAAAATCAGAACAGTGATCCTGATTTTACCCGTTAAAGAGAAGACTGATGCGGAACACTGTGGTGCTGCCGGATTGAAATCTGCGTTTTAGACAACATTTATTGTCTTGAAACTAAGCCTGTCCTCCAACGGATGTATTCTGAGCTCCTGGGTTTCAAATGTAATGCTTCAAAATTTAATGACTGCATCAAAATCTGTCTTCCTCTCTGTCTTTGTGTTATTGCACCATCAAAAAGGTGCCTTAGGTCACGTTTGCAGCAGCGGGTCAGAGAGTGAAGGTGATGTGCAACTTGTGGGTGAGCACAGTCCCTATTTTCTGGTAATGATTGACTGAGTGAAAAATTGAATTAAAGTCATTTAGCGCAGGAAAAGGTCATTGCTTCAATGCCTTGGTGGGTCTGTAATATATTTGTGTGTAGGCTAATATTTGAAAAACTGCTGTGACCTTATAGCTGAATGTGCTTGACATTGTATGGTCTCTGAAAAAGGGTAACACCTAATATTATGGAAACAAAGAAAAAAGAGAGAGAGAGAGAGAGAAGGGTGCAGTGAACTGATGTTTCAGGGAGCATTTTGTAGCATGAAACAGGAAATGTTCAAGCAGGCCATCAAAATGACACATGGACCATATAGAGGGCAGAGCAAGGCATTAATAATTCATTGACCCCCCCACCCCCTTATTTTCCATTTTCTTGCTCTGTGGCTGGCCTGACTTCATGTCAATATCAGATTCCACAACGTACCACCATTGATCAGTGCATTGTGCGTTTTGTGCTCTGCTGAGTAAAATGAAAGGCATAAATCTGTAGCAACCTATACAACAAATATTTGATGCATGAATTTTTTAGATTCTAAAAGAAAAAAAAAAACAAATCAGAAGCTTGGAGAACAACTAACCAAGATGTGATTAAAAAAAAAATGTTATGGTACATAATTGCTGTGAAGATTAGCATCATTATACCTCAACATGGTTATGAAAAGGTTGAATGTACTTTGATTTATCACTAATCTAACACACCACCTGGCATGTTAGGTCACTCAAGTCAAACCCTTATGAATTTACAAAACCAACAGGTGCGTGTTGGGTCTGTATACAATACGTAATGCTAATATGCTCATATGGAGCCTGTAGCATTAGCATTGACTTACAAACCAGATACAAGGCAGTTTTGGCAAACAGACAGGACATTTTAACTATATGGACACTTTTTTTAAACAAATGACAATTATCATTGTCTGCTTTAAGGAAGGTGTTATTTTAACCTAAACCATGTATTTCCTAAACATAACCATGTCTTTGATGCCTAAACTTAACTTCCCTCTCTTCAAATGAGAACAACAAGCACAACTTCAATACCTAAAAACACAGCACAGAATCATGTGTGTGCTACTTGAAGTGTAAAAACTGTGCAGAGTTTATACTTTGCTTAATAAGTTTGTTTACGGTTGCAGCTGCTGCAGAGTTTTTATTGTCTATATATCTGTATGCTGTTGAAGTGGCAGGTAATTTAATTTACATAGCCTAATATTCCTTGTTGCCTCCACTGTTTTGCTGTTTAATTGCCTGAGTTTTGTCCTCTTCTCTAATTCTAATGAGGCTACACTGAAGAATGCAGCTGCATATTTATAATTGTTAATATTTGTATACAAGAGCTGCAGATGTCTGAAAAGGGAAATTATCCTGGAGTCGGACAGAAGGGATGATTATTGTGATAATTGTTTAATAGTTCAACAGTGTACTATTGAATCAAGTTTGTATTCATCAGCTTTTATTTTTTGTGCACAGATAATTTGAAAAATGTAATTTTACTGTTATTTAAGCTAACTAGGCTTTTATATGTGTAATTTATTCAAGAAATCTTTCCCTCCTGTTGTTCATGAATGTAAAATCTCAGCGGGAACAAGAGGGATGCAACCCCTCCCCCCCCATCCTGGGAAAACTAGGATTTGTAACAGCAGGATTTTGGCTTTGCCTTGGATAGAGGATATTTAAAACAGCTATGAACACTTTTACCTTCAAACATCATCACACAAAATATCTAAACACAGCATACTGATTCCTTTAGAGCGAGTTCTTCAGTGTCTCACAAATACACAAAAATCTGAGTGGCAGTAAACAGATTTATAATTTACTATCACTAATTACAGTACCCACAACAGTCAGTGCATGTCTGGATCCAAAGATTGCTCACACAGGCTTATCATTTGAAGCTTTGTCATTTGTGATCAATGAAATCAAGACAAGACGATGTCAGCAGGATGGTTGGAGACACATCTCACATAACGCCCGACACGAGACTCTGCACTATTAAAAAGGATTGGTCTATTTACCAAAATGAGAGGTAGCTGATGATTTTATTATTATCTTCTGTCTGCTCGTGTCATTACGTGTCTAATTCAGGGAGAAAGACAGAGAAAGACATTCAATTCCTCCCTTTTTAGTGGTCAGATGACAGTTTTAGAGAATCGATCTATTTGTTTTCTTGCCTCTGTCAAGATGAACTCCTGTCAGACAACAATGTACGCGCTTGTATACATGCAGGTCATTCAGATCCATAAGTTGGAATCCTGCATGTTATCAGAAACTGTGTGAGAAGCTGTAATATAAGATTTCCAAAAAACAGTCTGAATGTCCTAAAGCAATTCTTATCCAGCTGTTATGTAGGGAGATCAGAGGCATTGTTTAAGAATAAAAGTTACTTCATTTAAAGAAGTTCCAGACTAAAGAAAAGTTCATTTCTTTGCCTAGAAATAAGAAAATAAATCACTTTTTTAGTCTTTAATATCCCCACTAACTCCTGAGAAAAAAAATATATTTTGCTCTGTCTGTTAAATAGGGTTACTCCACTCTCTTCTACAACTTGTTTCTTTGTTTATGTGCTTATTTGGTGCTGAGCAGGTGCTGCATCATATGCACAGCTGTCAGCTGCAGGTGGATTTATTTTGATCAGGGATGCGAGTAATCCAAAACAGCAAAAATGATAAAAGTGAACTGAAAGATGCCAACAGACTCCATAGCATGGAGTCATTAGCTTAAGCATTAGCTTAGCATGCAGACAAGAAGCAGTTAGGATACGCTAATCTGACTTAATCACTGGCTCTTGCATCATAATTAACAAAAAGATACAAATGTTATCAAACTTCTCATATGACTTTTGGCCTAAAAAAATGTTTCCAGAAAGGTCAAGTTATTTCACTTACGGAGGTCAAAGCATGTGTGTAAAGGCACACCATTTATTTCACATTTTCACAGAATCAGCAGCTTCTAAGCTGTTCTTACAAGCAGGACCATGAGCACATATCAAAAAACTGCAAAGCTGGTCTGCTTTTGAGCTTTTAAACAATTACAGTGCACAATAAATTGTCTGCCTATCGTGAGAGAATCAGTATAATGAAGCTAAAGCAGCAGCAGATATATAATATCCTCTGTTTCCTGGGGTATGTCTGAGCTGAAACACAATAAATCCTTTGGTTGACTGTAAGCCTTTCAAGATATTACTTTTTCCATTGACAGTTGTGCATTAGAGGAAATGTGTCTTTATCTCTTAGAAAAACAGAAAGATGCACCTGGCAAGAAATTCAATTTATTTGTTTATGTAAAATGTCATCTTTGGCTCCACACATTTGCTCAGTCTGACAACAGAGAGGTGCTGATTGTTGTTTTCCTTCGAATATCTAAAGAGTCTTTCATTTATCGTTATTTTTTTTCCAGTGCAGCACATTCTTGACCTGACAATTGCATTTCAAAAGACTGAGCACAGAAGAAATTACCTTTTGTAGATAAATGTTATTTATCTCACTGAATCACGATATCTTCGTAAGAGCGCAGATATTAAATATCCACACTGACACTTCTACGGCTTGTTATTAATATACAAAAGGATTCAATTTGTCACTCTGTCTGATTCCCCAGAGAGATGAAAAACAAACTGTTAATACCACGCTGGCAACAATTTTCAAACAATCAAAAAATAGAAACATGTAGGTGAATTTGAAACTCTCCACTGGCTCATCTGTGGAGAAGTGGGATGAGCAGTGGGAGCTCTGGTGGTTCTCAGTGACTTTATTTATGCATCACAATTCCCTTTTGTTGTCTGTTATGTTTGTAGTTTCGAAACTGAAGGAGATTTCCCGCAGCAATAAGTGGCTATTCAGAGTCAGGTTCAGATTTGTTTACAGTATAGACCTAACACATGATGACACACACAGGTATAATCCCTGAAGATGCCTGCTGTCCTCACAAAGGCAGGTTAATGTGCTGTTTTTAGCTTTAAGCTTTTAGCATGCAGTCACAGGCCTGCTGCACACACACACACACAATGAAAATGTCACCTGTTTATAGTCATGAATTCTTGATTTCAGAGAGATTTTTAAAAGAAAACAGTCATGTTGCTAAATCCAGATTGATGCATGACAGCAACTGACATCAGGTGTTTTGATTGAACCCCGCCAACTCCAAACCCTTCTTGAGCCTGTTTAAATCATATCATTAATTGCATATATTATTACATACACAATATTTGTCCATTTAAAAGGTAATTTTGCAAGTCAAGAAAGTCACAGTTTATCATATAACTGCTGAAATATAAGACTTTGAAAATACACGTTTATTTTCTCTTCTCTGTCCATAGACACAAGGACTCAGGATGTGTGTTTCTGTGCATCAAGCTAAATCATTTTAAACTCACACTAAGTGTTGTCTTTGGACTGGCAATTAAGCCTCTTGTTGAATCAAACTTGTTCATATTTGTGGACAATGAAACTCATCATTGACTATTTTCAAGTTTTCTCTCTCAACAAGATCTTGTCATCCTGTTTTCTTTTTTTTCAGGAAAGTGTTCATTTCTTCACTATGGCTGAAGCTTCCAAACACTAAACTGTTGAATTGATTTAAAGTGGAAGAGTCGTACACATTATTTAATAAATCCACCTTTGTATAAAGGTCAGAAATCTGTTTTTTTCCCAAGACCAACTTCTTCAGACAGCGGTAAAGGAATTCTTGAGGAAATTCTAAATCTCAGCCCAAGAGTATCCATGTTTTTTTACACTTGTTTTTTATCTCCTGACCTTTATCCTGACTCCTCCTCTCTGGTGCCTTAGGAGATCCCAAATCCACCTGCTGACTAACTGTTGTTCTTGATTGTTGTTGTGTTTGTTGTTGCTTTCATGGTCTTGTTTCTTCAGGCATGAAGACAACACTGACGTACAAAAAAAAAAAAGTCCTCATTACTGATTCTAGCTTTGATGGCAGTGATGCAGAAAAATATCGCTGGAGACTCACTGAAGCTCTTCATCCCTTTTGCTGCATCTTGACACACAATCTGTGTCTGCTATCTGTATGATTGTGTGTGTGTGTGTGTGTGTGTGTGTGTGTGTGTGCTGGTTGAGTGTAGCTGCTGTGCATCTGGGGCTGTCAATCTAACTTTTATCTATATGCTTTTTTACTTCACTGTCATTATTCACTGCAACACATTTTACTGTTCTGTTTGCTGCATTTGCCCTCCGTGTTTGATTTGGCGAGTTCAATTATTCTACCATTTGAACTTTTAATTATTTTCTAAATTAATTAAGTTCTAATCTAGTTTTTTTGGTATAATTATTATTATTATTCTCTGGGTGTATGTTGTAGATTAACCAGTAGGATTTGGCAGATTAGCAAAGTGTGGAAGCTCTCCATGAAGTGCATTTAGGGCATGAAGACTAACTTTAATTTAAAAAAGTAGAAAACTGTGTTCATCATAGACAGTAAATTAGATAATGGAAACCAACATTTGGACGAGGACGTGAAGGTAGGCAGGATACACATAACTACCAGTGACTTTGTGATGCCAAACAGACAGATAGTTGCTGCTGTCAATCAAAGTGTTCATTCCCCTAATTGTGCATAACAGCTTAAATATAATTTCAGCAAGTGAGTTGGATAAAAATTCATTTCTGTAAAGTTGTTAGAGGTGAAGAAAAAGCTATAAAGGCCAAAACTGTTTTCCCTCAGAGGCTGTAGAGTTTTAATATTATAGTCCCTTCAGATCCGGATTAGGATCCAGCCTCAAGTGGCCATTTAAGGAACTGCATTTTTTGGCACTTCAATGTTGGCTTCATTTTCCACCTCCAGAGGTTGCCACTTGGCGTTTATACATCACTGACTTTTGGATAGTACAGTGAGCTCACTCAGGGAAAAAAAAATCACTTAGTTTGGATTAGCTCACTGTTCGAATTGGCCCTGCTTTCTCTGTGCTTAAAATCATCCGTCTCACATTGTCTTGATAATTTCACTCATCGCCTGGAGCGTCTGACCTCTGACATTACAGCTCTCGTGGCTTAATCATCGGAGACATTAAGCACTTCTGTCTGTTCAGAAGGTTAATATCGCCATTAGAAAGCCATTATTCACAAGCAAGACCCTGAGCTCATGCCAGTCTGTGCAGAAACGCACCAAATCTGTCTCCCCTTCTCTGGAAAGATAATTAGCATTAGAAAGGTTGAGGATAGGGTGTCACTGGCTGATCTTCATCACTGAAGCGCGTACAAACTTTGGGCTCCATTTAGCATGTGAGTCAATCAAGACTGTGCAATTGTTTTCCATGAAGAGACAGACAGACAGAAATAAAAGGCCTGCAGTTGGTGAAAGTTGAACACTAAAGATACTCTGTTTTTTGTTTTCCCATTCAACTCTCTGGTTACATTTAGCAGAGACACACTCTGTGAGGTGGGAGACGAGTCTTGGTTAATTTAAAAAGACTCTTTTTGTCCCCTGAGGACAGTGAAACAACGTGTAAACAAATCACTGATATATTATCACCGTTTAAAGTCTTCAGATCAGTGTGCGAGCAAACAACTGCCCAATTAAATAATTTGCAAACAGCGACATTAGCATTCACTGGAGTCATGTTTCCATCCACTAACCAAATGGAAGTCTAATATTCTCTCTTTTGAGCTCTGTTTTGGTTTTCACTGACTCCTGAGGGAAATATCTTGGCTCTTTAGCTGCGTAATCCTCCACTGTGTTTAATAGCAACTTGTTAACTCTCTCTGTCATCACTTTGCAACTGTACAGTCTGTTTATCTGAGCTTTTCTTGGCTGGAAACTGCTGCCTGCTGGAAACAAGGCTGATGAGAGTAGTGAGAGTGAATCAGAAACCATAAATTTTCATGCCTTTAAACCAAAACAATGTGCTGAAAGATTCATTGAAGCAGAAGAGAACTGAGGAGTTGGGTGGTAATCGTCTGTGAGTTCTTCCACATGCATATTCAACTGATCCCTTTCTTATAATAAAAAATACTGAGCGCAGTTTTAAAATGTTCATCCTGAATGCAAAGCTTGACCGATAAAGCATCCATTGCGAGTGATTCTAGTAACTCTTTGTGCTCAGAAATAATTTATGTATTACTATCTTGAAAAGATTACCCTGTTTATAAAACAGCATGAGGTGTGATCATGAAACACCAGGCCTCCATGAAAAATATAACTATGCTCAGCATCAGCGACCAGCAGGCTTAATAACTGCTTCAATATTGTTTGGTTGCTTTTTCCAGCAGCAGAGTTTTTCTGTTTCAAAATGAAAGGGAATCTCTTGATATATGAAAAAAACACTCACTGGCTCAGTATTTTGTAAAAAAAAAAAAAAAAGAAGAAGAAGAGGAAGAGGAAGAAGAAGAAGAAAAAGAAAAAAGAAAAGGGAGAAAAAGTGAGTGGAAAGCCTAAAAAAACATCTTCAAAGTGATTCTGTAATTGGTGATACCTTATTTTATGGGTTAATTATTGTTTCATGACTTCTTCAAGGTTTACAGGGAAAAACTGCACAATTTGATGCTGATTCTGTAAGTACAAACAGACAAAGCTCTGATAATTTTTTTTTGTGCAATAATAAAAAGACACAAGTAGATCTTTGATGCTTTATTGAGTTGATGATCAGCATCCATGACTCACACTGTGAGAAACTTTGTTCACACTACATTGTTACTATTTCCATGATTATTTCCTTTATTTTTATCTCTAATGACCACAAAGAATTGCTTCATTCCAAGCCAAGTCAATAAATATTTCCTCATTTCATGATTAGATAATTCATTCCTCAAATATTTTGAACTGTCTTCTAATTCATTTTAAGTAATAAAAGGTCAAGAAAGTTACTATTAAGTTATTTGCAAGAAATTGGGTTATATGCAAGAAAACTCCACAAGCAATTATTCTCAATACAGAGGTCTGCATGAAAATATTGTTTAGCACATTAAGACCTTTTTAATTCATTTAATTTAATATGAAATATTTTTAAAACATTCACATAACATATATTTTGTCCATAGAAAATCCCTTTCAATCATCACTTATGATTCATAAGTACTGTGGCAGTGTATGTTTTCTGCAGAGACTCTGTCCTCTGTTTGTATTTTCTTATATTTCACTGAAGAGGACATATATTTATGCATCAGTCTTTGGGCAGCAGTGGGTGACCCTGAGTCAATAACTGTGTAAGGTCGAGACTCGAACGATGCAGAGCACATGCAAACACACAAGCACGCACACACACACACACACACACACACACACACACACACACAGAGCAAAGAGACAAGCTGCAGAGAGGATGAGGCGTGCGCTGCAGCCGCAGTCACACAAAATCCAGCTTTACGGCATCTTCCTGCAGGGTTGTGTGGGCATGTTTATTTGTGTTTTAGTACAAAAACCTTGTGAAACCATCAGAAAAAATTTGTTTTTATTTTCTGGTTCAGTGCTTTTCTCCCAGTAAGGCAGCTCCCTCTCTTCATTCACTCTTAAGCTCACTTGACCACCACTGGGGAGGTGGGGCAAAGTTTGAATGCTCTATGTGGCGTAAACATTATCTGGTGGATACTAAGTGTGTGGTTTCATTACAGTGACCTGAATATATTTTTATTCATAGAATTACAATATTATGTTAAAATATTCCTAAAACAACCCTTGATGTCTATCTTCCACATATGTGGAGCTCAAAGGAGAGTGAAAGATGATACTGACCGCAGCCGAAGCCTCTTCACCCCGCTGCCTTCTGAGAGGAGATGCACAAGTATCGGCTGCTGCACCACCACACTAAAAGACAGCTTTTTTCCTCAAGCTGTGAGAGTGTAACTCATCCCTTTCACTCAAATGTAATTTTTTAAAAATATATTTTAATGAACCTACAACTAATTTACACATTCATATATTTTTTCTGTTTTTAGTTGTAGTATAAAGACAGAACAATCTGCATTTCATTGTCCAGTATTGTGTTGTAAAGGGAAAATAGCTTTAATCTTAATTGTTTTATATATTAATTACATATCATTACATCAGCCTCCAGCACACTTTCTAATCAGTCCTTACAGCTCAGCTACAGGAAATGCATGTTATTTTTATCATATTCAATGGTATGATACTGGTTCTAAAATATCTGTCCCTGCAAACACTTTCACAAATGCTTCATTTTGGGTGTGATGACAACTTGTAAATGGAGCATAAACCACTTTCTGAGTCACGTCTGAATGATGTCTTATCCCATGTAAATTTCCGAGGAGCAGATGTCCTTTGTTAGCACTTATTTTAGCACATTGTCCTCTGGACAAATCCCATCTGAATAGGGATTTAATCTGCTCAACTCCTGGCTCTGGGCCTGTAGCCACACCACTGCTGTATGCCTCATTGTCAGTGTTGACGCGTCACACTCGGCTAAAAGCTCTGCAGAGATTGATGTCACACACTCTCTGACATTACATGCAACATCTCAATGGTCTCAGGAGCAAAGAAATAAAAGAACGTGTTTGATGCAAATGTGGATGATTCATAAAGCTTTAGCAGCCTTAAGGTTAAATGTTGTTTTTTGATGAATATTTCAGTTGATGACTACTGAGTGTTTTGTATAATAAATACTTAGATATATCAGATAAAAGCTGTTTGTCTACTGAACAGGATATTTACGTCAGACAACTGGTTGAAATACTTCTTTTAAAAAACCTCATTGGGGAGCTAGTTAGACAGATTCTTCCAAACAAAAGGGTCACTGAACAACTGAGGCAGCGTGGCTTTAACAGACCCCAAGCTCTCAACAAGGAAACAGATCAGACATTTCATTATAGCTTTTACGTAACATTTTGTGCAAATTTGGTCCATTTTCATGCTTTTATTTTAATCACATTTAATCACAAACATAGTACATACGCATAAAAGTTGATGTGACCTGTTGCTTCCTTTTATTTTAGTGATGGATGCTAAAAATAATCCAATAGTTTCACAACTTTTCAGTCAAAATACATTACACTGTCATTCACTCTTGTTCTTCCAAAGCAATTTAAACTAGAGCATTAACTCCATACTTAACAGTGCACAGCGCTAATTTGACCCCAAGAAACCACACTGTGTTTGATGCTAAAATATTACATATAGCACCTCTCTAATGTGTCTTGGAGAAACAGATGTGCTTACATCTTTACGACATATGGTTTAGAAATACAATTACACTTAACACTCACAAATGTTTTGATATAGAAAAGCCATCCGATACACTGAAGATGCATGCAAGAGAGATAAAACACAATAGAAAATTAAGGTTTGTGCTTATAAGATGACACTTTTGTGTAGTAGAAACAAAAATATGTGAAGAGCAGAGGAATCTCTGTCAGTCTTATAGAGAGGTAGATCCACCAAAAGAAGTTAGGATTCATTTTGATGAGAATAATTTAGATTTTTTCTGGTGGCTTATTCTGTTCTGAAACATGATTTCTTCTTTGAAATGTTCCAATCAAAAGGAAGCATTTCAGCCTTATGGGGTAAAATGCTGACAAAATCAGGTAACCAATCAGAGGAGCTATCAAAGCCTTCAGGTGGATTCATACAGAAACTTGTAGTGGAGAGGTGCAGCTGCCGTGTAGGGCTGTGTGTGTGTGTGTGTGTGTGTGTGTGTGTGTGCGTGTGTGTGTGTGTGTGTTTCACGCTCTAAGATGAGAGAGAGCAATCAAGATGTTGCTCTGCACGCCATGACTCCTGCGGTTTTCACCACGCTGGATGCTTTTCTTGAACAAATCCAAACTAGTTTAAAAGCCACCTAATGCATGCAGGCTTTTTAACTCTGCTGGTTGTCTCTGTGCTGCGGCTCTGAGGAGTGAATCAGTATCATCACCACAGCTTTTGTTGTCTAAAATCTCCATGGTAACCATACTGCTGCATCGTAAAATTTGAAACAACAGTGTAGTAGTGTGTTCAAAACAACTGGTCAAATGTAGGTGCTTATTAATGCAAAATCACGGGAATATAGGAAATGTTACCAGTCTCATGACTTTTTACATTAAATCTGTTTATTAAACATGGAAACATTAAAGCTGCTGGAAAACCCTGTTCAATGTAAACGCTACCCAATAGTCATACAGTGGTGGACTTTTTGTTTTAAACTATGAATAATTTACTTAAATTAACTGCTCTGTGTGGAAAGTCATAAGAGGGAAAATACATTAAGTTTTGGGTTTAAGTTACTAAATTTTAATTAAAAGCACAAGTAAAATACAAAAAATACTGATAAAATTCACCACATAATGTAAAAATAACTTTTTGCGAATTAGGGCAAAGATTATTATGTACAATTTTTATTTATTTTTAAGTCTATGCACTGAATTAAGATTTTTTACTGTTGGTATTGGAGTACTTTCTAAATTCTGATTTTTTTTTTCTTGAACATTTCACACAATTTTTGTAAGATAATGTATGGCCTCTGGTATTGTGTATTTGTTACATTTACATTCATATTTGTGAACAGAGAGGGAAATAAATCGGAGTGGATCAGCATGGAGATACAGGTAACCCCACCACCCCCCACCCCCACCCCCTTCAGCTCTGAGGTTTAGCATACACAAGGGAACACAATTTTCTTCTGAATATTAGATATGGATGTGAATTTCTTAAAATAAAATATGCATGACATCCGTGTGGTTTGAATAGTGGTGCATTGTAACAGTGCAGCTGATAAACTTTGTGTTATAAACACTTGGTGCATCTCACAACATAAGAAGATTTAATCTATGTCTGTGTAGAAAAATAATTTCAAATAAAACCTCAGTGTGTTTAGTAAGCGGAAAAAAACAGACCAAATATTCTGCACTGATGAAGAAAAAATGACTTTTTGTTTTCATATGTTCATCCCTCATGGATCTCCAGCATGAGCAATTTATAGTAGTCAGGCCATATAGAATCCACATGCACTATGATGAAACCACTTCAACTCTATATGATGATAATGTTAGTTGGTTGACGGAGCATCAGATACGTCGAGATGCCACTGCTTCAAAAGTCCTTCAGCAGCCACTGGAAGCTCAGAGCCGGCCTCTCATGGGAGGTTGTTGTGGCTGATGTGTGAAGCTCTGCCTCTTCAAGAGTAATCATACTGTGTGCCTACAGTCACTGCATCATCTACCAGCATAATAGCAGCATGTCATTCGATGGCCCTCTCTGGTTATGCACTCAAAAATGATTTTCACAACAAAGAAAAGGGTTATATTAAATTGCATGGTAGAAAAGTTATTCGGTGCTTGTGATATGAAAATTAAACCTTATATGTAACAAGGACCGTATTAACATTTTACCATCTGCAGCTCCTTCTGCTTTTATCAGTGTGAGGCAATGCAGTGTTTTGCATTTAAAGAGAAAAGGGAGAGGAGTCTTTATAAGTTGCTTTTAATCAAGAAAAAAAATATCAACACACACCATAAAACAGCTGCATGAGCTGCATGAACACGAGGCTTCAGAGTCGGGTGTGGGAACACTCTTTCACACTTGTCGTGTATGATCGGAGTGAGAGCTGGTTACTCCTGTTCCATTACCACCCTGGCATCTCTATCCTCACTCCCTCTGACAGGCTGGAATGAAAGCTCGGGCACCCAGCGCTGCAGGGCCTGGCAGGGGATGCGGGTGCTGCGCTGTGGTGGAGGGAGAGTGACAACAGAGAGCTTGGAGCACTGCAAGGGATACAGAGTTGGGAAAAAGGTGTATGTGTGTGAGAGAGAGAGAGAGAGAGGCAGCATAGGGAGAGAGAAAAGAAGGTCTTACAACCAGTAACACTGAAGTACCAAAAGTGTCTGCATGTGCTGTCTTTGCAACACATCTGATGTGGCATCAGGATAATGGAGCTGCATTCCTTTAAGGATTCTGGTACTAAAGAAGAAAGGTTGCAGAATTATGTAATACACACAAAAAAGAAAGGAAAAATGTGGTGTTTACGGTACAGAAGGTTCCAGATACCCAAATAATGACCTCCTCCAGCCGACCATTTTAAAATATTTTAACACATACGAGTGTTACACCTCATGAGCCTCACACAGAAGTTCAAATTGGCCTCTTACATGCAGCCCAGTCCAGTTTGTTAGAAAAATCTGCACCTCCGGATTTACACGTAACATCAACTTTCAGCACCTCTGTACTAAAAAAAAACTGATTAACCCTTCATGTAGCAAGGTCATAAATAAGGGAATGAAAGCTGGGGCTCTCATCATATATAATAATAATATAATTCAATAGTTCATGTAATTTTCCTGATATTTAAAGAAGGAAATATTGACACCATGTAGCCTACATATGATAGTTTTGTATATCATATAGTCAGTAATATATATATATATATATATATATATATATATATATAATCAGCAAATAATAAAGCACCTCTTCATTTGTTTCCATCCATCCATTCAGTTTCTCTTCGCTCCGTTCACTTTTATAGAGGGTGGCGTTATAGCACAGAAACATCGGCTACCATCCTCAATAAAACGGAAAAATTTATTCTGTGCAATCTTCTTTATGTACACATTAGCTGCTATGTCACATTCATATGTGCTCCGAGCTGCTGTGTCTCCATCTCAGCATGCTGAGGAGTGGCTAGATGGATGATAGCTGTGGCACAAAGATGCTTTCTCTACATGATCGTGTTGCAACACCTTGGCCTCTTATCTTCCCTTTGAGGAAACAGAGGTCTGCAGAAGGTAGTGGTTTAGCTGTGTCTTCTCTTCCTCCAAGCGTTTGAAGAGCTGGCTCACTGACAAGAGCCACCGAAGAGTCTCTTTAACAGGATGGGAGCGATGAGGAGATGATCCTTCTTCTGGAGGGCAGTAAGTCCCTGCTAAACAGAGCCTGTGATAGGTGGGAACATAACACACCCTTTCGCTAGCTTGTTTTAGCTGATGTCAAAATCTTGACTGACTCCTAAATGATAATTGAAAGCAGTCTGGTGCATTCACTTCCTGACCAATCAGGTTGTGATGATGCCCTTTCGTTAAGGATTATGAAAGAAGAGGAACTGCACACTCATGTAATTCTGGTCCTTCCTGGTTACACTGCAGCATATGCTCTCACCTAGAGACTGGAAACTGGTTCTGATGCTTCTTCCCAATCAGCTAGTCTTGGAAATTGGTATTGCCAAATTGCTTACATTCGCCAAGTAGCCCATATGGCTAAAAAATTACAGAAAGAGAGACATTTCTTTATCTGTAAGTATGAAACCATGAAACAAGCATGAATGCCACAGTGTCATTTAGACCTTCCTTTAAGTGTCCACCGAAATGGTGTTTTAGCACAACTCTACTTACTTCGACTTGAAAAAATACAATAAGTGATAGAGCCACAAAAGAGGCCACTTTTCTCAGAAAGTGGTCAGTAAAGAGAATAGTGATTGATACCAGTATATGCAGTAAGAAACCGTTAAGAATAATGAAAACTCATGATCAGAAAATAAAGGGTGCTACAGAGTAGAAAAAGAGGTAGTTCAAGGTACTTACGGAGCCCTTTCTAACGTGGAGGTTAGATAGATAATCAAGATGGAAATAATGGAAATAGCCTCTAAGAAGGACTGAAGTAGAAAATTGTAACTATAATGCTTTTTCAAGGTAAGTATCAAGGCAAAACAGTCCCACTTACTGTAGTTTCAATTTATGTCATTTCATAGCATATCGGTAAATGGATGTTGAAAATGAATTTTATCCCATCAAAGTAAGGAATAACACAGTGTTACTGCTTTCTATTCCTTCTATTATGATTCTACAATTGCATTGTCATTGTTTGAACTCCAGCCTTGAACATAAAACGCTTGACCAAGAAATGATCAAGCGCTCAAACTTCTGTGTATCGCTGATGAAAAGAACAAACGAATGATACCAAATAAAAGAATTTATTTCTTACTTAAGCAGCAAGGCTACGGTGAATGATCTCTAGGAGGAGCATATTTTATCTCTGGTGGGTGAATTGAAGCCAGACTTTGTTTCACTGGAAGCAAAAAATGAATAAAAATCTCACCCTGCAATTTCTAAAATTAAAAGAAGAAAGATTTACCAGCTACCTTTGATTTGTTTTGATTGGATAATATCGCAGATTTTTCTATACCTATAAAACTTGGTTTTGTATCTCTTTGCTAAAATACTCCACATTACATGTAGTAACTGAGAAACTTAGAAATAATTTTGCACAAAAACATGATGGTGGATTTTTGAGCAGCTGGTGATGATGCTAAGCACTTGCTCATGCCATCCATATGGTGGTTGGTGATTCAGCTCGAGGAAAACAAATAGAAATCTTGTGATGTCTTAAAAACAACTGTCACAAAAAAGACCAACAATTGCAGCACTGCAGCTTCACATATAAAAGGCTCGAAGTTCAAACCCAGCCTTTCTGAGTAGAGTTTGCATGTTCTCCATGTGCCTGCATGGGTTTCCTGCAGGTTCCCCAGCTTCCATCCACAGTCCAAAAACATACAGATTAGGCCAACTGGCGACTCTCAGATTGCCCATAGGTGAGAATGTGAGTGCAAAGGGTTGTTCATCTCTAAAAAAAAACCAGCTCTGTGATGAAATGGCAACCTATCAATGTAGTACACTGCCCTCTTCAAATTTCAGCTAGCAACCCCCACATACACCCTGAATCCTGACCCAACCCTGCTAAGGATAAATCATTGCAATTAACAAATGAATGGATGGATGGTTTGCATTAAATATACTCCTAGCAAGTGCAGTTTATGTGGTTTCATGAAAATGGAGGTATAAAAGTCTTCTGGTTGTTGGAAATAAAACATAAGCTAAATGCTGAGAGAGTTCAAGGAGAGGTTTGGGAGCAACAAGCCATTGACTACATGACAGAAATGTTCAAATTTATATTTTAAGACCTTACATTTATTTGTTTCAAGCACTGCCGAGTATATTTCCAAAAGGGTGCTGCAGAGTCGCCTGCAGTAGCAGTCACCAGTGTAGCAGGCATGTGCCGTGTACATTTTCATCTCACATCAACCTCATCTGTTAGAGAAAGGTTATCTGTCCCTCTGTCGAGAACAAAGAGTGTTGTGTGATAGACTGTAGCTTCCATGAGCCTCTGCTCAGGCCTGGAGATGCTGCCATGTGATCTAGTCAGTCAACCAGTTTCCATCAACAAGATAATCAATAGTGTCAGATACGTCTCTGGCATCCTCCACCCCCCTCCTCCGTTGCACACCCTGAAAGTCACCCTGACAACCTTATTGTTATGTGATCGAGCAGCAATTTCGACAGTCGAGCCATTATCAGTGAGACACAGGTACACAGAAAAGGTCACAGTGTCACACCTGTAAGTAAGACATGTAACCAGCAGCTCCCTAAGCATGTCAGTCCAGAGCACATTACATCACATGTGGGCTCTTTCAAAGCAGTAAAAGCCTTCAGTAATCCCTCTCTTCTGGTGTGTGATTCTACTTCTTGCTTGAATTTCAAAATGTTATCACTGATATATCAGTGAATGCACCTACTCTGTCTAATGATGCTCAGTGTATTCTCTGAGTTGATTTGTTGTTGTTGTTATGAATTGCTTTCATTTACATAATTGTTGTAGCCAGTTTCAGTCAGCCTGCTTCATCTACTTCTACCTCAGTCACTGTTTTCCTTCTTTTGGCTAATATGACTTTCGACAAGCCCAGGGAGCGGTTGTTTGTCGACTCGTTGCTGTGAGTTGTTTGTGACTGGATTAAAATTAGCATGATATTAGATAGTGTAAGGATATATTTTTCTGGTAGCAGGTTTAAAATGATCCCAGGTGATCTCCAAGAGCTAATGTCAGGATGCAAGAATGTCACAATATCAGTGCTGATAGGTTGGTGTATAGAGGTATTATTCTCACCATTGTTGCTATATCAGTCTCAAGTGTTGGCATGCTAACTAACACTAAACATTAAGGACAGCTGAGGCTGATGGGAATGTCAGGCATTAAATCAGAAACTAAAGGCTGAAAAGAGAAAAGACAATTTTGACCCAATGATTGCACAAGTGGAAAAGTCAGAGGATAATCAAAGTAATTACTGTTCAACCTGAGGGGAACAAGAGTGTTTGTACAAAATTTAATTGAAAAAAAAGAAAGAAAGAAAAACTTACAAATCAAAAAGGTAATTGATCGCCAAAGTCCATAAACTTCATCTTCTGGGGACCAAAGAATGTCTTTATCCAATTATGGCAATCAATTCAATCACTGTAGAGGTCAGAAAGTTTACAGTCTCATGAAAAAAAATCAGGGTGATCATCAATGAATGTACGACTCATCTTCTGTGCAACCACAGTGTCTGCACCAAACATCATGGCAGTTCTTGAAAAAACTGTCTGCACTTGAACTGAAAACAACAGAGCAGAAGTATTTTGGTGATTCAGAGATTCTCCGTGAGAATTTCTACATAAAACACATGGGCACATTATAGGAGAGTGTGTCTGTGTTCATGTTCAATGAGGGGAATATTAATATATTATAATTAGAAAGCTGACTGAGAACACCAGATGTTTCTGGTTTGTTCAAATTACAGTGGTGGATGTGGGTGATATGAAGCTCTGACGCATGCCCGTTTTAAAAATAAACGTCGTCCTCAAATTGGAGTTTCTCACCATATGTTGTGCGTTCATACTGGTTATTGCTTTCCCACATGCTTTTATTTTGGAAGAAAAGACTTGTGGATGGAACTTCAGCACCACCGTGACTTTGCAGAGCATTTGATGATCTGATGGGATCCTGAGTGATACTTTCTGTCCAGGCTGTCAAGATCAATTCAGTCAGGTCTCAGACGAGTCTAGGCAGAGTGGTTTCGAGTTAACACCAAAAGTCCAAAAAGGTTCAAGATAATGTCAAGCTGGAGAGAAAAACAAATGCCTCATGTTGTGTTACTGCTGGAGGAGTCAAGAGTTCGTATTTAGTCAACTGTGTGTAATCAGTGGAGTCATTTGCATTTGAAGTAGTTTTAACATGTGATTGGAATCAGAAATTAAGCCAAAATATTGTGTCATTTCTTGCATTGCAATCACAGCTCTGAGAAAACTGCAAAAAAATGAGAAACCAAATGTTTTTGCACAATATTATAAGCTAAGCACAAAGGTATAGACACAGACAAGAACTAAGTCTGCAAGAGGAAGGAGTGGCAGCTGAGAGTGAGACATGTCAGTCAAAATACCCATGAAAGTCTGAGTCAAAAATAATGGAAAAAAAGTCCTGAAAATGGACGTGGTTGCTGCAGCTCCGCCCACTGTGGCAGCTGATTTATTAACATTTATGCGAGACTCAATTGCATGCTTTCATCCTTGTATTTGCACTTTGAAAATTAATTATTTAAACAGAGGATTTACTGGATATTTTATCAAACAATAACTCAAGCTGCAATGTTTTACAAAGCCCCGCTATAGTAATTACATTTGATGGCATATTTATATGAGATACTGTATCTCACAGGGCAGGAGTTAGATATAATATTACATAAGTTAAATTCCTGTCTGTGTGGAGATGTATATTTAATGCTGTGCCTCTATTTATGTGATATCTTATTAAAATCCATGTTGTTGTGACTTAGACTTGAAGTCAGCAACTGCAACCTCTTATTTGTTTGTTAGTTTGTTTCAAAAATTGAACATCCATCATCTCTGCCATGTTTCTAAAACGGTTTTACCTTGTTGTTGTTGTAGTTGTCTGTTTGCAGTGAAATGTCATTGACCAAGCAGGTTACTGTCAACAAGTGTGTTTTATTAATGAATTATGAAGTGAGAGGAGTTGAGCAACCTTGGCATTTTCAGTTGAACAAGTGCTGCCAGACACATCTGATAAACATTTCTGAAGTAGCAGAGTGTGAAGACCTTCTGAAGCTGCAGTTAGTCATTTTTTGGTGTTTTACTCTTTGCATTAAGGATATATTACTGATATATTATTCAAAGATCTTCCCCAACAAACAAAAATACTGCAATTCAAAAATCACTGTGCAAATATTTTAAAAAATATGCAAACACAGTTCATTGTTAAAGTTAAACCGCTTTACACGAGATGAATCCTGCGTCGCTGAAAAGTCCCTGTCAGTTAACTGTAGATCTCCAATGTCCACATCACACATCACACTGTTTAAGGTCAAGTCATCATAAAACTTCAGCTGTGACAATAAGAACAATATATTATATTTGGTGTTGTCAGAAAATCA
Organism: Acanthurus leucopareius; assembly: GCA_029814765.1. Taxonomy (NCBI): domain Eukaryota; kingdom Metazoa; phylum Chordata; class Actinopteri; order Acanthuriformes; family Acanthuridae; genus Acanthurus; species Acanthurus leucopareius. Next base: position 4,947,482 of record JAQMCX010000043.1, on the reverse strand, counting down.
CATGAAAAGATAAAAACCAACAATGCTTCAGTCTGTTATTATATATGTTTTAAGTCCCTTATTCTACGCTGAGTGTGATTTGTTTTTTTCTGCCATTTCCAAGAAAAGGGCCAAATTATACTGTAAAACAGCTGTTCACTGGTGAAAACTTACCTCAAACAGGAGGAAATTATGTATTTCTCAGGGACTATTTTTAAGGTCGGATATGGTGCAAACACAGTCTCAGAGAATTTTGTCAATGTAAAATTGAATCTTTATGGTACGTGGACACCAATTTCATGTTTTTTGCAACATACAGCACAATTGTATTTAAATGCCTTCACCATGTTTTACGGCTGAATGACGCACAACATTTATTAACCATAGTGGAGTTGATGGTGTGTGTGCAAAACTCTCAAACATGACTCCCATTTGTGGCAAAGTTTAAGGGAACAAAAGCACTTTACTGAAGGTTAGAAAAAAGGCCATCTTGCTGACTGTCACAAAAATACTGTGATAATGAGGACGTAGCAAAATTTTAATATTAAATTTGTGTGTTAATGTGTGCTAATGTCCACTAATCCTATTGATTACATTCTGTGACTATTCTTCAACTTGCCTTGACCCAGGAGGGAAACATGACAGGTCAGACGAGACTATGGCTACTAGTAAAAAACAGCAAAAACGGGGAAACATGAACGACAAATAAATACAAAATCTAAGAGCTTGATGGGTTGTGACAAAAGAGCCTTGCCTCTTGTATTACAAGTCTCCAGATTGATTATATATATTTATTACTAACCTCCTGACATTCTCATACATATACTTACATATTGGATTAGGTTTTATGTTTGTGTAAAGTGTGACCGGAACATACTAAGTACAAAAGATGTCATACAACATCAGAATTTGTTGCCAGCTGTTTATGACTTGAACTTTCAATGCTTTTCAAGGACGGTCAATTACTCAGTCTAGTGAATGTGTCCATCATTGGAAAGCTAAATATTATTTTGAGTTCACTCTCTTTTTGCAGCAGTGCTTTCTGCAGCATTCCTGCCCTTCCACCAACTTGTAATTTTTTGGTAAATATTTTTCTCAGTTTTCTGTTTGTTTGCGTATCACTTTCTGAGGCCATTTCCACTCGGGATTCTTCACACGGATGCTGTTATCATCTTTCACGATGACTTCTTGCAGAGAAAGGAGAGATAAGGCTTCAATATTTCTCCTGTTCTTTAATCAGACCGAGGCAGCCTCTCCCCCCTCTTTCCTCACCCACAGAGGAAAAGCGAGGGGGAGACAGAGTCAATAGCATCCGTAGGTTGCTCTACTGTGGTGTTGCTAATTAGTTCATCCTGATGCTTGTCATTAATCTGCTCCTGGCATCATTTACAGTCGGTATGCTGCATCGCTCTGTAGCTGGGCAGTAAATGTGGGCCGCATTACACACCCTACACTCTAAATGCAAATTTCCCATAGGACAGATATGGTGGGGGCAACTGTATAACACTGACACATTTGTGTACACAGCTCAGCTCTGCCGTGCGGCTGCGAGGGTCATCGTATTTTGCTTTTATCGTCAGGCTGTACAGTCAGAAAACATTCCAATAGCGACACATTTCATCAGTTTGGCTCTTTACTCCAGCACTTTGGGTTTCATATTAAACAGTGACTATGAGGTTCAAGCTATGACTCACCGCTTCAATATGAGGATGTTAACACCTACATAAGATGAGCGGTGTAGGAATTATGGTGTTTTTACACACAGCAGCCTCATTTTAGGAGAGAAGAAGTAATTGAACAAGTAAACAAACTTAAAAGCATCGTTTTTAATGTTTATTTCAAATTATTTTCAGTCAGTGGCGTTTTGGTGTCTATTGTGTCCTAAATCGACGCTGCATACAGACCGTATACAATACGTTCTGTGCACTGAGCTTTATTGTGTGCAGTATTGTCAGTAAAATTCAAGACATCAACATGTTGGTTTTATAGTAACATGAAACTATTCTGTATATTTGCTGTCAGTTAAACTACAACTTTAGAATTTAAAGATTGCATTAAAGAGTAAACTGTCTTTCAAAATATTCAGTACTTAAGATTTCACAGCTCTCTCTGTAGCTGTCTGGACACCATTTGCAATTTATTTAAATTGTGACATTGAAAATGACCTTTTGTACTGCACTTTATGCCTGCACGAGATCCATTAGTGCTTCTCTGAGGCTTTGATTCTGTTACATAGCTTCCAAAGTAGTTGTAGATGAATGGATGGTTGGATTAATTGTGAACTTAAGTATACCTGCTTTATTTAAGTCAGCGTGTATTCACAACCTGCTCAGATATTGTGTGAAGTATGGAACATGGACACAATTAATATTTACTTGTCAGAAAGCACCCTCCATGTGTTCAACTGCAGGGCTCGGTGCAGACGAGGGCAATCATTAAAAGTATATATGCATATATATTTATGTTGCCTTATCAAATTAGGTGCATATAAATCTAATTTCTAGGAGTCTTGGTGGCAATACAGATGTGAAGGCTCTCAAATCTGTAAACCTAAAACATAGATTTCTCACTCCTCCGTTAAATTTCGATGCATTGATCGGACTGCAGCAGACTAATTCCTGAATGAAATATTTTCAGAAACTGAACAAAGACTTCAGCTTGGCACTGACAATCTGGTACCAGCTGCTGCAGACGCAGCGTCTGTGTGGCATGGACCTTGTCAGCACTGATGACAGCGAGGGTTGACAAGTTCCCAGAAGTTTCACAGCCTCTGTGACTTCCTCTGTCTGTGGAGAATTTGTCATGGGTGATTGCCTTAGTGGCAACATTAACAGACATCTGCCCTCCTCCCAATGGCGGTATAAGCTTCCTTTGATGCAAATATTCACTGAGCACATGAAGGAAATCCATTTTCTTGCACAAAGACCTCATACTGACATGTTTCGAAAAAACTAGAGAGACTCGCTCTTCCCAGGAGAAGCTCGGTTCAGGAGGGAGAGGAGAACAGACAGACATGACCTTCTTTCTCAGCACTGCTTTGCTGTAGCCTGGGGATCCTGTCAACATAAACTGTAACAAAGGCATTGCTAGCTTTAATCCAACTTTGTAAATTTGTCACCACACTGAGAATGTGCTCATCAGTGGGGGGGTTTCCACTGAAACTGTACTGAGAGTTGGTTTAGGGCTCTCCTTCAAAACCGTGCAATTCTGAATCCCTCGGAAATTTGGTAACTGTCAGGCTAATAAATAATCATGAATAAGGAAAATGATTGATTTCAAAAGCTAAAATCTCAGCTAAAATTTCAGATTTCCTCCAGATATGGAAAGAAGAAGCTGACACTTGTTTGATTGACTTTTGGAGAAGGTTTATAGATGATTAACAGTGGTGGGACAAAAGGACCTGGATCCCTCACATACGTTGTTTTATTTGTGGGGCCTCTGCATCATGTGCATCGGTGACTTCTGGTGACCGTTCTGACTAGTTTCCTGTTAAGTCCTGTGTTAACTTCAGTGGGGATTAAAATTATTTCAAACTGTGGCTCTTTTAGATTTTTCAAATGTGACTAAATTATTCCAATTATGAAAGTAAAACACATTTTTTGTCCCCTCAAAAAAAATTGCTTAGCCCAGCACACTTTCTGGGGGCTTGACAACAACCAGTTGGCTTGACTTAGCAGTGAGGTTTAGCTAAGCTAAAGATAACAGCTAGCCTATCTTTGTACAGAAATAAAAATTCTACACACCTTCTCCTTTAAAGTATTAAAGCACATTAATAGGAAAGTCATATTTTGTTTGTGTAATCTAAAAAAAGAGACTAGTTTTTATTTGAACCTTTAGCAGAAATATAACAGTGACATTGATCTAACTCTCTGATTTTTTATTTGTAAATTAATTGTTTAGCATCTAAGTTATAATATTTTAGAAAATAATAATTAACTTTTATTCCTGTTGTTTTATTTCTATTAAGATAACAAAGAAATATCCTGTTTGTTTGATTACAAATTTTTTTAGTCACCTCCTGCTCTCTGCAGATAACATGGAAACAACAGCAGCTGATAATAAATAAACTAAGCGTGTATTCAGACTTTTTTTAACCAGTAATTCCACATTGTTATGGATGGGGGAATCTGTAGCATGTATATTAAAATATAATTGAGTTAATTACAATCTGTCTGGGTGAGGATAAAAGCAGCAGGCAGTGCTGCATTAATTATTAGCTCCTGAGGACATGTAAGGTGGGTGTCCCTCTGTGGCCCCGTGCCACCTGCTGCTGGCCCTCTGCAGCACCAATGAGGAGTCGGGATGTTAACATCGTTCACACAGTTTTTAAAGTTTATAGAGTTTGTGGGTTTGTACCTGCAGTTAGAGAGAAGTGGGCCTGACAGAAAGTGAGGCAGCAACCAAACGAGATTACATTTGAAAAATTATTCTATTTAACTTTACAGTTCCTTCTTTGACTCAACATTTATAGTGTTTGCCACTGAAATGAACAGAAGCTTCTTTCTGGACACTGAAGCATCCCACCATGTGCCATTTTGCTTTGGTGAAGCAACAAAACAGTTTTTTTCAAGAAAAGCAAAGATGTTTTTTTCTTGTTCAGTATTATTGTGTTGCATTTGGATCATTTATAACCCTGCTTCTGTTTGAATGTTGATAACAAATATTATTACTCACATCACAATGAGGTGTTCACATGAGTCTTGTATAATACCTTTTACTCAATACCATTGCTTAATATTCTTCATCTACCTGGTTTTTATGAGGCCTTAATTTCCATCAAAGCTTAAGAGAGATTTAGCTTCCGCAAGCTGCCCCCACTTACTTATAAAAACACACGGAAAAGAAAAGAAAATCAACAAAAATAAATGAAAAGGTAATCCTGTGTGATTAATACTGAAGCACAAACCGAAAATTACCTTATTACAGTCTGAAAGGCTGCGATCACACAGGATATGATCAGCAGGACATGTTTTCTTTGTTTTCCATGTGTTTACAGCCAGTCTGCTTATGTGCTCCATGAATGCATTACATTAAAATGCAGTCATAAATCCACAAAAAGACTGAAATACATGCTCATTCTTTTCATCAGATTTATGAAGGCATGCATATGCATGGTTTTGTCTTAAAAACCTCTGGCATTGTGGGGCTGCGCGCATGTGCACAAGCCTCGTTTTCACACCCACAACTGGTCATAAATGGATGCAGACAGGCTCTTAATCATTTGTTTGCATGTCAATGCTTTTGCCTGGTTCACTACTCATTAGACCTGCCAATAAAAATACCAGGGAAAAAAAGGTGCAATTTTTACCAGCTGAGCCTCATCGGTAGGTTCCTCTAACAATGCCAGAGCAGCTGTCATTACTCACAACTGGGGCTTTTAATAGCACCTGTTCCTGTAATTGATCACATGTGGGTGGAAGCCATCATCATCAGTGATGACATTACAGTTATCTTTATCAAATGTCAGAAAGATAATCATGCATGCAGATTATGGCAGTTATTTCAGAACGGACTTAATAAATTGTTTCACATTATAGAAAAAAGTAAAAATCATTTCAACGTGATACTTTTAGTGCTAAAAAAGAATGAGAACTTCTAAGTCCCTAATGAAGTTAATTGAAATAATTTTACAAATTATAAGTGTACATTTGATTAATATTTCACTTTTTTATCAGGGTAAACAAGTAAAAAGTATTTTTCATAAGGAACTAGTACTTTTCATGCTACTTTTTTAAATCTGTAGATCTACTGTAAGTCAGGTATACTTTTTAAAGCAAGTAATCTTTTCACTTCTCTATAATACCTCTGTTAACAAGTATGTGTGTAGATGTGCAGGAGTGCAGGAGATGGGATTAATGAGGGGAATCTATTCTATAGATGTAAACCAGCTAGTATTTGACAAGGTTTTTTCAAAATAAAAGCAATAATCTGCTTCTCTCATTTTTTTCAAATTCATCTTGTGTGATTAAGCACCAAGAATCACCAAGAACGCTTAAATTTTAAAATAAATCATTACAGCAGTCTCTCATTTGGCAGCATTTGTAGTTACCACCTGTCATCGTAGAATAATTTTTTGTTTTTCAGTTTTTTGGAAATACTTGACAGATTGACAGTGTCATTTTTTTTTTCTGTGATGAATCTGTTTGTCACAAGAAAATGAGAGCTTTGTAGCACTGAAAGTAATGCAAATGCACACACATCTGCATTATAGATATCACACAGAATATATATCTATTATCTGCACTGCACAAGAATGCATCGCAATTAGGAAGAAAAATCTAGTTGCTCGTTTATAGTTGTATATTTCTTTATAGCTAATTACAGCCCACATTCACATGAACAAAACACAACAGGCTTGTATTTTGGTGCTGTTGTGGAACAAAGCAGGAAAGAAACTTAGTGATTATAATTAACGACTACAGTTTTCTCAGTTCACTTCTTTTCGAAAGTTCAGTTCTTTGTATTTATTGTCGACCAAACTATGTGTAAAGTAATCATTTAAACCTTGAAGACCTTTGTTGTTCAGACAACAAAAATGCTCTCTCATCTCCAGCACAACCGCTCAGAGTTCATAAAAGCCCTCTTGGATACCCTTGAGCTTCATCAGCAGTTACTTTGATTGCTCCACTGGTTTGAGGACATGGGGATCACACAAATTAAATTCAGTCATGTGGTAAGACAAAGGCTGACACTATTCCATTTCAGCGGGTTGCTAATGCCAACTTTCAGGCCCTGTGTTCCATTCGAGAGCGCTGTCTCTGCTCGGGGGAGGCGAAGTTGCCTCCTTCTCCAGCTTCTGCTGAACAAACGCCTCCCTAGGCAATAATCAGCACCTTGGAAGTGTAATTAACCATCAGGACTGAATGTGAATCTGTTTGCAGAAAGTGTTAACTTTAATAGTATGGTACTAGTACAAATTTACATAACAATATCACCTTAAAGAAAATCTGTAAAGTAGGAAGTGTGATAGACCAGCGTGACCTGTCATCGCATCGTTGTCAGGGTTACGTTCACTGGCGACTTCTTTCCTGTCAAGAAAGTATTTTTCAGTGTTTACAAAGAAACCAACCTTTGTCTAATCTGAACTGAGTGCTTTGAGTGTTGTGTGTAATATGTGAATCACGCTTTAGTTGACACAAGCTGTACTGAAAACAAATGAAGTGATCTGTGCGTGAATGTTTTATTGATGCATTCATTATAAGCATTTTCTGGCTTTGCAGATAAAACGCAGGAGCGGTTTTTTGATAAAAAAAAACCTAATTCATTGGTGCATTAACTGGAGAGCTGCAAAGTCACCGGTTCACATCCGACTTGAGACCTTTGTTGCATGTTGCTGCTCATCTCTTTATCTCCTCTAATTTCCTGTCCCATCGGTTATCTCTCCTATAAACACATCCAATGCCCTAAGAATTACCTTTTTAAAGAAAAATGAAAACTAGCCACCATTATATTCCTTGAGAAAGGTTATTGCTCTTGTGTGTGACTTTGTACTTACACTGCACCACGATTCTGATAGAAATATTATTCAACAAATTCTCACAGGCTTGTCAATTACCAACAAAGTCACCAACATTAGTGTAGGTATGTTTTTGCTTAAGTGTGCGATGCTCAAAGCCTTCCTGTCAGGAAGCATTATTAAATATGTAGTTAACACTGTGAAACTTATGGTTTGTTTAGGTTAAAGCACCAAACTACTTTTTTATGTTCAGGAATAAATCGTTGCTTTTCTACTTCAGTACTTCAGGTTTCACTTTTGCTCTCGCTGGGCCCTGGCTTGTGCAGCTCACACAGACTCTCATATGACATGAATTTTGTTATATTTTTTTTATATTGTAACAACTGTGCAGATCTGTCTTCTTTGCACATGTGGAGGAAATCCTCCAAGCAGACTCCAGAAGGTAATTTCAGCAGAAGCACTACATGTCTATTGTATCCGCAGCTATCCTTCCCAAAGTATAATCTAGTCCTTGGAAGGAGGTACTTGACAACCTGGGAATGAGACCAGACTTTAATACTTCTTATGCCACATCATTTATTTGACATCTCTAGTTCCTGGTTACTCTACAGATTAAAATTGCATATTTTATATATAATATGATGTATTGTTGTCGATTTAACAACGCAACAGTAAACAAAGTAATTCAAATTAGCTCCTCTGCTTTTGCTGACTGTTTTTTGTTTTTAGTTACATTCAGAAGCCATGATTTAACTTATATTCATTATATGTTTTCAATTTTTTTTTTTTTATTGCTTGTAAATGATCTGAATATCCTTTCACTGCTAGTCTTATCACTTAAAGAATCAGAGATTTGCTTTAATATTCAAGACAAATTGTCCAAACTAACACAATTATCCCCAGAAAATATGATTAGCTTTACAGAAATGCCACTGGATTTGACACACATGTTCAACTATGACTCATTATCAAACCGTGTGGTCGTTCAGCTCCTCTTGGCCTCTGGTTTCAGATCCAAAGCTTTGCTCTGTGTCATTTGTAATGTGGTCCTGGACTGCAGTCCATTTTTTTGTGCCACTCCACAAACTATTGCTCTCTCCTGAGCTTTCAGTTTTCTCTCCACTGCTCCCACCCTCCGCCTTATCAATGGGACACAGCTGAAGTAAACATTGTGTCTTGCATATAATTCTATGGCAATCCCCACCAGCAGGGATAAGCTTATGGAGCAGATGTAACTCATGAGCTAACTTTTTGATTCACCTCACTGGAGGATGTCTAACAGGATCTGTCTTAGTAAAGCTTATGTCCAGTCATTTCAACAGCATTTATAATTCATGAAGTAAACACTTTTTTTTTTGGCTCCTACTTACACTCCATCACATGTGTATGAGCTAAAGCCGAGCTCCCCAGTTTGCATTTCAAATAATCCCTCTTAAACTGTGGCGCTGACACATTTTTGAACAGGTGGAACCTAAAGAGCTCCATGTTGCTGCTTTCCACAGTTTAACACTAATGTGCTATGAAATCTACGGCGGGCTGAGAGTAAACCTAAACACGAGATTTTCATTCTGATTTAATGGCTCCATTTTGCTAATACTGCAGGTGTGAAGAGACGAGGAGACGTTTAGAGGCTTTTTCCTGCGTTTGTGTGAGTTAAAGTGATATATGAAACCAAAAGAACAAAACTATCAGTGTGGCCATGCTTTGACTCCATGCACGCTCGAGAGAACATGCGGTTAGAAAGCACTCACATCAGGGACAAGACTGTAATGCTTTTCTGGGAGCATTTGTGTCACACTGATACATTGAATTGGACATTAGAAGGTAATTTATTTTGGTTTATTCAGCTTATGAATTTTTTTTTTATTCATTACTCCAAGACAAGACCATTTGGTGTCAATTTTCTCTGCAGTCTCATGTAACAATGTTGAGACACACTGCAGCAATTTAACTGACAATAAAAAATAGCCTAAAGTATGATCTAGTGTGACGCAGGACTTGGCAGAGCTCATGAATATTCCTAACATGGAGTTTTATCTTTCAGATAAATAACACCAATAAGAATCTGATACTTTGCCTGCAGATTGGCTTATTTTGACTTTTAATGCATTCTTCTTTTTAACAAGATTTAGACTAATGTTCACAAAAAAGGTGTGATCAACACTGCAGATTTTTAGCAATAGAAACAGGAAATAAGCTGAATGTTATTATTCTCAAGGTCATCGCAAAGCTCCTGCGTTGACTTTTTTGACAGGCAGGATAACTGGCTGAAAGCTTTGACATTAAGCGACAGGAGCAGCAGTGAGCAGAGAATTATCAGTTTCAAAAGGCAGCCTTACTGCGACACAGGTCGAGATGTTGAAGTATGAGGTGGGATCAAAAACTTGCGAGTCTGTCAGGAGCGCTGCACAGCTGCGAGGATGAGGAAGGTGCAAGCGATAACTTTCATGAGTAGGCTTTCCATCTAATATTGCTTGATCATCATCAGCACCTGAGTTACACATGTTTTTGTGACCACTGGTACAACTTTATGTTGGTTCATGGCCAAATACATGCAAAATTTAAAGATTTTTGTTTGTCGTTGGCCAGGTTGCCTCCTGTTGCCTCAAGACAGCAATGTACCAACAATTTATGTGACCAAACCCAATTTAAAGACCAAAGGTGAGTCAGAAAGGTTAAAATACATTTGCTACTTACACAACATGGGCACTGATCATGAAAATGACAACCACATTAGTCACAAACTAGCAATGATCTTTGCACTGTACGCCGCTTTGCAGTGGGTGGAGCTTAGGGCCTTTAGTCTTGTAATATGATGAAATTTAAACAGAACCAATGTGTTCCTTGCAAAAGAAGTAGATTTATATTAACAGTGCCATGGATCACATTCGCACCGCACAGTGGAGCTATAGTTCAAAAAAGGCATTGGCCCTTGACACTGATGCCATTACATTTCTAATAGATGTGCTGATATGTATGTCTTTACATACTGATCTCACCCTGCGTAGCACACCTTGGGGAATCACTGGCTGTAATAAAGAATCAGCATTTCCAGTGAAGGACTAGTCCCTGACAGAGGTTGGGTTTGTTTTCACACTATTAGCATTTTTATTATTATTTATGTGTTTCTGTTATTCTTCTGTATCCATTATGCATTATTTAATTTTCCCTGGTGTATGAGAGCCATGTTATGAAGTGGATTTGTTGCTGAGCGTGAACCTCTATTGTCTCTGAACTCATGATTGAATACACCATGAGCATTTAGAGCAAGTGGCTGACAGCGTGTAGAGAAGAAATGATTCGAAATTAAAAATTTAACATTCAGGGGGCATGAAAATCTGCACAACCCGTAGCTACAGTTCATGTGGCTACAGGCAGAGTGCCTGTTTGAAAATCACCCACCCCCACAAAACCACACACTAATGTAAACCGAGAAGCATGTGTAGCGTTAAAGACTGAAGCAGCCTCAGAGTCTGTACTGAGGTCAGGCCTATTTAAGGAGCAGACAGCCTGACTCCTGCAGGGACCAGGCAGAGGAAATAACAGACTAACACATAGAAGAAGAAGAGAGAAGGACACACGCTGTAGGAAGAAAAAAGAGGCGACCAGTTGTTTTGAGATGAACACCAGTCACTCAAAAAGACAAACCAGACACAGGCAAATATTTGCATTGTTCTGTGGACACTGGTGTCTGTGCTCGTCTTTTATGCACACACTATGGACATGAGTACAGATGTGCTGAGCATGCATGTGTCAGGGGAGAGAGTGAGTGTGTGTTTCTGTGTGTGTGTGAGAGAGAGAGAGAGAGAGAGACAGAGAGTGGAAAAAATTGGAGTGAAGGAGAGGGAGTGTGAGTCACAAAGTCTACACAGAGTTCAAACCGAAGGAAAGTAATGATTCCCTCTCAGACAGCGAGAGTCCTGATTTTTTTTTACTTTCTTTATCTGTGTGTTTGGGTGTGAGTGCGTGTGTGAGTGTGTGTGCCCTTGTAGTTATATCTTTGTTAGGATAAGCGTCAGACCTTGAGAAAGTCATAATAGAAAGGTTGGCATATTTTGACTGGTCCTATCGTCTTTATGGGATTAAAAAAGCAAGAGTTTCTTTTGTTCGTTCATGCATTAAGGCACGAGTGTCCTACAAACAAAGACAAACAATAAAAGTCTCACTTTATCAAATGCAGCACTCACAGTTTTTGCTGCTACGACTTCACTTGGTCTTGTAAGGCCGTTTAGTGGCTAATGTTCACTTTAGAAAGATACGCTGAGTAACTGAAGTATATAACTGGCACCAGGACCAAACTGACAGCTGGTTGACAAGTGCTGCAGTCACATTTAACCTCAAGGAACTGATTTTTTTTGCCACTTGGGAGCTCAAGAAGCAAACTTTAAACATCACGCTTAACTTTTATGAACTTATCAGTTCAGCTATGGTTATGGAGCAACAATAACACCTTTAAATTGTGTTTTCGGCCATCTGGTTGATGAAAGTACAATTTTCCCTCCAATTTAGCTCTGCTTTTGTTTTTCCTCCAACTCCTGAGGGAAATATCTGTAAAACTGTTTAGAGTCTTGATGGCTGTCATCATCGTAGTTTTTTTGGAGACAGAAGTGATCACATTTGGAGAAGAGGGTGAAGTTGTAAAGGATATGCTTTGCTTTCAATGACAACAAGCAGAAGGCCGGAGGATGCTGTCACCCAGAATGACCATGGCCTTAATTCTGTGTAGCTCTAAGCTTTAGTTTAATTTAAACAAGAGCTTTTTTAAATACTCAACCCTATATACTTGTCATGAGCGGGGGGGACTAGCTATAGAAACAAAAAAGTTGTTTTTTGTTTTTTCCATGTATTTATATTTTTACTAAACTGTAAACATGTTTATTTCTGCAGTAAAGTTAGGCATTTTAATAAGAGGGTTTGTGTTGTTAGACTTACTTTTGGAGCCCGCTGTAAGTGACCACTTGAGGGAATTCACATTTGGACCTTCTGCAGAGGCTCCAGTTTTCATCCCCCGAAGATTAAAATGCAGGAGAACAGCAGAGTGCAGAAGATAATTCTCTATTTAATCACTTTTTTAAATGAAAATGAAATGAAATATGGGATTGCAAACCATCCAACAAAAATGTGAAACCCAAAATATGTGAAATGGCAAAAAAAAATCACAGCTTCATCATGGCTGTAATTCCTCTCCTTCGGTTTGCATTCCTGTGTTTTTTGCTTATTTTGTTTGTCAATCACAGCTTTTCCTTGCACTTATTAATCTCCCTTTGTTTTCTTTGCACTTCTCAGTTTTTATTTACACCTCTCGAACACATGAAAGAACCTCTTCTTCTATTGATCCAAGAGTTGGGGTCTTATAAGCACAGATGTAGTGTATTTTCATTTATGTGCCAATGCACTGCTGAGGTAAAGTGTGTCCCCTACATTAAATAGAGTGCAGTTTGAAAGCTGCCATTGGAAAAAAGCTCAAAAATGTACTGCCTATTACCAAAGATATTTAACAAATTTGCAAGCCTCACATATATCAGTCTTTTATATATTCAGTCACATAATCACCACATTACACACCCAGTCGACAAACTGTTATAATACTGTTGGCTTTTGTTTTGTCCCTGTGGATTGATGACCTGTGGCTCTACCAAATTTTCAAAAGGACACAGTTTGTGAAGGCCAAAAGGCTGCAAATGGCTTGTTAAAGAAAGACCTGCATTGTGATTTCTTACCTCCTTCCACTGGAATTTGAGATAAATTCTTTCAATTTTATTTTGAGAAATAAGGCAGCATTTACATGTCAGCTGTCAGACAGCTGGTGAGGCTGCAGCTCTCTCTGTTTTTCAAGATAGTACAAATATATAAACAAGGGGATTATGTGTTACATTTTACACTTTCCCAGTTTGTAATATCACATGTTCTCACAGCTGTCTGTGCTTTTCAGGTTGTTTGAAGGTGGGAAAAACAGACACTTTATAAGATGAGAGTTTTTGTTGGATTTAAAATTCCTCTTACAGAATAGTTGCAGTTCAGTGTTAGCTTAACCCAACTGTTAAAAAAGTGAAAGGGGTCAGACCTGAAGCCTCCAGAACCAACCCGGACTGCATTAAAGAGCACTGCCTGTGGTGGAAAGATGAAGAGTTTAGGTAAATGTAAGAACCGCACTGAAAAAGTGTTTGGTAGAAATGCAGCTCAAATATCATGTGATTTAAGCCAGGTGAAAAAAAAGTACCATCCATTTATGATACATTGTGGATGTATTGGACTGTACACTTTCCTTTCTGACAGTTGGATTTCATCTATTCAGGTTATGAATTGATGGTATTTGAACTGTAAATTATAGAGATGGTTTTAACCAGGAGGAGAAACTCTGGTTTCTGGTCCCTGTCCGTTCTCTCTGCCTCTCAGTCATTAGTGACACAATGACCCTTCAGCTACCAGCCCCTCTAACCATTAAAAGCTCTGCGGTTTCACTCCAGCCTCTCTGTGGATTATTGCACACCACAGTGAATTATGCAGGAGCATAAAGCTCCTGTGTTTGGCTAAGAGGAGAGCTCACCCCCCTCTCTGTGAAGTACTGCAGATAGCTATGAAAATGAATGCAAGGACATGGAGCTCCACTGCGAGTGTGGTCATCAGAGAAACCTTTCTCACAAACACAGTTTGAGGTCTGCACCAGTAAAGCTCTAATAATCTCAGCATTCATTCCTCTCCATTGTAATAACACCATTTCCTCTCCTCAGCCTCTGCATTAATTTGCATTCTTCTCTTTGAAGACTTTTGTTAGGAATCATTCTGGCTCCTAATGGAGCTCTGTAATTAAGACAGAGGAATCATTGCGCATATTGACACCCTTGGTGTTATCTTTGTTGTACAGATAAGTGGCTAATACAGCTGAAATAAAAAACTCATTTTGTTTATTTGTGCTCCTGCCAGTGTAGCACAAAATTGCAAAACCATGGGTCAAACCATCGATTTATTTTCAGCATGAAAGAAGGAAAAAGATGGGTTATTAAAGATAAATGCTGAGTAAATAAATCTACTACATGTCTTTATTTTCATCTCATAATAATAAAAAAGAAAATAGCCACGATAATGAGAAGAGAAAAAGGCTTTTTTATTCCAAGGGAGGTTGAGAATCCATCACATGACTTCTCCCCAGTGTGCATCAGCCTCTGCCTGGGGTCCCTGAGCTGCTGCTGCTGGGACCATAACAAAACAGCCATTTACTGCACAGAGACGCACACAGACGCAATGATGCAGAAATGGGTCTACATGCTGAACTAATCATGTAACTGAAATCTCAGCAACAAATGCAATCATACGATTGCACACCAACACGGGACATGATTTAAGTGCATCCCAATTCACCTCTTCCAAGATCAGAGACACTGTAAAACTGTTTCTTCCTGTCACATCTGACAACTCCTTCAAGTTTCATTTTAAAATCCAGCAGAAAAACGGCTGCAACAATTAAATCCGTGGCAGCAGGTGCTCCTCCAGTAGGAATTATAGGAACTGTAAGGGTGTTTGAGTTGCTTATCTGTCAGAATCTCAACCATATATTTTCAAACTAACCTGCAATTTGCTGTTTTCGAAACGCCTTCGAAATGATCTGAAGCTAGCAGATAGCCACATCTTCAGCAGAGACGTTCGCTAAAGCGATGACACTGAGTAGTTATGGAGCTCATGCTTTTTATGTTTGTATACGGATGATTAGGTTTCACTAGAGCTGATGTTTTTTCAGCGTGTGTGGAGCTTGTGGGGGAAGAAAAGACCCCCACAATTTGACCGTCAGTCATGCCTAAGGATGAGATTTCTCCTACAATAACATCCCAAAAAAATGTATGCATATAAAATAACACCAGGAAAAAAAAAAAAAAAATTAATACATGTTGGGAAAGATGAAAAAAAAAACTGAAGGAGTAAATGAAAGCGTTTGCGAAAAATAAGACAGAGAATAATGTGTTTATCCTGAAGTGGGTTTGGCTTTGCTCTGGCCTCTGCTCCTTCTCGGTGCCTCCAGCTGCTTTGTGCTCCGATGTGTCCAGTAAAGACTGATGTTGGTGGACTGAGTGTTCTCCCTGCAGGCAGAGAACCACAGATGTAGCCATGTTAGTCCTGAGCGGCTCCTCCTCTGATGTCTACTTAATTTTTTGACCCCAAGGTGCGGCATCTTGGGGGTTTGGAGGGCCACTGGAGGAGGGTTGCTGTTCAGTTGAGGACATTACGGGAAAGAGATCAGAGGACACCTGAGCGTGCTAATATCTTCATTCTTGCCTGGAAGGTAAATGGATGTAGCACATTAAAATTTCGACCACTGATAGCGGTGATGGTGGCTGCAAACATGCATGGTGCCATGTTTGAGAGTGCAGGCAGCGTTTGCCTCGAGGTGCTCCGTGAGTGTGAGCTCTTGGTGTTGGTGCTCTGTGTTTTAAATGGAGAGCAGCAGGGCACATCTCTGTTGCCGTGGCTGCTGGCCATGTGTTAAGATCCTAGCAACAACCTCTATGACCGAAATCTCAGAAAAAGCAAGATTAATAACAAGATTGGCTAATTGATCTCATAAACATTGTTTATTAGCCCACAGTGAATGTTCAAACCTTGAGGCTGATAATGCTTCAGTTGTTTTTTTTAAGTTAATATGTTTGTTCACTGCTGTCAAAAGGTCATATATATATGAGATACACTCCTTTATTGTTCACTGTATGGCCTGCATTAGTCTTATATGAAGATTAAGACTGAGAATTGTGATGATATGTAGGAGAGGCAGAATAGAGAAGAGCCATTATGCAGTATCACAGGTCAATTCCTCGAAACTTAATGCAGATTCATATTTCTGTAAATGTGGTCTTAAATCACTCTGCAGCCAGACATTAACATCTACACATTTGCATAAAGTGGTCTGCAGAAATTTGTCTCACATCATCTGCATGCACATGCAAACATTACAAGACACATCAAACCAGTCTCCAGCACCAAAGGTAAAGGTAAAAAGAAAAAAAATACCGGTACCTGAAGTGTAGAGATGCTGAATTGTGTCAGAAAAGCAGCTTAAAACCGGTGTTTCGTTTAAAAATTCTAGTATACACAAAATTTAATTTAAAATCCAGACAGGAATTGAATTTAGTTATTGAGTTTAATCAGGTTTATTTCACTTACTTAACTGTAAGAGAGGAGACGATTATGAAGCTGTTTAATTTCATTTTAAACTTACAAGCTTTTTTTTTTCCCTCCAAGAGAAGCTTAAAGCAGCGTCACACCTCTACATGTCACTCTGCTGAGACTCCGGCTGGTTTCCATCCACCGCGAGCATCACGACATCCCTTCCTAATTTCAACTAACAACCAAAGATGACTGCTGTCACAAACTGTATTCTGCAAAACAATGAAGCAAAGTTAAAAAAAAACACACACACACAAACACACACACACACACACAACTTCCTCGTCAGTGTGACTGACAGTGCGGCTGGTCGTTCTGGTCCTGCTGTCTGAAGTCGTGCGTTAATGCCAGGAGGAATTAAAAGCCAAGTCTGTTTTCCCTGTGAACACAAGCGTTCATCGCCTTGTCTGCTGCTGTGTAAACATGCTTAAGCAGCAGAAACTACACTAAGAAACCGAACAGAGAAACTTTGCCAGGGCAAAATCCCGACAGAGTGCAGCAGAAAGAGAAATCCTCCTGCCAAACATTTGTTATGTCTGTGATCACTCGAACTAACTCCTCGCAGAGTGCTGTCCTCGTTTCTTTCAAAGCAGCTGCTGCAATGCAAATGCAGAAGTTTTAAAGCTCCTCTCCAGGCACTGATTAAACTCCTAAAAAGTCATCTCTGTTTATCAAAATTACTTTTATATTTGGTTTATTTATATTTTCCTTACACTGGCTTCAATGTCCCTCTGCTTGCACATCTTTGTCATCTTCACCTCTATCTCCATCCATTTCTCTACTTGTAAAACACACAAACCTCATCAGCAGCTTTTCTATCTTGCAAATTGTTGCAAGGTAACTTCCTCCATCAACAGGCCCCAAAAGCCTTTTAAAATGCACGTGCACATTTGATAGTAATTTATATGTGACTTGGCTAACATTAGTTAACATTACCAACACACTGCAGGTTTTATTGGACACAATCAACAGAAAAAAACACAAGCAAAACAAAAATTCACTAACTGAGCAACATATTGGCTTGTATTCACTGTATTCGCAGGATAAATGGATGAAACAGCTTCAGGCTTTGATATAGTTAAGTTTCGTGGCCAAACAGTGTTTTGGAAAAAGGCTGACTGCTGCTGCAGGCTCTCAAAGTTCTCACATCCTTTGGTAACAGATGAAGGCTCAACGTTTCAAACTTCACAACTTCAGTTTAACCTATAACTGTTTGGTTTGTCTTGAGCAGGCTGGGTTCACCAAGCAGTTCACAGGTTTACAGACAGAAAGCAGATATGTTGGAGGCTTTTCAGCATTTTCAAACTTGATCAGAATACATCGTTTGTAACCATCATCATTCTTAACCATCATCATCCTCAGCGGCCAAAGAGACTTCTTCCTTTTTCAGGCCAGGAGTCAAGATAAAAATAAGCACTGAAATAATGTGGCATGACATCAATGAGAAAATCAATGACTAAAAAAGTTTTATCTGGATAATTTTATATAATTTTCATTTTTCAAAGTTATTATGTAGATGCACTGCACCCAAAGGTGTCATCAAGCACCTCAGACTTGTCGTAAAAATATGTGTTGATTTTTGACTTGAAGTTAAAACAAAACGAGTGATCTGAAGATGATATTCAGCTCTGGGGGTTTTAAATGACATTTTCTACATTTTTCTTACATTTCATTGACTAACCATTAAAAAAAAAGATAATTGACTGATTAATTACCAATAAAAAAAAAGTTATGCTCCTCCTGAAAACAACACATTTGCAATCTGTGCACAGAAAATGTCCTGCTGCTTAAAAACAACAGATGTGTCCAGCTTGAACATCTCAATGTGGACTGTTTTGCTGCAAGAGGAAAGAGAAAAACCGGGAAAAGCTCCCTTAATGCTCCAAGGACAAAAAAAATATTTGTGAGCAAGCCGTTTAGCAGTCACGGACTGGCGCACGGAGCTCGGGGCGAGGAGTGGGCACAGATTAAGGCCTCGGCAGGGCACAACCTTTGTCTTGTTAATTCGTCTAAGAGCGCTGACGCAGCAAACCCCAATAAGTTCAGTGAAGCTCATTCGGACACTGTGACCTTACATAAACACTGACTTATCAACTCTCATGCACAGATGGCTAAAGTATTGCTCTTCTCCCCCATCCATAAGAGACTTATTTAAGGCTGCTATAATTGCTTATTGTCTGTCAGTATTATACAGCTTAATCTGCAAGTATTTGGATTCATTTTTTTATTGGGATAGCTCCATAAAAAAAGGAGGAACTGGGTGAATTCACCTCCACAGATGGGATGAAATAAATAAAGAGCTGTGAGGGTTGAAAGTGTGGACATTTGCAGGGTTAATTTGAGACAAATCATCCTTTCTCATTGAACATTGCAGAGGTGGAAACCTTGTCTTGTCTTCCAGCCATTAAACTGAAAACTGTGTACACAACCACTCTGTGAAAAAAACCCCAAAACACCCTTTAAGCTGAGAGTCAGCACTTTGCACCTCTTTGTTTTTTCTTCTAAACTCAATTCACTGTAGCAGAAGAACCAATTCAACAAAAAAAAAAAAAAAAATGTGCTTCTGTTCAGACACTCCCAGACTGCACTGAGGGTGATAATAATGTATGAAGTGTAATATTTTAGGGGTTTTTTCTCCATTTCCTGAAATTGCTGTAACACCTCGCCCTACCACAGGTGTGGACAAGGACATCTCCTAATCATTTTTTTCTCTCTGTTTGTGGAACAACTGCGCTAAATTCAACCAATTTTCCCTCAATAAACAGCATAAGACAGATGGAGCACTTTCATCCAGTCAGCAAATCATGTTGGGCAAGATTGATGTTCTCTTGCTTTATTTCTCCCTCACACACACACACGCAAACACACATTCCCCCTTCTCATTTCTCTCAGATGGTTTTGTATGGTGTGTATTTGTGTGTGTGTGTGTGTGTGTGGTCAGTAGCAGTTGCTCTAAATTGGCAATCCTATGAGAGCTCCGCCACTTCGGTCCGCAGCCTTCCTCTAATCATCATCTTGTTGAGGCACAAAAAACAAATATTGACCAAAGAAAATATGCAGTGTGAGATGAATCGTCATCGCCGAGTTTATTGTAGTTTCCACTCCTGCTGCCATTACTAGGAACCAATTAATGAAGTGAAAGAAGATGGATCGGAACTTTGAGGTTTAATAAAGTGAGTCAAGCTCGTGCCTGACATGAAACATCATGGCGCTGTTATTGCATTTAGAATAAAGACACTTCTGCTTCACCAGAACACTGTCCTCCCCTGTCTTTATTTGACTTTAAATCGTCTGTGGATTTTGATACTGATTCCTAGAGATCCTGCACTATCCATCCCGTTATAGCAGGTACTCTAAGTAATTGGTGTAAAATCCTTCTTGTTCCATTGTGTTTTGGTGACAGCTTGTCGATGATCTCGAGGCTTCCTCCTTTAGCTGCAGGCATTTATTATCCACACTAGTCTTCCACATTGTGGGTTTGGCAGTGATTTCTGTTGAGGTCAAAAATCTTCCTCTGTCAGTCGTGCACCGGCTGTTATTTTTGGGTAATGTAAGACCTAACAGCCCTTGGAGAGTTTTAGACACAGCGCGAGGAACATCAGCAGGAGAAAAAAAAAAAAGAGCAGCAGTTTTTACGGCGAGACAAGCGTCTTTATAAAACATGGCTGCCATTTTTTCCTTTGATCTAAACATGGATTATTTAAGAGGAGGATTTGTTGTCAGTTTAAACACACTTCTTTGTGAAATCAGAAAAAAAAAATTGTAGTGTTATATTGTCTCCTTCTGCTCCTTTTCAAACATTTACACCAGCTACTGTGTCACGCAATGAAGATTACCGCGCGGGGTCACCAGATGGCAGAGGACCGGGCATTATGGAAAAGGGGGTCGTGGCTTAAAGGAGATGTTTGTAAATATTTACATTGCTATGATAATACCAATATGGATGCATTAGTGAAGTGCATTTGAAACGGGGGCACCCACCTCATGTAATTTACTTAGACCTATTGTGAGTGGAGGGAGTGACCCCTGCAGGTCATTAAAACCCATCCAGATAATTGTTATTTAGCCGGATATCATCGGGAAATCACTCAAAATATAAACACTCTGAGAAAGTCCCTCGATTTCTACACTTTAAAACAAGGGAGGAAAAAAAAAAGCTGAGTGTTTCCCTGAGGGAGACAATTAGCAGAAGCACAATCCCACGTTTCATCTCAGAAGAATCTCCACTTAATCTGTGCTGTATTTTCCACTCGTTTCTCTGCAGCGCCTTCATTCACATTCTGGGCAGAGCGGATCTATCGCTGGCTGGCTTTCTTGTGAAAACTTCAATATGGATCCATGTTTCTGACTGACTTTGTACTTTGGAAGGTCATCTGCAGGTTAAGACCAGCAGTGTTTAGAGAAGAAAACCCCAGTTAACTTACAGTCATCATTACAGTGCGTTATTCTCAAGTAAAGTCCCTGTGGGAGTTTTAACATGAGGCTGTTTCTTTTTTTTTAGTTGACTGTAAAAGATAGAAAAACAATGAGACAAAAAAAGTGGTGGTGTAATGTTTTGACTTGTGATTGCAGAGTTACAACAGAATTTTAACCAATATAAAAAAAGAAAAAAAAATCATGTATCTTCCTTGGGTAACTAAGAGCCAGCAGTTGAAAGTGACTAAATACATAAACTTGGTGCTATAAGTAAAGTACAAATACCCTGAATTTTTATATCCAGTCTATGCTGATTTATACTTCTATGTTGTAATGTAATATATCTACTGTAATATATCGATGTAGATATTATCTACTGAATTTATTTCACTACTACAGTGACCTTCTTTATACAAAAAAAACATGTGTTCATAGTATTAAATATGTTGCACTGTAGATAAAAGCTGACAGACTCTCTCAGGTGTTTTCATTTGTGCTGCTGTTTAAACCTGCTTAGATCAGAGTTTTGTGAAGATGCATGAGGATTAACATGAGGTCATTATGTATTTAAAAGTTGTGATTCAACTGGAGAGCAGGTGATGACCGAAGCAAAATGCTTTAATGCTTGTTTGTACAAGTTATTATGTTGTGTGGATAAAAAAATCATCTTTGAGAACTTTGAAGACCCCGTCAATTAACGCTCTAAAATAAAGGAGCCATTTTGGATTCTGAGTAACTTCTACATGTTTTACTTCAAGTAAATTTTGGTGGTAATAGTTTTATTCTAGTAGTCTTGTGCTTATTTTTATGCTGAACTATTGTTGCTTTTAGCAAGTACAGGACCTGAGACCTTCTTCCACCTGCTGAGAGCCTGATGCAAACAGTATCAGGTACACACAGACCAAAAGTTTGCCCCTAAATTTTCCTTTAAGAGCCCATTTGCCCCCAAAACCCAATAAATTCCTTTCAGTTTGCTCTTTATAGTTTACAGCCCTGGAGAGTGTTAAATTTCCAAACTTCAATTTGTCTTTTTGGGCCACTACAATAAAAGTAAAGAGTATATCTTCAAATAAGTGGATTATGAGGTCAGCCTTGATAACCTTTCATGATCTAATGCAGCCTGACCACTGACACTTGCATCTGACAGTCCTGTACAAATTCAGATTGCCCACAGGGGCTTGGCAAAGAATTGGGTCTTGATTTAGGCTAATCTTAGGGCAGGAGAGCCAATACTTCTTTGATCTATATCACAAAGGAGACAGATTGCCAATAGTCAGTGGCAACGCTCGCCAACACAGCATAAACCCCCAAGTTTAAAAAAAAAAAAAAAAAAAAAAATTCACAGTGAAACAGCACAAATGATACTGGTGTCACACTGGGAGAAGCACCAGTGCTCAATTCCCCTGAGCTTAGGAGAAACAGATAAAGCTAGTGAAAAGGCTTTGTGTCAAGCTCCATTAATCCATGGCTGTGCTTAAGAGCTGGCTGTTAAATCATCTGTGAGTGTGCAGGAAGGTGGCTTAGTGCTGATGTTGCACCTCATTCCACAGATGGGAAAACACTGAAACACCACGAGTGAGCCTTCATTCCCCCAAACTGAGTCTCAGGAGCTCAGTCTTTGCTCTTTTTTATTGTTCCGCCTTCAGCAACAAATTCTCAGCCACAATTCCCTCCCGTTTTCCCGGGATGACAACAAATGTATGTGATTTATTGGAGCAGGTAACAACTCGCTGTTGTTTGAACAATGTGTTCAATTAGTGCTTCATCAAAGTGTAAATTGGGCTGATAAAGCAGCAGCACCCTTCCGCGGCTCGGCTTTGATGTTGAATTGTGAACAGTTTGATGTACAGGAGAGCTACATGCAAAAAGACAATGTTACAATGCAATATGCACAGAGAGAGAAACAGGATTTATTCGTCAAGAGCTTTGAATGCACAGCCATAAAATAATTCAGCTTATTCCTCCGTGTCATAGACCACCATTGTTGTCCAAAACACATCAATTAGCCACACTGTATGGGTGAGATGTTTCTTCATAATGAGGAGGAGGATGTGATCTATTTTAGGTCAATCCCACATGCAAACACATTTTTAAAAATTACAGTGTTTTTATGACCTGTTTTTTAAGATTTAATATCTTTGGGGGTTTTCACACCTGAAAGTCCAGACCAAGGTCCAAACAAAGCTTCATGTTTTGTCATATTCTAAGACAT
This sequence comes from Acanthurus leucopareius, assembly GCA_029814765.1. Lineage (NCBI taxonomy): Eukaryota > Metazoa > Chordata > Actinopteri > Acanthuriformes > Acanthuridae > Acanthurus > Acanthurus leucopareius. Next base: position 4,924,266 of record JAQMCX010000043.1, on the reverse strand, counting down.
TTGTCTCTGTTAGTTCTGTTGGTTTTTACATAACTACATCCTGTTGTCATCACCTTAGAGGCCAGCATGTCCCTATACTGGTTTGTGAATGGACATGGATCTGATGGGAACCTATTAGAGATTCTTAAAAGACATTCAATTATGATATTTACCTTTAAATACTGCTTAGACTGTTTTATTTATCCTCAAGCAATGTTGTCTCATCCTGTCATGTTTTCTCTCTCTCTCTTTCATCCCCTCTGAGAAAGGCTGAAAAGTGTCAACAATTTTTTCTTTTTTTTTTTTTCCAGTTGATTTTTCAATAAAATTGTCCGACCATATTTTATCCCTTCCTCTTTCCATGACTGCCACAACTTCTTTTTCCTAAGTTTTCCAAAAATAAAGAATAAAATGCTTTCACACTGGAAACAAACTGCACCACGGTTCAATCTGATCTGGACCGTGACCACCTCTTTTGATCAGACCAAAATCCGGTTGTTTGGTCGGGATCGTGGTCCAGGGGAAGTTTCACACCTGCAGTTTTGGCTCAAACGGCTCAAACTTAAAGTCTGAAAGCCTGAACTGAAGGAGGTGGGTATGAAAGCCCCTCAAGGACAAAAAAGAGTCAGAGTCAAGGTAATGTTAGACAGGAAATATTGAGATACTGTCGGTTCTTATCTTTTTATGAAATTCCTCAACAATAACAAAAAATTGAATACTTCCAGCCTTGGAGATATTACGGTTTATTAACTAATTCTGCCCCTTAAATTAGGAGAAAAATTTAAATGTAAATGCATGATTCATCTCGCAGGGAACGGAGGATTAAATCTGCAGGTTGAAAATCCTGTCAGGATTCGGTCCCTGCTGCCCCTGTGGATGTCAAAAGTGAGTTTCCCGTCTGAGGAGCCTTCAGGGCTGATAAAGTACTCCAGAATTTTGCCTCTTAATGGCTTTTAAACAGTGTGGTTGTTAAGGGAAAGGAGCGCCTCCAGGCTCAACATTACTTCATGCAAATGCAGAGAGGGCAGAATTAGAATTCATAACCGCCTGTCCGTCAACAGAGAATTCACGTTTCACTCATTTGAAACAAAATGAATGTATTTAAAAAATCAATACAGATTTCTCTCAGAGGTGCTTATTCTGCCCGATGAATCTATGAATGTGTAATTGGGAGGAAACTTGCTCACAAATTAAGAGATAAATGAGATATATTACAATGCATTTGTGTGGCTGGAGAAAATGATCTGTCCGTGTTTGTCTCACAGTAAAAAGAAAATCCATGTCTCTATTTAAAAGTTGATGAGCTGCTATAAATAATTTATGGTTTCAACAATAAAATATTGGCCCAAGTGAAAATATGCTGATTTTCCACGCCAGTTATCGCCCCCTATCTCTGAGGTTTTTTATGGTAGGCAATGTTAATTAATTAAAAATTTTATTCCATTACATATAATACATAGATTCGTTTTACATAGGCTATGCTTAAATGTCTGAGGTAAATGTCTGTGCAGCACTGTCATCTTTATTTTTACAATCAATAGAAAATATAAGCTGATGATAAAAAACAGTTTGTTCAGTTTTCTTTCACTTTAACCACATGATGGTGCAACAAGAACTGTTGTTTATACTAATATGAGTTACTGCACTCAAGTCAGTGCTCAAGTTTCGGCCTGTTTAAGCAGCTACAAGGAGCTTTCAGCTTGATATGAAACAGTCTTTGATGCCCTTATATGATCTACGCAAGAAACAAGACTGTTGGCGAGAAGACTGAGTGTTCCTACATGGTTGTTTTTAAGGACTGTCCCTGCAAACGCTAATGAAAATTAGACCACAGGGGGGCTCAGTTTATATTATCCCAGCAGGAGTTAAGAAAAGAGTGGCATGTAAGCCAGTTTACAGAAACAGGATTGTATTTTTGATGTTATATTTTGTGCTTATGGCTGGTATTTGAGCAGATCAGCGAAGAGAAACAAGAAAGAAGAAGAGTAAAAATGGGAAAAACTACAGGTCAAATAAATATGTAGCATTTTGTGTCGCCCTTCTTATTAAACATTACTAGTGTACGTTGATAAAGGTAGCTTTAGCTTAACAAAATTACTGCTAGAAAACTGAACCTGTAAGCTACAGCATTACATGTCACCGTATTTAAACTGTAAGTTAAAATACATAGCCACATGGCACCAACATTTCCTCATAGCAATGCATCCTGCAACAACCTGTGTCTCTAAATTTAAGAGAAAATAGTGTACTTTTTGAATTTTAATACGCTCATTTGTTGACCCTTGTTAGTACATAATTACCTATAAATATTTCACAGAAAAACATGTGGTGAGACACAACAATATTTAAGTAGTTAAAACTTACTATTCATTGACAGCCTCAACAGCAAAACTTGTCCCACATATAAATAAAATCAGTATCAATAACCAAACTAAAAAATCTGGAATTGTTGCAGAGGAAACTTATATTATATATAGATAGATAGATATATTTGAAGAACTTTCTTTGAAAGGTTGATGCATGAATTGAATCACATCCAGGCACACAGGAGGAGGCTTCAGTGTTACTTCAAGTGGGACGGCAGCAACCAGCTGTGAAATCGCTGCAGCTCAGGTTTGTGTCTCTGTGCCCAGTTCTAGTCGGACATTTTTCTGACCCACAGGTTAAGTAACCGGGTTCCAGAGAATAGATAAATCCAGTTCAGTAACAAGTTGTACATTTTTATGTCTTTTTTTAGGTACAGCACACCTTTTACAATCCCTGAAGACCTTCTGTTTCAAGAGCTTAAAGAGCAAAGAACTCTTATTTTAACAGGTTAAGCTACAATTTTGGGCAAATAGAAGAAGCAAAAGATTGGAAATGACACGCTGAACATCTGAGACTGAAAGAGTCAAACAAGGTCATTTCAGATTTGTACTCAGGAAATGGATTTAAAACAATTTTTTGGAGCAACTAACCTTACCAAAGTTTGCAGTTGTGACAGGAGGCAAAACACTGTCAGATGATGTGAACAAGCAAGAGGAGGACAGACAAGAAAAGACTATATAGCTGCTGCTGTAGGTACTATGTATTTTTTTAACTGCCCTTCAAGTACAGTTTATGTCCTTCAAATTCATACAGTAAAGAATCTACAGACACTCAGCGACTCTGTGAGGCTGACCTTGCATGGCAATGGCGCTTGAAACTAAAAAATAATGACAGCCAGCTTACAAAGCACAGTGATAAGGCTAACATGCTGTTGTTTATCCTGTAGGCCTTTATCTTGTTATGTTGTCATGCTAATATTTGGTAGTTAGCACTAACACACGCAGAGTACAGTTGACACTCATGGAAATGTTTAAGTATTTTCAGGTTTGAATATAATTGATCTAATGATGGCATTGTGTAAAGGTTAGTAGCTAAATGTTATTACAACTGAGTTTATGGGGATCACGAAAGTATGAACATAATTTTACAAAAGTTTTATCAATATTTATCTAAATCTCAACCTCCCAGTATTGCAGAAGACTAATTAAACCATGAATAAAATTAAATTAAATGTATTAAAATTAAATTAAAACATGTCATTGATTGAACATTTCACCAAATTAGTAGAACAAGCGCTGACCTTCTGTTAGTGCCCAAAGAAAAGTGGACTGCCAAAGTAATTAGAATGTGTCCAGAACCTTCAATATCTACAGCAATTTTAATATCAGTCTATCCAGTTGTTATTGAGGCATTTTTCTTTGAACCACAAATGTAAACCACATAGGGGACAAGTCTGTATAAATGTTGTGAAAACAACCAAGTCATGTCAGTTTTGTTCATGTAGCCCAACAACACAAATTTGCCTCAAGGAGCTTTATGATTTATGTAGAACATGACTTTCTGTATTCTCACAGCCCTGATTCAGGTAAGGAAAAATGTCCCAAAAACTGAAGAAAGCTCAGGAAGAGGGCTCCATCTTTCAAAATGAGCCAACAAGCAATCTATGTCAGATGCACAGAACCAGCCTAAAGCAAAAAGAAACTGCATCACACTCTAATATAAATTATGGGAAGCTTTGCATTTACAAATATAGATGAAACTAGATGTAACAGTAGCTGTGCCTCAGTTGTGTCCTGTTGAATCAAACATTTCTTTGGTAATACTTGTCCTCTCAAGAGACAGGTGTTTGAGGGCAGATGAGGAAATTGCATATTTGTGTATGCATGAATGAAATACAGACATGCATTAACTGTAAGTTCAAACATATAAACTGGAAAGGATATAAAAGTAAATATTGAAATAGGAATTTGATTTTATACTGTATCTTTGGAAGAAAAGGATTTTTTTTCCATCGACTTTTTATGAATAACTTACCATATATTATGTTGTGCATGGAGTGACAGCAATTTATTCTGCCATACAAAGGCATAAGGCATAAAATTATCCATTGATAGGATAATAGAGAATATATTTAGGAAGTGGCATTCACACAAGGAAATTGTCAAAGGAGAGTCTGCCTCTGTTGTTAGTCTCTCGGTGAGTCACTTAAGACTAATCGCTATCATAACATTGGATCCTTTCTTCTAAAAGCATCAGCAAGGTCCCGCTTCCATTTGAGTTAAAGACAGAACACGGTGTTCGCGTTAATATTCAGCCACAGCGAGTGTCTGAATCCATCAGCTCAGACACAGCCGGCCTGCTGTTAGCATCATGATCTCATTCCTGTGGGACAGTCTAAACAGCTAAAGGGATCACCTCTGAACTGACTTACTGCTTATCAAATATTCACAAGTGGGCGGATTCGTAATGAAACTAACATGTCTCACATACAATCAATCAAAAAGCTCCTGTTGATAAAAAACAGCAGAGATGCTACTTGAAGAGAGTCTCTAATGGTACATGAAAGCATGTGGGAATTTCCATGAATTGCCCACAGGCAACCGCGGGGCACAGGTATGTAAAACGCAGCCTTCTTCATTCATACTGGCTTTCTGCTTAGCTGTGTAGAAACCACCTGGCTCCCACTGCATGTGTCATTCATGTATCATTCAAGGTCTGACTGGTGGACTACAAAAATCTTTCTTTTTTTTTTTTTTATTTCCCACTATTGATTTCTTGCCTTTTAGTCACTCCACGGACATCCACCTATAGTCTGAGGCCATGTACTGAGAAGCTGAGGCTTGGACAGAGGGAGACATGACTGTCAGGCAAGGTCAGATTTCATTTAATATACATGTAGGCTCTTGTGAGAGCGCACTTAGAATAAGTAAAAACAGAGTTGAAAAACACAGAAGAGAGAAAAAAAAAACCTTGAGGCTTGTTTTTAAGGTAGAATGAAAAATAAAAAATAAAAAAAAACCACACTTCACAGCGTTGTTTGAAATGTATCAACTTTAAAACTCATAACTTCACGATACATTCATGAAAACGGATCTCTGGAGTCAGAACTCATAAGCTATTTGTACGGTATTATGTCAGCTGTGAAATGAAGTAGAATGAGGTGCCAATCAACCAGGCAAGGATGTAAAATTATGGCCACTGATGCAACCGTTTAAAGCCCCAGTGTGCCGGGAAAAAGCTCCATGACAGACAATTTCTGCGAGACTAACTCCAAGACATGTTCAGACATTTTCAGTCAGGCTTTGTAGCTGTCACAATGTGCCTGTAAAACTGTGTTTGCAAGGTAACGGCATCAGTATAATTACTGATGATAAATCCAATGTTTGTTTGTTTCTTTAGGGATTCAAAATAGGTGTTTTGTTTGGTCACAAGAAAACAAGGGGAGTCAATATGCCCCCCACCCCCCCCAAAAAAAATATATAGGCTTTAATTTTATTAAAAGTATTTTTATAAATAAATCAATCAATGAAATTTAATTAAAGTCCTGCCAGTGTGGAGAAAAAGTTAAAGCAGGATCATGTAACTGAACTGTTGTCTGAACACATAAAATATGTAAAAATCTTTTACAAGTTCTCTGTTTGGTAAGTGGTTACACTTTTCTGAAGATAGTATAGGGTGCATTTAGGGACCTCAGTATTTATAAAGCCTGGCTGCGGCTCTGGTTGTGTTCGTGTGTCAAAGCCAGAAAAACATCAACAAGCCTTGGTGAGACCGATGCAGCTGTGCAGCTTGTTCTAAGTATCCGTATTTTTTTTCCAGTAATATATCGAAAGACGAGACGGAGTGAGCATGGTGAATCGCAACTATAAAATATCACATTTGAGCTCTAAATTTGGACACTCACTTCTCTTCATATAGCGCTGTTTAACCTGGAACTCATTACCAACTGGAACCAAATTAATTCCAGCTATAAAATCCTCTGCAACAGAGGTTAAGTGCTGGCCAAAAAGCAAAACCAGAGCGGCAGCCAGTTTTAGCTAATTGTGCTCTAAATTACTATTGGTGAATGATGCATGTGTTTTGTGGTATGTTTATGTTCGTGTATTTTTGTTTGTGTGTATTTTATTGCTTTCCCATATCTGTAGTGTGTTGTGGTTTTATCATACTGGAAGTTGTCTATTTAAAATATACTGTACATGTTAAATCCCAGCAAGGGCCAAGAGTTTAAAAATAGCAACAGCTATAAACTCTGAGTTCTGTACTAGAATAATATTTAATGAATTGTTCATATCGAGTAAAATTCAATTGAAATAAATTCAAAAGTATCAAATATGTCAACATACAAAAATAAAAAAACACTTACTTTTTTGTTAATTGAAAGTGAAACACATGAAACAAACAGCCTCTGGCCCCTGCATGGACTGAAAATTACATCTGTTGGACAAATACAAGGGTGATTGAAAGTATCACATTAATAAAAATAAACCCATAATGTGTGACAAATCTTGAAATTGAAAACAAAGGCAAGCTAAGAAAACAGCATTCAATTATAGGAGGATGTCTTTTCATAACACACCACAAAGACACAACTGTCGTGAGAAAAAACATTCAGTTTTGTTATGGATGGCAAAAAGGCACCTGTTTGTGATCATGCAAGCTCTTAAGGAAGGTTGAGAGGCTGTAACACTGCATATTAAGGCAGAAATATACAGGACTCTGCAGGAATACTGTTAAGTGTCCCTGTCCATAACCAGTTAATATTTTAAAGATTACATATGAACTGTTTGGGGGTTCTTTTAGATTTTTTTTTCTGCAATACTGAAAATTTAATGTCTACTTCCTCGTCCAGGAAGGAGTGCAGAAAGCCGATGATGTCTAACAGAAAAATAACTTTTTCACCATAAAAAATAGACAGCACAAAATCATTATATGGTGTGTTTTAATCTGGTTGATGTAGCAAATGGCACACTGAGTCTGGCTCTGCTTGCCTGTCTGTAAACATGTGGACAGCTTAAGGTAACTCACTTCTCCTGCAGTCCAAAATAGTAGCACATTCTCTTATTTGGACCTCGGTGTGAAAGCTCAGGTTGCTGTGGACACGAACCCGGTCGTGAGGGTCAAACTATGATACAATGAATAAACAGGAGAGCAACAACAGCTGATATCCACAGTTTGTATAGTGAGTGACATGTTTCTTAGGTGTCCTGGGAGAAATGGTGGCCTGCTACAGTTCGCTTTCTACAGAGTAAACAGCAATAACAACCACGAGATGAACCCCTGTGATTGAGGAGGAGGAAGCAGCAGGCAGTCCCTACACCGATAATTCAAGTTTAATCTGAGCTCTGCAGGCATACACACAATGAGAGAGCCGTGCACCACCACAGATTTACTCCCAGTAGTCTAATGTTATCAAACCATAGCAAACAAACACACATGCACACACACACACACACACATACACACACATACACAGAGCTCTGAGGGAACTCTGGACACAACCTGAATTACACTCATTGCCAAAGAAGTTGTCCTTGATAAGGCAGGAATTGCAACAAAATTGTGTTGTGACATGCTGGGAGCTGATACAATTGACTATCTCCTGCAATAGAGAGCATGATATGAATCACATTCAGCTAGCAGCGTGTCTCAAAGAAGCATCCCTGGTCCCCAGAAGTGTGGGAAAAGCATTAGCACGGAGAATGATGAGGTCATTTTTAGCACGCAAATATTGATTAGTCAGACAAGGCTGTGATTCTGCAAGTGAGCTGAAAGTCCAGTCACGTTTAGATGAACAAACAGCAGAACAGATGAAACACACTGCCACAGCTTCTTCACTGTGTTTATGAGGAGGTTCGAAAGTGATTTGCCTGTTGCTAATTAGCAAGTAGATATGATAATTGTTTGTTTTGACTAATTGGTCTCATACGTGGTTCTTGATTACAGAGTAAAGACATTGTTCTCACCAGACAGCAGCCACGTCGGTCACTAAAAATGATGCTTGTTTACGTTTTGCTGAAAACAACTTCCTCTGGTCATGTAGTCAGGAAGACTGTATCCATGCTTATTTCACTGATTTATGTTCTGTCACCGAGGGCGTTCATACTTTAGCACGACCAATCAGACTTTTTGTCATAACCTCAATGAGCAAGTCGTCTTGTTATTGTCAAACTTTAAGACCTTGTTTAGATGAGTCAGTTATGATAAAAGTAGATGATTTTTTTTCTTTGCTTTTTTAAAAAAAAAAAAAGTTCACCTTTCATATGACAATGTTTTGACTGAAGAGGATTGAAAAGTAACTTCGCAGCACCACAGAACAGCACTGTGCATCTGTATACAGACGTTCTGTTATACAGACTGGTGAGTGTAAACAAACAAGACGATGATGGCAAAAAAAAAAAAAAAAAATCATATGGCAACAAAAGTTTGCCACTCTTTGTGAAAAACCTTTGTTTGGTAAACAAACCCTAAAGATGCTTTTTTCCATCGTGTCATTGCAGTCGGATGGTTGAGCCCACCTCCAGCACTTTTAACTCCAGTTTCAACAGAAACAGCAGTCTTTCATTGAGCTATTCAGAAGTCGCGCTCTGCATCGCTGCATCACTTCCATACACACCGCTACAAGTCAAGACCACCACAGGCTGTTATGACACGGATACAAGGGTGGATAAACCAGATTTTAAATAAACAAAGAGTAAACAAAGCAGTGAAGAGAAGATAACTAATCAGAGGCTAATGAGGGGCTAATGAGCTCTTGCAGAGGTTGTTAGCTGAGAGAGGAAGGTGGAGGAAGTACCCTATAGTTAGATCATTGGTTGGATCGGAGGTGATCAATTTTGGGTGTCCTTAAACAAAGCAGAAGCCAGGTAGGCCTGCACAGAGGAGGCATCTGTAAATCCCCTGTAAATGATGATCTTAAAATGAGTCTAATGGCCAAAGTCTCCTCAAATGTCTCTTTAACTTTTCCTGTTGGACACCTCATGTTAGTTATTGAATTAGTCTCCATGCCTTTCTTAATAAAGTTTCTCTTTGCTAAACTGCATTGATTGTTCATTTAAAACAGATATGGACGTGGAAAATTACACGAAAAGCCTGAATAAAACTCAAGTCAAACGAGTCAAACACACAGATGCTGCTCAGCTGAGGGGACCAGGCTTCAGGAATAGAAATTAATGCAATGACATTGGGCTTTTAACATTATTTAAGAACAGGGACAGAGGGATGGAAAAAAAGAGGGGCAAAGATGGAGGGAGAGAGAAACAGAAAAAGACAACTGTGGTACCACAGGCTGAGCGTCATCAATTAGTCCCTGTCAAACAAACTGCTATAAATAAGAAAGAACATTCTCAGAATTAGAGGCTGAAATAGTGTAACTGTGAGCAATAAAAAGGCGCATTATGTAAGACTCATTATGGTTTAAATTAACTACTTTCAGAACATTTTATTTTAAATCCTTGACTTTTTTACCTCATAGTATGTATTCCATTAGGGAATGTACACCGCACAACATTTAGGGCATAGATTTTTTTTAAAAAGTGAGTGAAATATGACACACCTCTGAATGTCACCCCTTCTGTCAGGATAAAGACATTAAACTCTCCGCAGGTTGCTTTCAGCTATCATGTCTTAATTGGTGGCTGTTTGAGCTCTAAGAGCTGATGTTAGTCTCGGTGCCCTTGGGTAATGTCAAGTCCTTTGTCAACAGCGGTTGATGTACCTTGAGTTATGCCCTGATGTGCTGATCTGTCACATTTGGCAGGATGAATGATCACAGCAATATTTTCATCCTCACTGTAGCAATCCATCAGATGTCAACACTGTCAAAAGAGCAAAACCTGCAGCATGCGTTGCAGCTTGCCTCTTGTAGCCCTAAAAAAAAACCAAACAAAAAAAACAGCTTATGGATCAGGCATCAAGGGGAGTCAGGTGAGTTTATTCGATACATCATAGATGAGACATCACAAACACACGAAACCTGTGTGATTCAATGTCCAGTGAATTTAAACGAGCTGAATTTTAGCTGCCTGAACTCCATGGCCTTTCAAATGTTACTGGACACTCACCAAGAGTAGCCCAGTATATAGTGCAGTAGATACAATACAATACAGTAGATAGATAGATAGATAGATAGATAGATAGATAGATAGATAGATAGATAGATAGATAGATAGATAGATAGATAGATCCTGCAGAAGTCTTATGTTTTATCAGTAGGACTCGTGTTTGATGGCTTTCTTGGTCATCTGAAAAAATCTGATTTCCACGCAGTCAGGGAAGTAAAAGTGGGCATCCTGGTGATAGTTTACTTATGGAGCATCTCTCCTGCTGTGCTGCTGACAGAGCTGTCAGCTGAAGCCCCTTTCAGACCAGACCGTGGTCTGAAAACTCCTCCACTGTCAGTCCACTGTGATTAACTGAATTCACACTGTATCACTAGAGCAAAGAGTCGCGCTGCCCTCTGTTTGTATCACCTTTCTCGGTGTCCGTTGTGGTTATTGGGGTTATTTTGAAGCTCGGTTTGTAGACTTTATACCCTAACCAGCCTTGTCCTGCACTCCTGTGTGTAAACAGAACACATTGATTCGACTGACAAAATGAGAGTCAGTTCAGGACAAGAGGAGAATCATCCCACAGCATCATGTCATTATTCTCCAGTTGGCAACTATTTACTATTTACTCATGCTTGATTGAAAAGTTAAGCAGTTAAAGCATGGCTAACAAGTCGTCATGGTCTGATATTTTAATTTAGTAATTTCCTGTTTTATTTTGTAGATTTTCTCCTCTTGTGTAATGTTTTTTTTTTCACTTCCTCTCTTTCTGTGTCTTCTCACTCTCCTGATTTATGATTAGTTTCACCTGTTCCTTGTTTGTTTCCCCCCCAGCTACATTTAGTCTTTGTGCTCCCTTCTCAGTTTGGCAGTTTGGCAGCCTTTTTTCCCACAGTCTCAGAGTTTCATTCTGTGTTCCTGTTGGCTTTTGGTTCTGGATTTATATTTGTCGGTTGTTTTTTTTTTTTTTTGTGATTATTATTTGTTGGACCAAGTTTTGTATTTCCCTGGACCCTCCAGCTGCCTTTTGTTATTTTTGCTGTGCCTTGCTTGCTTCTGTTTCCACCTCTGCAACCCGCCTGCCTCATGTCTGCATCTGGGTCCTTTCTTTCGTTCTTGGCCTCTCCTTGACACAATGTTTCTTAATAAACAGCATAACTTTGTGTAATCCTGTTCCATATAAATCATACAGGGCTAATACAAAAGATTTAGAATATAGCATTACATCTGGATGTGTTTCTAATATTTAGGATGGAACTTTATCGCTCTGCCATCTGGACAAGTTGAAGATAATTACTATAATTATTTTAATTTTGATTTTGCTCTTGATCTCAAAATAGAGAAGTAACAACCCCACCTGCCTTTATGAACAAGCCTCTTCTAACATATACGGTAAAGTAAAAGCAGTCTGTATAAAAGTAGTGACTGTGTTACTCAGAACGGACATATTCTAGCTGCATTTGGCGACTGGGCAGGTGCACTTCTCCGGTCCTGCTAATCACACAGCTAATGAGTAGCCTCTCCAGGTGGAACCCTGCAGAGTCAGTGTTTCACTTTTATTACATTCATTCCTGAAAATTGGCTTCATGCAGTGTAAATTGATGGAGAGAGTGCTAAACCAAACAATGAAAGCCATGTTTTCTTTGATGAAAGGAGAGCGGGAGGCAGTGCAGCCTTTTACTAGAATCAGGCACAGGGGTCAAGAGCGATGGCAGACCCTCAAACCACAGCCTTTGATAGGAAGTTGGAAGGTGACCATGTAAGTGGGAGGAATATGGAATAGTAAACAGAAGAACTGTGCTGTGATATACAGTATATTAGGTGAAAAAGCTGAGATTTGAAGGGAAACAAAAGAAAAAAAAAACATTTTAAATTGACCATCTCAAAATTTTTTACACCTGGTTGACTTGGAAACATTTCAGGTTACTGATGGTAAAAGTGAATGTGTACGAGTCAGAATTGAAATGGCAACCAAACAAACAAAAAAAACAAAACACCTGTCGAACTGATAAAGAAATCCAGCAATAATTGTTCTTCTTTCATCCTGTTTGACATTCGGATGTGAGGATCAAACTCCCAATCTTGTGATCAGTGGATGACCCGCTCTGCCTCCTGAGTCACAGCTGCCTCACTGCTTCCTGCCAAGGCTCATGAATCCAATCCTTCGCCTTGTGGGCGTTCTTCAAATCTCTTCTTCACTCCGTCTTTCAGGTCAATCACTTAGCCTTTTTTGTTCATTTCACAGAGAATGAGATGAAAATATCTGCATTTATCACTTCATTTCATCAATGGTTTTCATTTACACATCTGTATACGTGAGTTGTTGCGAGCAAATGTGATTTTTTTTTTCAACTCTTAACTGAACATCCACATTTCTGCAGCACGTAATGAAAAGAACAGAGGCCCAGTCAGATTTTACCATTGGACAGGTCACACACATCACATCCAGGCAAACAAATGTGTTTCTAGGCAACAGTCACAACGCTTGCCACCTCCACAGAAGGTCTGAAGCTCTTTCTAACACACGGCGAGCAAGGAAGAGGTCAAGCTGACCCATAGTGTCAACATGGCTAAAAAACAGATTTAGGAGAAACTCTGAAGAAACAAAAGTAGTTCTTGAAAAATGATGAGTGTTAAAGTGGGGTGTTATATAAGGATATCCTACAAGGACTCGGTGGGACGTGGGAAATTTATGGCAGGGTATTAGTATAAAACTTCTTAACTTCCCGTGGCAGGCGGCTCTGTGAGGACTCTATCAGGCGGCTTACTTCACAAATGTCAGTCTTACTTTCTTTCAAAGTGTAGTTGATCACTTCACAGCTCAGACTGTAAAACTGCAAAGTGTGACTGTATTTGAGAGAGGCGTGTGTTAAGACATATAAGGAAACTACACAGCGATTGTTTAATGAATTCAGTGCTATATTGCACACACCTAAGCTGGTATTATTCCTATTACTCTCCATAATAGTTACAAATGCAGGCTCCAATCATTTAGGAATGATTAAGGTCATGGCCCAAAGTAGAAAGAGTCCGTTTTAGAGAACGAAGCACATTTATTTTAGAACATTTTCCCTTCCTACATTTACACTCCTAGTCCAGCACTCATGGGACATGCAGATTTCTTCTTCTAGAGGTTATTATCTTGGACATCAACAAAGTGATGCACAGCAGCCATGACATCATATTTACTGCAAAAATGGAGACTACTGAGCTCTTTCTGCATCTCAGAGAAGGCGTACAAGTCTAAGGGTATCAGATCAGGTGGAGGGTGAAGGTGTTGGACAAGTTCAAATGTGCATCCCAGCATGGTAGAACAAAAGCAGAAGTTTTCTATTTCCTCACATTGTTCACATGCCATGTCCAATATAACCAAAACGAAACTAACACAAGTTCTTAACTTCAAACTTTCTGCATAATCACTCAGAGTTGATCTGCACATGTATGTGACACGAGCTGTAAATTCATCTCCTTCTACCTCAAGCAGACATATTAATCTGTTCTGGCGACCCAGGTTACATGCGTGCTTTATTCAAAAGAGTCATCTAATTAGAAACTCTATAATAAGAAAATCCCCAGAGAGGAGGATGACCTTTATTTGTTTACTGTTGAAACACATCATATAATCATTGAATCTCACCTTTTGACTCTGGAAACTGAACATATAGTGATTATAATATTGATTCTATTATGAAAGGTACTATGTGTTACAATCTAGAAATAAACAGTGTTCTTGCTCTTTAAAACATATATGTATATGTGAACTTAAACAAAAAAATGGACTTCACTCTTAATTTTGAGGGGACAATATTGTACATTTTAAAATAAGATGCATTATTACTTTAACTACAAAACATTAATATGAATTAAGTTTTTTTCATAAATCAACACAAAATAGGCAAACTTTCATGTCATGTATAGTTAAAATGTATTTAAATAATTAGTTTAAAAAAAGCTTTGTCAACTTAATCATGGAACTGACAATATAGAAAACAAATAATGCTTCAAAATTTAATTGAACAATGAGACGTAAACAGGTAGGAAGGTGTGAAATGTGCTCATGATATAATTATCCAGATAATTTATCCTATTTTTATTTTCCTCCTCAGCAAAAGTAACATTTTAGAGATCAGTGCAAGGAATTTACAAACTTTTCTTCACCTAAAAAGTTATAAATGAATTACAACTGCATTCCTGGTAGAGGGACCCGCGGCATTGTGGGAGAGTCTGATTTTACAACTGCAGTCTCTGATTTAGACAACTGAGTGTCTGACTGAGAAGAACTTGGGGTTTGGCTTTGGCAAAAACAGACTGTACGACTGTCTGGGGTTTGGTGACACAGTCTAACCTTCACTACAGCATCCAAGGTCACAGGAGAAGTGCAGCAGAAAGTATGACAACAAAAGCAGCACTTCTGATCTTTAGAATTGCCAGTGTTTGTTACCACCTGTTCAGACAAAGGTGCAAAAAGCACACTCATGTTCTGTGGTAACAAGTCTACGTTATATCAAATTATTTTTCATTCATGTATTCCTTCCACAGAGCAAAATATAACAGAGCAATTTTTTCCCAGTAACTCTGACTCTTCATACAAAGGCTAAATATTTGTGATTGAACTTGTGGCACATGGAAAAGAGTTTGTTGCTGTGTCATATTTTAAAGATTTAGTTTTCCTCCAGTTTCTGTTTGGCTCCTTATGCAATCATTAAGATGTCTCCTGCATCAGCCACTGACTCCTGGACCTGAGCACTAGGGAAACCAAATGTGTTGTCTCTCTCAGATCTGATTAAATCTGAGGCACCACACATTCTCTCTTGGCAGTTCTGTATTTCTCATTCAAGGACATCAGATTTCACTCTGGATGCATTTTTGAGGCAGGACCAAGGCTGACCTTTTCCCTACTTTCAGAGCCCCCTGCTTTTAGTCCACTTGTACTCTAAATTTAATGGTGGGTGAAAACAAGCAGTTTAGGACATGGTGTACTGTGTTTCTCTTAATCCGCCTTGTGGGCAGGCTGTGCCCGGCAATGAAAATTAAATACTGTATTCTGGTGGCATTTCTGCATTAAGAGCCAGTGGGGCACGGCCCCACCAGTGGCACTGTTGCACAGAAGATGATTACTTGGGTTTTTCTAATTCAAACTAATTCTGTTTTAGGGGGTTTTTTTGGTTTCAGTATGACACTGGTTTAACACACAGGTAGTCAGAAGGTGACTTTATTATTCTTGTGTGGAATTGATGATGTAGTTTTCATATTGTTTAAATTGTAATGGTAATAAGTTGCTTGTGTGTGGATGTGTGTGCTTAAGTCTGCAGTATTTAAATGGCTGTTTGGCCATAATAACCTTAGTGGCCTCATGAATTGAATGTCATGTATTGGCTATGCACCGTTCATGAGTTCTGCCTTGTGTTTTTAACTCAGTAGGATTTATGGTAGAATGTGTTGTCAGATCTTTATATTTGTGTGATTGCTGATGGCATCATTCAGCTGGATCTCTGTTATCACCAGTGATGTGGCTGCTTTCTCACTTGCACTTTATTTGTTGGTTGGCAGGTATGGTTGAATGTAACATATGGTATGTTTGGATAGCATCTTCAGATTTTGTTGTGTGAATATTGTTCAGCCCCACCATAATTGTCTTACCAAAATCACCACTGCTGTACTCTACCTGTCATACTTGCATCATGCTCCATTTGTTGCAATTTGCTCCGTGCTTTGATACACAAAAACAGAGACTAAAGGACCGATTCATGTCCACTAACTCTACAAGAAAAAAAAGTGAAACCCTGACAAAGATCTTTGTACACTGAGTTAGTGGAATCAACAAACATCATTGTGATTATCTTTGACACAACTCCATAAGCAATACACCTCTGTCTGTGGAACGCTGTATTTTAGTCTAATGCATGATAGGACACATCATGCTGAAATGAGAAAGTGCAAAATTATTGTCATTTGTCAAATTGTGGGAAAGTTTTGACAATGACTTGAGGCCGCAAGTGTCTTTTTATCCACATGGACAAAATGAAGCATAAACCCACAAAGAATCACCATAAATCATGATTTAAGTTAAAGAAATGACTACTTTGTTTCTCAGGTATTTTACTTTCCTGTCAAACATTTCTGCATTGGCTCAGAGGTGTGTGTGAGCTTCAGTCAAATAAATTGTTTTTGCGAGAGCTGACAGAGTGTGCTATATCTCCAGTGAGATCCTTCCAGTTGACAGATTTTATTATTTCTTTCTGCTGCATCACTTTCTGTTCCAACACACTTGAAAATAATTTAGATAGACACATACAGTACCTCCAACGAAAACAAGAGAGATTAAATTATGGTGCAAGGTTAAAAAAGCAAAGACATTCTTGGGGACCAGTGTCGCTATTGTCTCTGGAAGTAATTGCAATTCCAGTCTCGAGTTAATAAGGAAATATAGAACATTTAACCAGCTGTAAAATAAATCTCCCTCAGGAGAAGCCCCTCATTTTTTTTCCGTCCCATGGTGACTGGTGTTGGACATCAAAGCAAAATCCAATTAAGAACTGTTGGGTGAATTAAATACCGACACTTTTTTCATCTACCCCTCTCCCTTAATTCATACCTCTTCAGCTCTGGTTTTGAAGTTTCTCTCTTGTGCTGTACTTAACTTTCAGCTTAGCTTGAACTGAGCACCATGCTAAAGTTTGGCTGGTTGTTCTTCAGTGGGTCTGACTTAAGAGGGTTATTTGGAATTACAACGATAAAACTTGAATCTGTTCACAGAAACAGCAAGCAACTGTGCCACAAAAAATAGATTCATATGACATTTTATTAAAGTTTTCTAATTTAAAAAAAACACATATCCAGCAGGAACAGAGCCATATGCAGGATTTGATATGTTTAAGTCGGTAATTTAAGCGCTCTACCTGCATAAACTCACCCCTCACCCAATTTTAGTATTTGTCATTTTTATTTCTCCAATTTACTATTTAAGTACATCTATATAAGTTTTTGTTAATAAGCAAATCCACAAAAAAAAATTTACATGGAATACTGAATCTGACAGTCAAGTCAAAAAGGACAAGATCCATCAAATATAACATCTGGTGTTGCCATGGAGAGGCTCCTCAGCTTGGACAGTCTTGTGTGATCTGACAAGCATTTGGTGCGATTTCCTCTTTTAAGCCAAAACTACTGCTTTAGTGTTAAATACATCAAGTAAGCTGAACTAGTTTGCTGCTATGAAGCCATGGTTTGGTAAGTGTGCGACTCAGGTGGGTTAGCATGAGTTTTTTTCCATTAATTGTTGCAAATTTTCTATCATCTCATCACTTCATGGCATTAAGGAGGCCAGTCTCACGTTATTTGTCTATATACATTATTTTGAGGCAATTGTAGTTTTATAAGTGAGCGTTACAAGGCCACTGTCCAAACATACTCTTTCATATTGATGTAGTTTCATTTTGGGGCAGATGTACCCCTCTGCCAGTGCCGCCTCGTCTCTCCTCAGAGACATTCAGTTGAGCCTTGTTCTTGCCACAAGCTAGAAGTTACCTTTGTCTTTATCTATCAGACATGACGCTGTCCATATAAAAAAATGTGCAAGCCTCCACATGTTCAGTACTGCAGCATTCGGCTGAACACACTGAAAGAACAGAGGGCTTTTGCAGTCGTCTTTGTTTGTGCTGGCAGTGGGTTCCCACTCTGACAGGTCTGCATGACTCTCTCGGGAATCTCATGAATATATTTAGGGCTATTAAACCATTTTAAAAAGCTATTTTGCATGCATACAGTCTAATCATTACAATGCAAATGAGATCGGTGGGATGGTAAATAAGGTGTGAATGAGCAAATGGAAAATGGATAAGTAAAACCACTTGGATGCACATCTGTGAGGGTAGCCATATTAGTTTGGATGCCCATTACAGTCAACCTTTATTTGTGGCTTTGTTATTTTGATACGAAGCTGCATATATTGGCCCTTATCACATGGCATTTTCATTTTCTTCAATAATACAACTTACCTGCAAATATGTTCCCGTCACATCCTGAACACTGCTGCCAACTGTCTTTGGGCAGATGCTCTGCATTTGCCATTAGCTCTATTTGAGTCTGTCATTTAGATATATTTTACTGGATTCATTTACAAAATCAACAACTGTGGAAATGAGGAACATCCATTAAAGATCCATGGTGACATTTTTCACTGCAGCAGCCTGTGATAGAAATCTTCTGGGAGTTCAGACAGGTCCGTGAAGCGATACCTGAACTTGTCATCCTCATAAACCATCAGGGGTCCTTCCGCACAACCTACACACTCAAACAAAGATGAGGAGCTGTGAGCAAATCTTGTCATCTATCAGATTTTACAAACATACTTTATATATATATGTATATGTGAGTGTGTGTGTGTGTGTGTGGAGGAGGGCCTTGGGAATATACAGAGCAGTTAAAAGATACGTAGGCTGTGTTTTATAGGTATATATGCTAATAAATGAGAATTATAGACCAATAAAACTTACAAATAAACATCATGCAAAATATGTCTGCAATAAACGCTAGAGGGCTTTGTTGTCAGTTGATTTATTTCAGCATTGTGGTGGCACAGGTGGCGAAGACATACACCATGTACATGAAATGTATCAGGCTCAAACCCAGTTAGTGATGTAGGGCTGTGGTTACTGTTGAGTACGGAGCTGGTGTTAGAAGGTAATTAGCCTAGCTTGGCGAAAAGACTGAAAGCAGATGGAAAGGGCTGGTCTGACTCTTACAACAAACGAATAATTGTTTGAGGGAAGATGCATAGTCTTACTTTTTCTTGACAACAGTCTAAATCATCCTCCTATTAGCTTGTTTCTTTATAGCATCTCTTCTGCTATGAACACCATTGAGATGACATTAACATCAGGTTATGAAGAGAGTTTTAGCATGTTATTCTCACTACAACCTTGCATTCTCGTCTTTGTATGTTTTTATAGTGATTAGACCAACAATATACTATGTTTTTATTAGTAAACTGTGCTAGTAGGAGGGATTATTGAAGTGTTTTTTCGTTGTAGCAGACTTCAGGTTGAGATAAACTAAACTAAACTAAACTGGTTCTAGCTCCAGAAATTCCACGTGAAAAGAAAGTGAATAAGTGAGGGATGTCTGAGGCTCATTAAGTAGAGTGAAGTTGTTGCACAGAGTTTGACATTTTGCTCCTCTTGCTTCGAAGTCTCTTTAAGCAAAATATTGAACTAGAAATTGCTACCTATTCATAGTGGCTCTCTGCTCTCAGTGTGTGTATGTGTGAATGGGTGAATGACAAACGATAATGCAAAGTGCTGTGGATAAAATTCATTTTAAATGCAGTCCATCTCCCAAAACTCAGAACTTTTCCTTTAAAACCATCCAACTCACACCTTAGTCAGTCCGTCTGAATCACTCTCGAATTCACTTCAATCACTTGCTGATTTTTAAGCTCAATCTGGGTGCTAAATGTCCCAGAGGGCACACAAAGATTTCCTCCTTCTCTCTAAATGAATTTAAGGAAATCCATTTATTGTTTGTCTCCACCTCTCTCCTCCATTAGCAAGAACAAAATGGTTAATTTATCATCTGTGATTGAATTAGCAGCCAGGCTCCAGATGTCCTCTGCTTTCTTGTGTCTTCTTGTGTCTCCATGGATCTGTCTTGTCTTGTCTCCCTCCTGTCTCTCTCAAACCCCCTCAGTATTCTGATGGTGCTGCTCCAATTGGCAAGGCATTAGAAAGATACAGATGAGAGACGAAAGAGGGGAGAGGGTAGAGGACGGTGGGGTGACGGTGAGAGTAAGTAAAGAGGACAGAGATAAAGTATAAATGTGTTTGTAGTGAAGCACTACAGAGAGAGATGGCCGAGGACGAGAAGAGTCGGATGAAGAGTCAGAGAGAGGAAGAGACGAGGAGAAAGTTTAACATAAGTAAGTGAAAGAGTGGATGCATGTGCACTCATGTGTGTATGAAATATTTCCCCTTCCCTCTGGATCGCTCGCTATCATCCTTCAAAAACCCACTTAGACTCGAGCCAGTGTTTTATCAACACAAGGCAGCGCCGCACTTTCCTTTTGAAGATGTGTTGAACCTGCAGATGCAATGCCAAACAGCCCCAAGTAAGGTCAAAGATAACCCTCTCCGTGTCCACTCCTGCTCAACAGGAAACTTTGAATTCTACCAACGCTTGTGCATTTTCGTGATGTGCAAGAGGCACTGCAGCCCTTTTCCCTTGAAAGAATCCCAAAGTAAGCATCTGTTTGCACTAGAAATTTTCTTTAAATGCAGTTTCTTCATTATAACTTCATTTATGCAGCAATGTAATAAGGATATCAGACAGAGAGTTTGTTTATTATTTAAAGGAGCAGAATTGAACAATTTTTGGCCACCAGGGGGCAGAAAAAAATGTAAAAAAAAATAAGCTGCCAGACACTTGAACACATTCACAGATTTTTGGTGTTTGTCCAGGTCTGTGTGACACTGGCAGCAATTTAAGCAAATTAGCCCTGATCTCCTTTACCTCAGCCATGTCCTTCATTTCCTCTTGAGGGATCCCAAGGTGTTTCCAGGCCAGATGGGAGATGTAATCCCTCTAGCATGTTCTGGGCCTGCCCCAAGGCCTCCCCTCCAAAAAGGATGTGCCTGGTAAACCTAAAGGGAGGTGTCCAGGAAACATCCTCATCAGATGTAACACAAAATAAAAACAGAAGTCCTACTCGGAGCCTCTTCTTCATGTCTGAGCTGCTTACTTTATCTCTACAGATACAAGCACCACTGCAGCTCTGCCCACTTACGCATCCATCAGTCAGAGAGCTACATTGTCAGTCATGTGCAGTTGTGTTTTTCACCACCTGCTATCCAGAAAATGCTTGAGAAAAATATCTGTTTGACTTTCTAACCCAGAAAGACGTGAACTTTGTGTGTCTGCCGCTTGGTGCTGGCAGGGAAGGTGTAATAGAATCAGCTGGAAACAGCCGCCTGTGGGGTTTTACTGCGGTAATGCCATGTTTACTGTCATTAGTATGGAATTGATTTTAACATTTGAACATTTACATTCACTTTCAAAGCTCTGCTGGGTTTTGCACTCAGTTGTGTCAGTGAGCTGTTAACCCCTACAGTACAATTCATCCTGCCTCTTGAGATCTGAAAAGATTTCCCTTCTTTTTTTCATTACGAGGTTAAGATATGAGGTCAGAACAAACGCGATCAGGCCTCTGCTGTCCCATAAACTGAAGAGCTGAAGTCTCTCCTGCAGTGGAAATACAGTATCATATTATTATGCCCATTCTTATCTTGCTGGATTCCTTGGAGTTTGATAAGTATCATCTTGTAGATCTGTCCATCAGCAGTGATGTTTATTTCAGGCTGATCCGGATGACATTTCAATATTATCACTTGTCCCTAATTTTAATACGTTATAATATTATTAAGATTTAACAGAACTGCTGAGACTGAACAATATAGAAGGCCTAAAAGTTGACTTTGAGTAATTCTTTTAGAATAAAAAAATGATTAAAATGTTATTTATGGGTAAGTTGGCATGAAATGACAAATAATGTGTTTAGTCTAGTGTGTTTGAATAGTCATACAAATGCAAAAAAAGGCTGAAATGCTAAAAAAAAGTTTTCTAGCTCTACTTCTGAAGCAAAATGTGCACATAACATCCAACTGGTTGAGGCTTTTAGCTGAATAACAGCAGAATGATGAAAGTGAACAAGCAAAAAGACAAAAATTTTGAACTATTTTTTAGCTTATCTAAACACTTAGGTGTGTCAAATAACCCACTCCCACACAGGGGCACACAAACACACATACAGACACTTCACAGTCACTGAGAGAAAACTATGTGTTGCAGGTACAGCCATTAGGGAATAACACCAACTGAACATGCACTTCATTTTGAGTGTTCCCAGGAGAGTGAATAAGCCTCTGGTGCTGCTGTGAGATGCAACATAATTGATGATTGCTTACAATTTATTATAGTGCTCTGTAATGCAACTGTATCAGTGCCAAAACGCAAGACAGACCCCCTGCAGAGAGAGGCCACTCAGTATTTCTGTCAAGAAAACAAATCCCTGCTTTTCTGTTCGCTTCCATGATGGCTGAAAATAACAAGAATATTCTCTTACTTGTTTTTTTTAATGTTATTTCTTTTATTCGTGCTCTCAACAGAAAAGAAAAAATGCCAAAAGGGGAATACTGCACCACCTAAAAGACTATGACAGTGCTGCTTTAGTAAAGTGTGAGTGACACTCGAGAGGAGGCGTGCATGTAGGAAGAAAATTCAATCACTCTGTGAATCTGATACACAGAACAACACTACAGATGCGGAGTGAATAATTTGAACTCTTTGATCAGGCCAAATCCTCCTCCCCTGCACCATGTGAAGACATGCTACAGAGGGCCCCGACCTGAAAGAGAGGCACGAGGGGTCATTTCTGAGTGTGGGAGAGGGAACGCTTGCAGTGGGTTATTTGTGTAGGAACATGTGAATGTCTGTTTTTGTATTAATACAGGCTAACAGGCTCGGCGCACTCAGGGAATCAGCCAGCCTGCTGGAACTATGCATTAAATCTGAGTATGATTGGATGACACATTGGAGAAATATCCATCAGGGCTCAATATTTGATCACTCAGTCCGTCTGCTCGTGCTGCGTCGACAGGCTGAGTGATAAAATAATGATCATCCAGTCCAAAAATGACAGAGGACTGTAAGGTATGGAAAGTTACTGCAATACTGGAATATCTAAATTTCAGGATGTTCATTTCAAAAACAGTGGATGTTATCTGCCTGGGCCGTTTCTATATTTTAGATTTTTCTGAGCTCTGTGTGCAGTAAAAAAAATGAAAAATAAAAAAAAACCTCTGCCCTCTTGGGTTGTTGCCTGCAGAGGAAGATTGGCAGTTAGCAGGCAGTCAGACCACAAAACAGCCCTGCATTAAAACAGCGCAGGAGGCTGCGTTGGTGGGGACACATTTTTGCAGATACTGGCAAAGCAAGACATTTAGGCAGAAAGTACAGTTTGAGTAAAAGTGTAATGAGTCTGGAGGCCAAAGAGATACTGAAACACTGCACAACAGATTTGAATAGTCACACACAGGATTTTACAACTCCTTTGGAGTTATTTGTGTAGTGTTTTGCTTTGTCTTCATTCTAAGAAATTGAAAATCACGACAAACTATGCCATTTATCAGGGGTGTATTATAGCATTTAGGTATTTGGGCATGTATATTAGATAAAAACTCCTTTTGGGAGACAGTCAGAGGAGTTTTGTTATGACCTGTTAGGCTCCAGATGTTTTTGTGTATTTGTAATTCATGTTTCTCTGTGTTTCCTGTTTTATTTTGCTAACCATTATCTTTTCTTATTTTTTATTTCACTTCCTGTTAAGTTTTCTATCTGTGTGACTGATGGCTCCAGTCTAATGTGTTTTACTTCTTACTTCTCTGGGTGTTTGAATCCTTTCTTTTCTCAGTTTTTTGCTTCCTTTTGCTACATTTGCTTCCTTTTGTTTGCTTGTAATCAGCTTAACTTATTAAAGCATGCTTTTTGTTTTATTTACCTTGCCTTTTGATTTTTTTTGCTTTTTGGTTCCTTTTTGTTATCATGACATGCTTTGGTTTTATTGCAGTGCAAAGCAGTTTAATGTATTTATCATGTGCCGCCAAGCTGTCAGCCATTTTTTAATTTTAAAAAATGAGCAAAAAGTAGACACCTCTCTGTATTGCTCTTAAATTAAAGTGTGACATGTTGAGAGATGATGGGATTCACAACATGGTCAAAACAAATGAACCAAAACATTGTATAATGACTTCTAATGTATAGAGCATGATTGATGAAAAAGGTTGGAGAAGTAAAGTGACTAATTTCCTCACACAACAGTTTTTTCTCTTAGCCTAATTAAAACACGTATTGAAATGGCAAGTTAATTGATGGCATACTGGGTGTGTGGAGCAGGAAAGAGTCGCCACCCTGATTTATCATCAAAATCTGTTTCCACCGTGACATTTATGACATGTATATTCATTTGTCGCAACAGTCTTAACATTTTCATACTGTGAGTGCTACTGTCACAACTGTTTTTTAATGGGACTTCAAAACTCTCATTCATGTCTGCAAAGGAAGGGAAACCTTTCATTTATACCTTGGTTAGTCGGTTTGTCACGCTGTCGGTACATTGGCTAATGCCACTTAAATGTAAAGTTGTTTTGTCATCAAAATGTTGAGCTGTTTTTATCATCATCATCATCACAGTCAACCATGGAAGTGTTTCTTGCATGAAAACCTCTGTTTTGTTCTTTTAGTTGACGCTGACTGCTTGCTGGACTCTACAGGACTGTTAGTTTTGTCTAGCTGAACGCTGTTGTGTATCTCATTAAGCTTTTTAGACTCAGATTTCTACAGACAGTTAAAGTCTATGCACTCAGGGAATCAGGGAATCAGCCTGCCAGAGCTGACGGATCAGAAAATGTAATTGTACAGCAGCTGTATGTGGTGACTTTTATAGACAGACTTGCACAGCAGACTCTAATGTATGATTTGGCATCATTGATCAAACTTAAACACTCTGAGCTGAAATTCTCTTTTCTGCTGCACATCTACATCCTTCTTCACTCTTTCTTTGCTTCCCAGTTTAATAAAAAACATCAAACTCTTTGTCCTCACCACTACAAATTCTCATCTTCCACCATGTTACGATATCGTATCGTATCGTATCATATCGTATGTTCAGAGACGGTAGTGATGTGCTGTGGGCCAGCATCTTCAAACATGATTGTGATTGGTTGATTGCAATTCCAGGATTGTTACTGTCACCTGGCAGGTAATTTACCAATTTAGCAGACATCACAAACAATCCATGTCATAGATGTTTATGGAATAAACATGTTTGTGTGAAATATTTTGATAAGTGAATAAATAATTTTGCATTGGATGACTCCAATGATAAAAGGATGCTTACAAGTTGAGACGAATATGACAATTCCACTGAGGATCAACTCATCAGTTTCGATCAGCAAGCTTTGTGTGAGTGGTTAATGTGCAAATTGCAGACAATTGTACTCACTCTTTTATACACGTGTGCCAAAGCAGGTTCCAATTGTTTGAATGACTGGGAGACTTTTATCTGCTATGAAAAACAATAACAAGTCATTGTTCAGAGATTTGAACCTGTTGTTTTTTAAGACTAATTTTGATTCAAGAATTGAGCAAAAGTGAATGAAAAAAAAATGTAACAACAACAGATGCTAGACAACACAATTTCTATTCCAAGCTGGATTTTAGTAATTGTCACTTGTTCAATGTTTATACTATAAAGCATTTTTTTTTAAAATATCTTTATTTTAAATCTTTACAATGTTGCCTGTATAATTTCCCCCAGCTGGCTAAAACCATTTTATTCCTAGAAAAATTACTTCAGACACATCCTTAAACAATTAGGTTAACGTTTAGAGAGATACAGTATAACCACCAAGAGATGAGAAGATTATTAGCATTCTCATATCTGTACAATATACATGAAGTTACAACCAAAAGACAACTAGCTTAGCATGTCAAGTCTGAAAACAGGGGGGAAAAGTCTGAGGGCAACAAAATTCACCTACCAACACCTCTAAAGCTCCATTTTTTTACATCTTTTTTTGAGCAAAACAAAGTAGTTGCTTAGCTGCTTCCACTATCTTTCCAGTCTTAAGGCAAAGTAAAGCTAATCAGCTGATGTATCTAACCTAAAACTAAACAGAAATGAAAGTGATACACATCTTTTAATCTAAATATGTGAATGGGCTAAATGGAGGGGACAAAAAAGCCCTTTTGTCACCCGGTTAACTATTCCTCAGAGTGCCTTACTTGCTGTTAAATTTGTCTCTTGTGCCTGAAAATGAAAAAAAAAAAAACAGTAATCGCATGATTTCAGCTGTGACAGCTGACTGCACCTCAGGCCTGATAGAGTTAAAAGATGTGGAGCGAAATCCTTTCTACAGCAAAAAACGATACACTTTTCATGTGTGACCTGTTAAATTTTAAGGAAAGCCTCAGCCTCGCTACACTCCTCTACATGGTGAAATCCTCTCTTTTAAATGCAGCAGACTTGAAGTTGTAAAGAGCAAGAAGCTGTAAGGAATGAGTAACCAACCTGTGGCCCGTGTCATGCTGTCTCGCCTCAGCGGATGGTAATGAAAAATATGCCCTGCATCATAATCACCAGTGACCCTTGTGCTGAGGCTTGATTGGCTCCTCTGTGGCCCCCTGGGTGTCCTCTGAGCAAGGTCCTGACCGGCCACGTCCGGACCTGATGAGAATATTCATGACCATGTATGTTTGAAGCCTAGGAGGCTTACTTTTATAAAATAACCCAGGGTGCTGCTGCCAGGGGTGGACAGACAGGATGGAGTTAAGATATCTGATGAACAGGTCAGGAAGTGCGACCTCCATGTGGACTGCAGGCAGTGAAGGAGAAGGTGTTCTGATCCTTTATAACAGGAATAAAGAAGGAAAAAAGGAAATAGTAGGTAAAAGTACTAATAATACACTGTAAAAAATACTCAGGTACAAGAAAATGTCCAGCATTTAAACTTAACTTTGGTTAAAGTTTGTTTTCATAATCTGGAAAATGTAGGCTAGTCAATGCAAAAAACCATCCCTGAGACCGATCATACCAATAGGTTAGTATTATTGATACATTCATTTGTTGCATATTGATTGTTTGGTTTGTAAAATATCGCAAAATAGTGATACTTAAACAATATTTGTCCCACCAATAGACCAAAACTAAAGTTATTTAAAAACTAAGTTCAAAAAATTTAAGGAAAAGCAACAAAACATGAAAAGTGTTGAAACATTTTCTGTCTTTTGCAGCAGTTTAAGCTGTGCTCATAAAAACTGTTACATTCAGTTAAAATGCTAACATATTAATGACTGATGACTAAGTTCAGTATGCAAGGACAAGCTCCACAGAATTTGCTCCATTTGAGGTAAAAACCTACAGTTTGCACTGTCAAAACATGGTAACACATGACAAAATCAAAACTCACAAAACTCACAAAAACAAGTTAAAGTGCATTTAACAGAAGCTCTGGTGAAAAGTTCAGTTTGGAGACTCCTCCTCTGCAAGCTTATACACACTGCTAATATAAATATGACCTTCTCTATACCTCAAATTTATTCATGCTGCTCTTTTGTACACCCCTCAACCCCCCCATCACCACCAGTCTTTGCAGATTCATCAGTTTCATCATTTCATCAGTTTTTCAGTGTCAGCAGGGTCATCAGCCGCCACCACCACCCGAGTCTGGACTTCTGCTCAGGACAGACGTCCTTCGATTACAGAGTCTCCCTGTTGAGTCTCTGTGCCGAGGATTTATAGACAAGATTTAATAAACACACAACATCTGTTATCATAAAAAAAAGTATGTGTACTCAGTTCACTTGTCTCTCCTGACTGAAGTGTATGTCAAGAATTTAAAGAAAAACCTGCTCTTCGGTTTCGTACTTGACTAATTTGATAAACTTAAACAGATTTGTTTTAGCTCTGAGTGCTGTAGAGGAAACTATCAAACTCCCCTGTTGACACAAAGGGGCTGATTTATAACATAGCGTCATAACTTATATCCTCTTCTTTTTGCACTTTGCAAAGTAACTAGTAACTAAAGCTGTCAAATAAATTCGATGAAATGTAAAGGAGTTGAAGTAGCCAGAACAAAATTAAAAACTCAAGTATAAGTAATTCAAATTTATGCTTAGTTCCTGCCCTTAGCTAAATGTTATACTTCACATTTCCACCACTGACAATATGTGTGTGTGTTTTATTTTAGTCACGATACAGTGACTTGCATTTCTTTAACCTGCTAACACTGCAACGCCGGCTGAAGGACAGAAAAATAGAGTGCAGGTGTGTAAAGCCTTTTCAGCCTAGATAACCTTCAAAGCGTCATGCTAGTGGTGATATAAAGACAGCATACGGCTGAAGTGATTTGTGTAAACAGAGCCATATGGTTCTGCACACCTCCTCTCTCTGACAGCCTGTCAATGCCCATGTGAATCCACCCCTACTCATCTAATAAGCTTATGTTTTGCCTTTGTTCTGAATAGTGGCAAAATGGCTCGTATGGTTTTATCACACCACCTGTGTGATGGGAAGGTTAATTGTTTGGAGGAAAATACTTGGAGCTCATTTCATTCATTTTGTTTGCTTTATTATGTGTGTCTGTGTATCACAGTACTTAGGTGTGCGAAAGGTACGGGAAAAAAAAGGTGTCAGTGTGTGTGTTTGTTCAGTATATCACTGTGTATTTTATAATATCTATCTTAGCCCTCTCATTAATATTTCATGTGAAATGTGTGTCATAAACAGATATTTAAAGATGCGGGTGAGATTTCACTCTTCTAATTAACAAAATAGTGACTCAAATTATTCATATATTTCAGGAGTTAAACGCAGCACTGCAGTCCTGATATTCCCATAACCATCATTACATTTGCATTTCACTGCGTCTGGTAACTCCTGAAGACGTGTGAACCACAGAAATCCCACATCCAAATTAAAATGGTGTTTGTAAGTCTCTCTAAGCTTGAAAAACCATCTCAGGGTCCTCGCTGTGCTGCGGCTTCTTCGCCCTGTAGGCAAGT
This sequence comes from Acanthurus leucopareius, assembly GCA_029814765.1. Classification (NCBI taxonomy): domain Eukaryota; kingdom Metazoa; phylum Chordata; class Actinopteri; order Acanthuriformes; family Acanthuridae; genus Acanthurus; species Acanthurus leucopareius. Next base: position 4,895,323 of record JAQMCX010000043.1, on the reverse strand, counting down.
AAGAGGCACCAGTTGTGTTGATTAGTGTAGAGAGTAACATAATGCATATTGCAATAGTCTTTAAAGCTGCACTTAGCAATATTTTATACACAAATGTTGGATTAAATTAATGTGTGTAATATTAAAGGGGCTGCTTCTGGAGACAAACCTACAGAGAATTAATTGCAGCAATTTCTGGGAGTGTCTTAAACCAACTCATCACCATTCACATTTAAGCAGTTAAGTACTAATATACATCAACCATCATTAGATATTTACCTACCTGATCTGCACATGAATGAGAATTACATGCTATAATATAAAGCTTCCTTTTATCAATATTTTTTTTAGATGTACAACTGATTTAATTAGTATGTAGGCCTGTAATGTAAGAGGGGTCATTAATAATTAAATATCCAGAGAGATTTCCTCTCAGCCTCAGTCGGGGGGGCTACCATGACTTCATCCACTGATTCACGGACTAATGTTTTGAAGCTCTATGTTTGGTATTATCACCACTACCACCATCTTGGTTTTTTCTCAACCAGACATTGTCATGGCTACCAGCAGCTGCCATCACTGAAAATAGTGACTCTCTTAATAATGCATAATCTTAAGAATTATTACAATCAAACAAAGACTTATGCAGAAATTCTCCCTCCTACAGTTGTCATGAATTGGAAAATTAGGTTTTGAGACCACACAGTTTTATTGCACTAAACAATTAGGGCCGGGACTTTAACGCGTTAATTTCTATCAATTAATTATAAAGATTTTAACGCGATAAAGATTTTAACGC